>CADDXX010000590.1:430498-445840 GCA_902810485.1 Alauda arvensis
GGAAAGCTTTGCAGAGATGGTAYATTTTATGTCCAAGCAGTCCCAGATCTCAAAAACCCAGCCCAAGATGCTTCTTTCCTTATCCTTCAAGTTCTCAGCAGCAGGAGGTGGTAGCTGGGATGGAAATGACCTGCAGGTGAAGGACCACTTGGAGGACGCCACAGCCAAAGCTGAGGAAAACCCACACAACACCATGTGATGTTTTCACCCTGGGGATTCTGAGGGGTTTTTTCAAAGTCTGATGTGTTTCCTGAGTGGAGACACAGCTGCATTGCTGTAATATTAGGGTTCCTCATAACTGAGAGCTACACACAGAAGGACCTCACCTTCCCAGTGACCCCCATGAAAATACTCAACCCAGACACTCCTCRCCACTTAGGGTAACTCAGAAGACAGAAGTGAAGGGCTGTAACTTGAGCTCATCTCTAATTATCTGGAATTTGTTCACACTAAATCAAGCAGAGTGAAATGTCCTACAAGCATAGYCTATAATTCATGACTCTGTTGATTTCTCTCCTAGGCTACAGTGACATCAGTAAATAACAAAAGACTGTATCCTGTCAAAAAAATCAAGGGGGAGATTTCTGAGGAACTGGGCAAATGCTCTCCAAGGGACATGAAAACTGCAGCAGCCTGCCATCACCCTGTGAGAAAAATAGAGTGAAAGCACATGAGATTTACCTCATTAAAATGTGGGTTTAATGCAGATTTGTGTTTTTATATTGTAGCATCTGGAGTTTCCAACGAGTGTGACCACATCCTCCTTGGATTCAGCAAGCCTTTAAGAGGGAACCACAAAGGAAGCACAGAAATTACTTATTTAGGGACAAAGAAAAGCTTTTGTTTTCTGTTATTTTACACAATACCATTCTGACAGAGCCCTGCTTATTCTGGGACCTGTGTTATGGAAGCAGATCCTCCTTGTCCCAGTCTTCCATCTTGAGGACATATTCCATTCCCCTGCCTTTAAGACAGGGTAACAATATTTTCCTAACACAATAATACTGTGGTTTTATACTTCTACAGCATCTGAAAAAGGTGGCAGAACAAGGAGACCATGCCTCACCTGCTTTTTTTTTCTCTTCAAGCTAGTGACAGACCATATCAGGGCACCCTTGATTTCCCATCTCTCAGCCTGCAGCAGCACCTGTCAGCAGCCCATCTGTTGGAGAGAAAACCCATTTGGCTCTGCTCTGTAGTTATTTGAGGAGAGGGACGACAAATGCTTACATCATTCAGGAGCCTGAATGAGTCCTGGGGGAAACCATCAGGTTTTGATTCTTAACACACCAAACTTGAGCATTGCCTGGTGGCACAAAGCTGGTGGGACAGGAATGTGCTGCCATGCTCCCATGGCCRTGTTTTTTCCCATAKTCCCAGYTCAGCAGTGCTCTGTAGGGACAGTRGCCCTCAGAAGTKGCCTCTCCCCTCRAGACAGGGGTGGAGATGAACAYCAAGTCTTTGTGCTGGGCCAGATGGTCAAGAGGAAGCATCACCAGCAGGATCAGCAACTTTTTTTCCTAGAGGATGATGAATCAAAGCCAGCRAGYTCCTGGCTGCTGCCCTGGTGTCCAGTCCAGGAAAAAAGAGAGAACTGGTGGTGGTTGGGTTGGGCCATGAGTGTGGGAAGATCTCTGAAGGAGGGAGAGCCTTGAAAGCAGGAAAGTGAAGCTCAGAGGGATGTGCTGAACTCATTCTAGACTGGGTGGGGCAGAAAAACCAAAGCATGAATCAGCTCCTGAGCACTGGAAAGAGGCTGGTCTTGGCCTTTTGGAGTTGGCTGCCACTGCCTCTTCTCACTGCCAGTCTGTCCAGCACAAGCTGGACAGGATGTGCCTGGCAAAGGGCCTGCTGAAGGGTGTGAAATCACCATGCTGAGGCTGCCTGAAACTTCCTACACCCCTTTCTAGAGTGGRAGCACCATTGATCATTTCTCAGGTGCCTTCCCCTTTCCCAGCTCTCCACCCTCCTGGGAAGGGTAGGGCAGCTGAAGTGTGTGCTTGGTTAGAAAAGGAARATGGACCTTTATACTGATCATTGCTTTTTCCCTGAAGGATATAAGAGCAAAAAGGGCTGGAGCAATGAATCACAGCTCAGGAGAACCACAACCACTACAATCTTCTGTGCCTCTTTCCTTCTGTGGGAACCAGGAAGGATAAATCAGGAAGCAGGACAACCTGCTCGATCATGGGATGGGGAGACACCAGATGGAGATGGACCAGTGGAGAGGTGGCCTGGAGGGACAGAGAGCTGAATCCATGAAAGCCAGGAAGCTCAGCCTGGCTCCCAATGGGAACATCAAGGAACAAGATCTTCCTGCAAGTCCTGTCCTATTTCTCCACAGGGGCTGACCTGGGCTCCTCGCTCAGACCTACCAGCTCTGCCTCATTTTTCTTTGTGTAGGTGAGTTGAGKTGCTCAGGAGTCCAAGATGTGGGATGTTCTTCCAGTTTCATAGGAAGSAGCACAAGCCAGGGCAGTCCTGCCCTGATTATGAGCAGAGAGCTTCATTACAGATGTAGGTTACAAARGATGGGGAAATACGGCCATAGGTCAGGAAAGGGCAGACTCAAGACAGTTTGCATGGAATGCCAGAGTTATCTTGAGATTTGGAGCACAGAGAGCAGAAAGATGGGTRAAGAACTTGGGAAAGATGAGCCTGGGCCAGCTGCAGGGCATCCCAGCAGGGAGGTKAGAAGGGCAGCAGAGAGATCCTGTGGTAGGTGGTCTTTCAAACAGTGCAAAATCTTTAGAAACAATAAAACAGTCACTTTAGATCAGSTTAAGTATCTGGTTCTTGTAGGCCTTGTAGGTGTTTACATCTGGCCCCAAAACTCAAATTACTGCACTGTCTGATGCTGATGGCTTTAGGTGTCTTGAAAATCTCATGGATCCTCTACAGTGTAATTGGTCTAAAACATGTTTTCCTTGTTTTTCTGGTGCCAGCGCCAGTCAGAGCTGCAAGTTTTGTAACCTGCTTGTCTACACTGCTTCAAGCAAATCAGAGTCAAGCCTCTGGATGTTGTGGTGCCTTTCACCACATTCTTCCTTCAGTCTTTTTTTTTTTTCTGTCTTTTCCACCCCATCCCTGACAGGGGAAGCACTGTTCTTCCCGTGCTCCTTGGTTCTGTGCTCSAAGCAGTCACAGAAAAAGTGACAATCAGGAAAGAAAGAACCTTCAGTATCTGCTTTGGCAGGCACAACACATCCCASTGCTGAGCTGCAGCGAGGCAAAGCAGCTGCCTGCCTGGGTCAGATGGAGATTTTGCTGCCTTGTGTTGTGGGATCTCCCCAGAGAGCCTGGTGCTCTGCCATGCTGCAGTGAAAACACAGCATTAAACTCAAGCAATGGCAGTCTGACAAGGAGCAGGGAGTTGGACTTGTTGATCCTTTTTATTTTTCACTTTTAGGGTGGTGAGGCCCTGGCAGAGATTGTCCAGAGAAAGCTGTGGCTGCCCCATCCCTGGAAGTGTCCAAGGCTAGACTGGACAGAGCTTGGAGCAACCTGGGATAGTGGAAGGTGTCCCTGCCCATGGCTGGGGGTTGGAACACAAAGATCTTTAAGGTTCTTCCACCCCAAACCATTCTAGGATCCTTCTGGGACCCTTCCAACCTGAGATATTYCATTATTTCAGGATGCTCAACTGCAATTCAGAAAACAATGGTGATTAGAAGCAAACAAGAAGGTTAGATCAGTTAATATTTGGGAGATCAAGGAACCTGGGGCAGGGTAACAGACATCAGCTTTGTCCTTCCCACATTATTGTGCTCTACCAAAATGATTTAAAGGTTGCTAAGCAATGTCAGTGCTTTTCCCCCAAAACTGAAGGAGCATAACAGAAACAAATGAGTTCACTGCAGTAGAACTGAACTTATATCAAATCTAAATATATATATATATATAATCATTGCTACAGATTATTTCTGTTTCTTAAAACATTCCAGGCAGCTGAAAGATGTAATGAAAGCCAAGCTCCTTATTTAATTTAATTTAAAGTCTTCTGGATTAGCCAAGGTGGACCTGCAATCCCTTCTCCAGGTCTTACCTGGCCCTGCTTCAGTGTCCAAGGCTGTTGCTAAATGCTGCATGAAGCCCCATTTTCCTTCCTTTTTCAATCCAGGGAAAATGAACCAAAACCTCCACCCCAGATGATAAAAAAGAAAATCTTATCAAAGCATGACTTTATGAAGGGCAAGGCAGACAAAGAGAGTGGGAAGAAAGAGAAGATAATTTCCTCAGCCATTAAASAAGCCTCATTTTCCCACACCATCGCTTCTCCCTCTGTATTTTCATGAGGCAGCAAGCAGCCCCTTCCTGCCAACACATCACCTCTGTGATTCTGGGGGGTTCTGGGCCTGAGGGTCCCTCTGGAGCTCTCTGCTAGTCCCTTCTGTCCCTGCTGGTCWCCTCTCTCATTTCCTCAAGACACTGTCTGGTGCCTCCACAGCCCCACAAGTCCAGAGAGGACATAAAATCAGCATTTTCATGAATTTCCCAAACGGACTTTTGGGACTATGGTAGAGTGACCAAAGAAATGTGGGAGTGACACAACAAACAGGACAAGAAATGAGGACTTGAGATTGTCCTTTTACGTCTCACAGGGACACAAAAAGGAGACTGAGGTGCACAGCAAGAAACTCCCAGCAGGACAGGAACTATCAGCACTTACTGGAGGTTCCACCTGCCTCCTCCAGGTGAGGACCAGGCAGCACTGGAGACATGGAACAATGTGGAGCTGGAGCTGCCAGCTCCCTGCAGCTCATCCCTGCAGTTCATCCCTCCACATTTCCTAGTATTTGTTCTCCTGTTCTGGGAAGAGTCGAGAGCTGCAAGAGGCCCAGCTCACAGGGATGTTTAGAGAGAGGAAAGACCATTGTTTGAAAGATTTTGGTATTTCAGGGTTTGTTTTCCTTCTGACACAGAACAAAACACCACCATGTCAAAACCCTCTGCGGGGCAAAATAGAACAACAACAACAACAACAAAAGCCCTCCAAAAAACAAGACCAAAACAAACAGACCAAAACATATCAAGCATTTTGGACAAGGTCTGTGGAAGTGTTTCTCTTAATTATTGGGATTTTCAATCTCAAGATCCACACTGTTGTAGCTATTTCAGGGAAATTAAAAGATTTTTTTTTTTTTAAGGGAAAAAAGAAAGAAGTAAAGGAAAATAAAAGCCAGAGAAGAGAAGCCTTTCCTKTGGCAGGGTCTGACCCTGCCTCGGTGGTTTCCTCTGCAGTGGCACCARGATCAAAGCGTCTCCCCTCTTTCTCCCCTAGGTGGGATGCAGAGCTGCAAAGGAACCTCCAAGTTTTAAGCAGGAAAACTTGGGAATGGGCAGCGCAGCCAGCCAGCCTGTGTGACATCAGCAGAGCTGCTTTGCACCACTTTTCCTTGAGCAGGAGGACTCGGGCCAAGCAGCCCAGAAACTGTGGAAAGGTGGGACATGAAGGGTTGGTTCCCAGCAGCAGAACTGSGGGAAAGCCGCTGCTCTGGCGGTGTTTTGGGTCAAAGTGCTTTCACTCCGTGGGCTCCCAGCCCATCCTCCTCGCCGGCCCTGTGTGTGCTCATGTCACTCCTCGCCCTGTCAGCCCCTGGGGCCGAAAGGGGGATGTTTAGCGGGTGTCCGGGTGGGTTTCGCGGTGCCGCTGCCTTCCCCGGCGGCAGAGAGCAGCTCCTCAGCAGCTCCCTGCCCGCGCCTGGCACCGCGCCCGGCCGCCTTTCACTGCCGCCTTTTCATTCGCCTTAATTCACTGCCTTTCCTTTCTCGCTCCTTGCGAGGAACAGAGGCAGAGCTTGTTCCAGCAGCCGGGCCCCATCCGCCCCGCCCGGCYCCGCTGGAAAAGCGGGATGCGGGCGGGATCTCCCACCCCTGCGGGGGCCCCCGCGCCGCTTCCCAGCAAATACGGTAAAGCGCTCGGCCTAAAAATGTGAGTCTGATCTCATGACACAGGGTGGCCCCGCATTCCTCACCTCTGACATAACCCGCTGGGAGTGTGCTCCGCTCAAAAACACAAACAAGATGTCCTGGCGGGCCGGCGGCGGGGGCCGGGCGGCTGGCAGATGTTCCGCAGAGCCCCCCGGCTGCCAGGGCTGCGGCACAGGCTGTTCCCCGGCGGGGAGGGCACGGCCACGGCCGCTGCTGCCTGGGTGGGTGCCCAGCCCCTCTCTCCCCCCCGGGCCTCGGGAAGGTAACGTGCCGCAATTCTGCATCGCCCAGGGAGGCAGCTGGATCCCTCCCCAAAATCTCCCCTGGCATTGCGCTTGGCCGATGATGCCCCGAGGGTTTTTGTAAGAAGTTTGCGGTGGTTGTTACTTTTTTTACTTTGGTGTTTTTGGGGGTTTTTTTGTGTATGTCCCTGGGCAGGCTCTGCTCTGGCTCTCTCTCCGTGAGCCTCCCCCTCCCGCAGCCATTCCGAGGCCCTGTTTGCTCGGTGTCGAGCTTGGCACCCAAAGCCTGGGGTGCTGTGATTCCTCCCTGCACCCAGTCACAGCCCTGGGATGGATGGGATGCTTTGCCAAGGATCCCGTGGAGAATCCCAGTCCCGCTGCCGTAAACACGAAGCTGACTTCGCTCCCAGCCAARCCCTCCTTCAAAGCACAGCCTTGTCCAGAGCAGGAGCTGATCCTGCTCTCCCCTCCACGCTGCACCACTTGTTTACTTTCTTCTGCAAATGCCCTAAACCTTGACAACGACCTATTTTCCCTTCTGTTACGCAAAGCTCCTTTCCTAGAAAGAGGCTTTGTAAGGCTGGGTCCGAGCAGCCCAGCTCTCCTCCGTGTGTGTGGAAGCTGGGAGAGCCTGGCAGGTTCAGCTCAGCTCCGGCACATCCAAAACCCACACACGGCTGAGTCAGGAGGCTCGGGCAGATGTTACCTGAAACCATCCTGCGAGACGGCCGGCCCCTTTGCGGGGGAATCAGATAAGCAGTGAGGCAGCCKTCGAGTCCACTCCTCAATCTTGGCTTTTTATTGGTGCTTTTCATCCATCTCCTCCTTCTCCAGCATTCAACAAAGCCGGGAGACAGCTTTTTTCCAGACGTTTTTGTTTCTCTCMTTACTTTTCACTGGCAGGGGAAACATCTAATTTTTTTTTTTTAATTTCATATTTTAAAAGGAAATTGAAAAAAAAAATCTCCTTCCTGCATAATACTTCCAAGTTTTCAAGATTGCTACTCCTCTGGCAGAGGATGCTTTGCAAGAGAGCACAAGACAAACAGTGGTCATGAGAAACAATGAGTAACGAGAGAATAAAAAAATGTTTCAAATTTGCTTCTTCAGAGCACACAAGGCTTGATCCCAGAGCAGAGAGAGCCTTTCCTCGTGGGTCCAAAGCTCTTTTCAAACACTCCTTTTTCCTGGGCCTCTTTCTTTTTCTCAGGGAGGTGCTCTGGCCATGCTCAAGCTGTTGGCAGCACGGAGTTGTCTCCTCCTCCCCTCTCTGGTGAACACAAACAGCTCCTTCCACCATTTCTTCTCCATCTCTAATCCACAACGCAGCTTTTTAAGCTAACACAAAGTCAGGGCTGGTTTATTTTAACGTGCCAGGCTGTAACCTGAAGCTGGAGGTGCAAATTCAGCCTAACAAGTTTCCCTTGGCCRGCTAAGAGCACAGGTTAGGGATGAATCCAACAGCAGCAGATGGTCTGGGCTGGACGCTTGCTGCTTCCCACAGCTGCTCTTTCCTGTCCCCTCAGTACCTGCAGCCTGGCTTGGCTTCTGTCCCTGCTCTTGCCTGGACAGGGACAGGCTGCYTGACACAAAAACAGAAGCAGAATTTGAAGCCTGATGTGCTGGAGGCAGGGTCTGGCTGTGAGTGGCTCCCGACACCAACTGCTCATGTTTTCCATCACTTGGAACCATCAGACTTCAAATCACTGCCAATGATTCCTTGTGCCTCTGTTATCTTGTCCATGTGGGACAAGGRTGATGGGGAGGGCTCAGTTTAAGCCAGAGCAGTTCTGCTGTGGGTTTTATCCCCTGCTCAAATCAGTTTGAGATGACAGAGTCAGTGCAGGTTTTCCCTGCTCCTTGGGAAGGCACTCATCAGAGGAGTGAGTGATCCCATACATGACGTGGTATTCCCTGTAAGAACCCAAACTTGGATGGGCTCTTGTGTTCCACAAACAGTGAATTTCCCTTCCTCCCTCTCCCTCTCCCTCCCTCTATATCTGGCTGCCTGTTGGCACAAACCTTGTYGGCTTCAACTCCTTGGGAATGCAAAGGTGCCATCAAACAAAGCTGGRAATCATCCCTGGGTTCACAAACAGAGACAGAGAAACTGTCTGATCACACCTGCCTGTTTTCCTGCCAAAAGTGCCAGGGACTGCCCAATCCCAAGGTGCTGATGAATACTTGGGGTATGGTACCCATAACAGTCCATGCCAAACCCCCAGTTTTCCATGCTTTCAGGCAGCTAGAAAATCAGCAGGAGTAAAAGGCATAATTTCAATTTACCTGGAGAGGTAGAGATCAGGTGAGGAGGAGGTGGACATTCCTTCCCACTYTGACCTYGTGGGACATCTCTGGCCACACAGGAACCATGAGGAAAGCTTTCCCTGGTCTGAGGATACTGAAGGGAATGGTGGATATAAATGCAGTGAGGGGCTGTACAGACCCTCCTTCCCACCCCTGGGATTAAAGAAAGAAATGGAATTAAAGGAAACAATGATTTTAATGGTAATTTTGAAAAGCATCACACAGGGCTTTTCCCAACAAAGGGCAAAACTTGCACAGAGTCACCAGGGGGTTGTGAGTTCCCAAATGYTCCTGCCTGGCTGAGCAGAGCTGTCCTGCACTTCCCCCCAGTCCCTGGCCAAGGCAGGGGTCTCTGAAAAAAAGTTCAATATCCTTGCAGGAGGGAGCAGCCTACAAGATGGGTTTGTAGGAATTTTGTTCACTTCTTCCAGTAGCTGACTCCTTTGGGGTGAGATGAGCTGAGCTCTAGAAGGGCCATTCCTGGCTGGAAAAGGAGCACAGGGAGATTTACCCAGGGGCTGCAGCTGTGACCAGCCAACATCAGCCACTCTYGACTGTCCCTGGGATCAGGAGGATGCAATAGGATCCTGGGTTGTGGGCTTTTTTAGGGACCCAGGTGTCCTGCTTGGAATCTCCTGTRGCAGGACACAAAGCTGCTTTCAGCACCCACCACTTTTCCTCCCTGAAATTCTTTCCTGAAAAAAAACAAAACAACATGATCCCTATGTCAACTACATAAGGCCTGTCTGGAAACCCCATGGAATAAAGGGTCCTTGACTGGAGCTGTTCTCTGAGCTTTGATAGCCCTGCAATAATTTTCCCTGATCTGCTGGCAAGTTCTTGGATGTGACACCAGGCTGAGGTGATCTGAAATACAAGTGGCCTTCCAAGGAATGTTAGCCACTCACACTATTTTATTTTTTTTGCCTGCTTTGAAATGCACATTGAATGCAAACAAGCCAGGAGCTGGCWGCTGGGCTGCTTCCTGTGCTTGCTTACACAGGGATTATTGGGCACCTGGGATTTCCAGGGGCACCACGTTTACCAGGGGTGCTAACAACGTGCTGGAGCAGGGGCTGGATTTTGTAGCAGAKGGTTTTGGTACTTTGGCCCATCATGATGAGCAGTCAGTCCCAGAATCCCACAGAGACAGAAGCTCCAAGCTGGATGCTCTGAACAGAGCAGGRCTGGGATGTTGGCAGGCACCTTTCCCACAGAGGCAGCACTAATATATTTCCAGTTTCATTTGTTTTCTCCGTTTTTAAAATGGAAACCCTTGGAATCATCAAGTAAGGGAACACCAGTGTTAGGATTAAAAATAAAAATAAACTAAAATTGAAAAAAAAAAATACAAGAAAAAGCCTTCTTTTGAGCAGAGCAGAAGCAGAAGGCAGAGCAAGCAGAGGGAAATAAACCACATCCCAGAGTTATTATCTTGCTGTAACTCCGTGCTCAGAGACAGGATAAATGGCCTATTCCTGGAAGTGCTCTTTCCATGGTTGTGTCTGTGGGCTTGGATTTAAAGTCAGATTACCTGATTTAACAAATTGCAGAGTGTCAGCTGATCYCAAGTGCATGCTGTGCCTCCCAGCCTGCTACCTCAGTGTCTGAAACCATCTCCCCTAACCCAGCAGTTCCCAAACCTCAGTGTCTGGGCTGTGATTCAGCAGCATAAGGAACATCCCAAAATACAACCCCTAAAGTATTCAGGCATCAGCTAAAACCCATACATGGTCCCTATACTTGAAAACTCCTTTTTTCGAGGCTTTCAACATTGCAAAGCTTGAAATTGCCTTTCAAATTCTCTTCTAACTGAAGGATGTGAGTGAGAAATCACAGCCCTGCGTGCAGTCACTGCTGCACAGAAAAGCCCCACTGCTGCTCCCTCCCATCAGGCTGATGCTGGGAGGTCCCATATTTCATTGCTCTCTTGTTTTCCATGGAACTGAAKCCAAAGCTGAGGATCCAGCCCCTCTGGGCTCACTGAGGGGATGGCACTGACTTGCTGCCATGCCTTGCTTTCCCAAACTACTGATCCTCATTCCTCTGGAAATCTSCTCAGCCTTGCTCTGGATCCAGCACAGCATCATGAGCCCAGTGGCACTGCAAAAGTCTGCCATTTTTAATTCTTCACTCTGATTTCCTCTTCCTGAACTCCCAAATGTGCCCACAGTTGGGTTTTCTCTTCCCTGAGTCTCCCAGAGCAGTGGGTGTGGGATTTAATGAGGTTTGTGCTCTTGGTTGGTCCAGGGAAGGACTGATGTGGATACAAGGCAATTCCCAACATCTGCAAGGAGAAYTGCATGGGCAGCATGAGTGTGTTCAAAGAGCAATATTCAATTTCCAATGCCTTCATAGAGCAAAGCACAACCCCAGCCTTTGGGAAATGTGTGACATGGAAGAGGAGGAGGAGGAGGAGGCCTGGAGCCAGTGACCCTGAGATCCTCAGCTGGATTGTGCCAGATGCAACAGGAGGCTGGAAAACCTCAGCAATTCACTTGGACCACATTCAACTCCCTTCCTGTGGAGTCTGACAAAGCCTTGAACACCAGCAGGGCTGGGGCAGGTACAGACACTGTCACCCAGAGCAGGGATGGACCTGGAGTGCTCTGCAGCCTTCAGACAACCCTGAGGTGGTGTTTTCATCTCTCCCCCACTGATGAGGTGCAGAACTAAGGGCCTGGCAGGCCTGGAAATGGAAAATTCCTGAAGTAACCATGGTTTTCATGCTAACAGTGGGCACTGAGTCTGTAACAAGCTCTGTGGCTGGCAGCTCGAGGAGAGCCCTTGGTTTTACAATGCTGTATCCCTGCACAGCTCTCCCTGGTATTTGCAGCTGGAAAACTGCAAACAAAAAGCCCCACAGTGCCTCATTTGCTGCAAAATACAGCAATTACGGAGTGGGAACACTCCTGAACAAAGTGCTCCAGAGATGTGATGCTGTTTGTTCTCTCTGGAGCTGAGCCCAGYGCCTGTGACTGAACCTGTTGAACCCCACACCTTCAAAGCCAGAGCCTGCTCTGTGCTCATGCTCTCCTATCTCAGGATGAGAGCTTTCCTGGAGCCACCAAAAGAGCCCAAACCCTTTCTTCTGTAATCTGTCCTGCCTGTCAGGATGCCAAAAGCCACGCCAGACCTGGAGCCTGAGCCAAAATTGCTATGTGGACATGCCCAGAGAAGAGAGCTGGCACAAGGGGCTGCATAAAGGGAGATTTGTGAAGCTGTAGGCAAATAGTTTGGTAATCACAGGGGTAGGCTGGGCTTGGCAAGTCTGCCCAAAGAGAAAGAAAGGGGAAAACAGCTTGGGAAAGGCTTGGAGCCTGGTTTGGTGGGAGCTCAGGAGRGCTTCAACAATCATTCTCTGAGGAAGGCTGAGGTGAAGGACTCAGTGATGTCCCAGTGAGGCCACCTTCCAAAAGAGGTTTTCCCAGTGGGGAAAAAAAACCCAACCACATTCCTGGCGATGAATCCCACTCCGTGGTGTGGCTCATATGGGGAGCAGTGAGCACCTTATGTGTGCAGGGGGACACATCCCCCTGGGATGAATGAATCCCATTCCATGGTGTGGCTCATATGGGGAGCAGTGAGCACCTTGTGTGTGCAGGGGGACACATCCCCCTGGGATGAATGAATCCCATTCCATGGTGGGGCTCATGGGGGGAGCAGTGAGCACCTTGTGTGTGCAGGGGGACACATCCCCTGGGAGGCTGCCACTGGTGCTCACAGCCCCCCAGTGAACATTTCTGATCCAAGCCTTCCCCAGCTGATCTATTTTCAGCCCAGCCCACTCAATACCTTGATTGCCACACAGCTCTTTCAGCTGCTCTTAGGTAAACAGGCTGTCTCTCCTTGGCATTTTGCCTGGCTAAGCCCAAAAATACAAGTGGCAGAGCGAATTAGAGAAGCTGCTCTCCCTGGCCAGGAAAAACGATGCTATTTCTGCAATAAACTGGTTTTAATGCACCTCACTGGCCATGCAGGGATAAATATGCATAAAATACACTTGAGCTGGAGGTTCAGCTGTTGACATCTCAGTATGGAGACTGAGACAGAGAGAATTATGTCTGTCACAGGGGAYGAAGCACTGCACAGGACACTTTTCACATGTCCTCCCTCAGCCAGCATCCCTGGGGCTGAGCCACAGGCGRGAGCAGATCGAAATCAGAGCCCCATCCACGGCAGATCTCATTTTTGAGGGATGGCAGGAACACTGGCCAGAGCTGGAAATTGTGTTTGCAGTTTCCCCTCAGTAAGTAAACACAAAGAAGTCAACAACAGATGGAGCATCACATGGAGTCACACAGGTCAGCACAGACTGCAGAGAACCCCTGAGTCTGAGAAAGGAATMATTTGGAGTGGGGGAGCAGCTGGGAGATTTTCCTGAGAGATTGAGAAAGAAAGCAAAAAAAAAAAAATACTGGTGTGAGCAAGCTCCTCTGCAAGCAGCAGCTGAAAACCTTGGGTTTGTGGAAGGAGACAGAGATGGGCAGGKAACAGGGCAAGCTGGCAGCTCCCAGGGTAGGACAGGTTTGGGGGTTTTTATCTGGCTGGAGACCAGAGAATGAAGCAAAAAGGTCTTGAACTGATCACAAAAGGAGCAGGATTAGAGCAGGCAAAAAGCAGAACAAACCTGGATTGTGTGTAACGAGCAGATCGAAGCTCTGCCAGACACAGCAGAGATTTCCAGTGGTTTATGGAGAGTCTGGGGTGAGACCTGAGGGATTCAGGTGAGGGCAGTGCTGCAGGAATGGGCTGCAGTGTGGAGGAAGATGAAAGGGAGGAAAGGGAGCAGAGGACACCTATTAATAAAAAAATACCCATTTCTTTTAAGATTTATTGATACCTCAGAGCCTGAGAGCCTCCCATGCCTTTGCATCTCTGCACTGACATTACCCAAGAGTGGGCAGGGATCTGTGATGAGCCTTTGAGTTCAAGTGGGGAAGAGCTCTTGATGTTAATTTGTAGAAATGGAAAGAAGACTTTGGCTAACAGAGATTTYAGCCTGAGAAAAACCTGTGCTGCAGCAGGAAGATGTGCTTGTAAAAACCCAGCTGGCCCTTGCCACACATCAGAAATGCAATCACTCAGCTGGGGACCTCAGGATGGTGGCTGTGGATTAATTCAGCGCTGGAGGGAAAATTGATGGCTGCCCTGGGACCAGTGCTGGCTGGCCAGTGACATTCAAAGAAAGGACAGCCCCATCTGCTCATGGGGAGAGCAGTGACAGGGCAAAAGGATGAAGTGGTCACAGTGGACAAAGGGCAGGTCACAAAGTCACCCCAAAGGAGGGGCAGAAGGGTTTTGTTGGGGAGGTGCAGGGCTGAGCCAGCAGGAGACAGAGGTAAAAAATTCCTTGCAGGGTGTTAATGAAACAGGTACAGAGAAGTTCCCGTCAGAAACAATGCYGGGAAGCTGGGGATGGTGAGTCACCAAAATAATGTGATAATAAACGTGATAATAAATATTTATCRCAGGGAGAGGGCTAACAAACAAAAGCTAAAATTGGGAGTGGACTTCATTACAGCTGAGGATTGCTTCCGAGGGGAGAGGATACAGGATGCAGGGCTGGCTGACCTCTGGGAGGAAAATGTGATCACAGCAGAGAGCTGGCAAGCAGCTCCAGGGGAATTTGTATTCCAGAGGAGGCGGCTTTGGGAACAGAGATGCTGACCAATTATTAGGGCACACTTACAGGGCAGCAGTCTCTGTTCCTCACACCACACCTTGGGGGGAAAGAGGCACCTTCAGGCCACTGTAACTCATCCAAAACGGTCCATTTTGGATTGCTGCTGGAAATTGGGATAACAGGGTCCTGGTCTCCATCAGGATTTMAGCAGATGGATGCAGTGCCTGATACTCTGAAATCAATGCTGCTCAGGTGGCAAATGAAGCTGGGAGCCAGGAGATGGGCTCCCAGCGGGGTAACTGGTGCCTTTAATGGCCTGTGAAGCTCCAGAGGTCGGTATTTTCCTGGCATCCCCACTCATGCCATGGAAGGGATGCTGAAGGTAACACCGGGTAAGTTTTACCTACCAGCAGCTCTCCATGCTGAGCAAATATTTACCTTATCATGGCTTTGACGTGCCCCTCTSAGCCGCAGCGAAATGCCAAGCCCAGAATAAAGCTGTGCCACCTGGGGAAGACCCTGCGCTGCTTGGGCAGCTCCGGGCTGATCGGAACATCGCGGGGACAAAGTCCGGCTGTGAAACGACACGGGAAAACCCTCCCCTTCCCATAGGCGGCATCCGACAGGGGCATTGTGGCCCGCTGAGGATGGTTTTGAAGCCCCTGGAGAATCAGTGCCGGTGAATGATGCTGAATGATGCTCACTGAGCGCACCCCGCTCTCCCCCCGCTYCCAGGCTCGGCTCTTTCTGACACCGCTTTGCTCTCTCCGGGGTTTGCAGCCAAGTTTCTCGTCCGGTGACCGAGTGTTCCCCCTCCGGAAGGGGCTGCTGCGGGGAGCCGCTGTTCCTGGGGCCGCGGTGACATTTGCAGTGACCGCGAGGTCACCGGGCGGAAGAAAACAAAAGCAGCGCCCGCCCCGCCGCGCTCGGCAGCCACGGGAGAGCACAAGCGGGGCATTGAAGACCTGCGTTTTGCCTCACACCACATTCCTTCCCCTTTCCATAAAGCATTTTTTTTAAATCATTGGCAAAAATTTTTTTTACGTTTTAAACGTTTAAAAAAAATGCTTTTCTCTAAGTTGGCAAGAACTTTTTTTCTTCTTCTATTTTTCTCTTTTCTCCTTTCTTCTTTGCTCTCTTCTTCCTTTCCTTTCCTTTCCTTTCCTTTCCTTTCCTTTCCTTTCCTTTCCTTTCCTTTCCTTTCCTTTCCTTTCCTTTCCTTTCCTTTCCTTTCCT
>CADDXX010000590.1:450312-462697 GCA_902810485.1 Alauda arvensis
GAAGGAAGGAAGGAAGGAAGGAAGGAAGGAAGGAAGGAAGGAAGGAAGGACAAAGACAAGCAGATCACTTGCCAGTTTGTGCCTTTCCCACTGTAGCTGGCACACTTTGTGCTTCCCCCTCTCAGCCACGCTCCCTCCATATCCAACAGATAAAGAGTCAAATGGTGCAGAACAAGCAGGCAGAGCTCTCTGTGCTGTATCCTATAAATGTTTTCAGCCTGGATGTGCATCCTTAGACCCACAGAGGAAAGGAAAGCYGCTCTCAGCCAGCTGAGAATCCTTCCCCACTTAACTGCATTCACTTAATACAGCTGGAATTGCACTGGCTCCTGCTTGGGCTGTTATTTATCCCTGCTTTTACTGTCACATCCACAGGTGCAGAGAGCTGTGTGTGCTGGGCRCTCTGGGGCATACAAATAACTGTGCTGGAGCTTGACACAGCGGCTGACCGGGAGTGACTCGCTCTGGAGCCGACCCAAAGGCTTTTCCCGGGCAGGGACAGCAGCCCCCCACGCCATCCCGCTGGCCGGGGCTCACAGCTGCCCTCCTTCCCCGGGCTGCAGCCAAGCCGCTCGCAGAGCGCCGCTCCGAATGAATTTTCTGGAAAACCAATTAAAAGGAGGGGTTACATCACACAGCAGCCCCAGCCCAGCCCGCTCCGGGCTGTGCCGCCAAAGCCAGCCTTGGCTTTCGGGCTGTGCCGCCAAAGCCAGCCCTGGCTTTCGGGCTGTGCAGCCAAAGCCAGCCTTGGCTTTCGGGCTGTGCCGCCAAAGCCAGCCCTGGCTTTCGGGCTGTGCCGCCAAAGCCAGCCTTGGCTATCGGGCTGTGCAGCCAAAGCCAGCCTTGGCTATCGGGCTGTGCAGCCAAAGCCAGCCTTGGCTTTCGGGCTGTGCCGGCAAAGCCAGCCTCGGCTTTCGGGCTGTGCCGCCAAAGCCAGCCTTGGCTATCGGGCTGTGCAGCCAAAGCCAGCCCTGGCTTTCGGGCTGTGCCACATCGCCGCTGGAACCCGGGCTCCGCATCCCAGCGCGCTGCAGCATCACCCCGATAAAAGCAGCCCAGTATCGCGGTGTGCCCGGCACCGAGCGGGGGCTCCCGGAAACCTCCGCTCCCTGCGCTTTGCTTTGAGTTTTTTTGGGGTTTTTTTTTGTCCCTGTGCAAAACCACAGACAAACAAAAGCGGGGGGAAGCAGAGGAGACTCCAGTGGGTGTTGCGGCAGCGCAGCCGAGGTCTCGGCTGTCAGGAAATTCCAGTGCCGGCAGCCCCGCTGGTGGGAGTACATGGAGGCCAGGGCTGAGCACACTCAGCCTGCTTGGGAAATCATCCTGGGCTAGGCTGGGTTTTACTCCCTCCCCTGCGCTGCCACATCCTCCTCGCACATCACTGCAGGTTCTYCTGGCAGGAATCACCACCCTCCGTCCGGTGTGCCCGTCCATCCAGAGCTTCCCTGGAAAACCCAGCGTGCCCCCAAGCCCTTCCTGCGTTGGATGCTGGTAAATAAAGCAAGCAGGGATGAGTTCCCAGTGCCAGAGGCACAGCACAGCTGTGTGGGGGCACAGCAGCTGGATCAGCACTGGGATGGGGATGGCAATGAGGTCTCTGGTCTTTGCCAGCCCTCATCTTGGCTTGTGCAAAACCTCCAGCCATCCATTCTCCCCCAAAAAAGATCTTTATTCAGGTGAGCTCATCGGTGCTGCCATGGAAAACAAGCGCTGCTGCAAATGAGGAGTCATGAATAATCATGCTGGCTATTTTGAAAAGCTTTCTCTGCTTTCCATAAGAGATCCAAAGGAGATRCGCTTTTAAATAGAAGAACAGTCCTTTGAAATGGTTGGTTCAGTCTCCAAGCAGGAGATGCTCCTCAGCATCTCACCACAGGGACAGCCAGTTCCTGCCATGCAGGCAGGSAGGGAGGGAGGGAGGATGGGGCAGCAGYGGCAGCACCAACCTCTGAGCATCCCTCTGCTGTGCCATGGGCTGTCTGCAGGCCCTTGGGCTGAACCTGCCCTGCCTCAGCTCTCCAGCTACAGAGTGGGGAACAGAAACCCTCACTGCATGGCAGGGAGGGGTTTACAGCCATTAAAAGGTGATGAAATTCTATTCTAGACARGCTGAGAGCTGGGATTGTTCAGCCTGGGGAAGTGAAGGCTTCCAGGAGACCTCAGAGCCCTTTCCAGTGCCCAGGGAGGCTCCAGGAGAGCTTGGAACAAGGGGGAATAACCTTAAGCTGGAGGAAGGCAGACTTAAATTAGATATTAAGAAGAAATTCTTTGCTAAAAGAGCAGTGAGGCCCTGGCACAGGTTGCCAAGAGAAGCTGTGGCTGCCCCATCTCTGGAAATGTTCAAGGCCAACCTGGGATGGTGGAAGCAACCTGGGATAGTGGAAGGTATCCCTGCCCATGGAAAGGGGGTTGAAATTGGATGGTCTTTAAGGTCTCTTCCCACCCAAACAGTTCTGTGATTCCATGATTGTATCCTCTGCAGAGGAAGCTCTCTCAATGGCTGAAAGTGAGGAATGCAAACAGCTTTTGCATAAGAAACCCCTAAAGCTCAGCTTCTGCTTGTGCACTGACATGGCTCATGTGAGTTACCTGTTTCCACTCAAATTGGGTACACAACACCTGTTATTTACAGAGATAATGTCATTCCTTCCCCCCATCCAGTTCCTTCTCTCACTGCCCTGTACATCCCAACCAGGAATTAAGTATACAAATGCAAAATCTCCACTTGTTCATTAATGTCAGCACTTAGTCCATCTCTCCAGCCTGCCCTTCCYAACCCAGGAAAGCCCAAAAAAAAGGGAGAAAAATGAAAATGAAGAAAATGCTTGCCTTGCTGTAGTTAAGCCTGTAGAAAAATATTTCTTTTGCTACCTATTTATTAATATTCTGCTACACCAGTGAAAGGGTTATCAAAACAGTTATTGGGCCATGGGAAACCTGTTTTTTGCTGAGAACAAGAGATTTTTGGTGAGCCCTTCCGGTAGCTTTATGCACTCCTTTTCTGAGGAATATTTTCATATTCTCAATTTCAATGCCTGGTGGCTGTTGTGTTGGGCCACATGGTGCACATCTGGTCTGGGCAGAGCAGAGACACGCAGGGCATGTTCTCAGTGTGATCCTCTTTCATGACACCTCCCCTCGAACCCAAACATCTGCCATGGTGCCCAGTGACTTGAGCCAAAAAAGCCACCTTCAGAAAACAAAGCCAGGACCTACTGATGCTAGCAAAAGAGGAGGAAAAGCATGGGAGGGGAAATGAAAGCTGAGAGAAAGTGGGAGGAAGAAAAAYGCAAGGAGCAAATAGCTGGAGAAGGATCCGATCACCACCACAGAGCAGCAGCCCCTTAGCTGCTATCAGCAAAAGAAAAACCCAAACAGAAAGCACAGAAAGCAGGTAAAATTTGCAGAGAAGAGCAAAACAAGATTGTTGGCAAGTAGCCATGGGCACAGCCTGGTTGTGCAGGCAGGTGCTGCTGGCTGAAGTGGGAATTTTCAGTGAAAATTCGTTTTGGTGGGGCCACRGGAAAAGGTGAATCTTTGGAGCAAGTGATGGGGTCACACCTTAGGGGATGTGTGTAGGGGGGGATAACATCCTGGAAATGAGTGACTCAGAAGCCACTGGAATGGTCCTGGTAGACAATTGCTGGTGTTTGAACTCCCAGCAATGCCTCAGCCAAGAAGTTTGGAGTAATCCTTGGCTGCGCAGACGGCAAATATGAAGTGGGAGTGCTGAACTGATATTATCTCTGTAAACAGCATTAGTGAGACCATTTCTGAAAAGTTATGTCTGGTCCTGATGGTCACATGTCCAAAAAAAGATCTTAAGGAAACAGCAAAGRTTCCTGCCAGAGTGATTTGAGGCATTGGAAGCCTTACTTTTGAGAGAGAAAAAACATATCCAAGGGGAAAATGAAGTGACTTTACTGCAGRTTATCAACATCTGCACGGGTGTAAGCCCTGGAAATGGCATCAAGGARAGTTGTAATGAGATGGAGCCTGGGAAATTCAGATTAAATCCAAGTGAGAGATCTGAACCAGCTGTGCAGAGGTCAGGTTTCCCCCACAAAATCCAGATGATCTCCCAACATCCAACATAGCTGAAGGTTGGCAGGTTTTCCATGCCAACTGCTCGCTCATCAAGGTGGCCTTTGGCTCGGTAATTGGCTGACCCCAACTTTGGAGGAGTAGAATGGCTGGGTTTTGGTGCAAAAGCTTGAGGTTTTGCCACTATGGACCCAGAGATGTGGGTGGGCCTCCTGTTTATTGCTGTAGGTCATGGTTTTGGGGAGATTTGGGGCACTGGGTGAATGACAGCACACCGAGKCACTTCATGTGTTGAACAGGAGGCTGGCACAGGGAGRTTTTTCTTCGATTACTCAGCCAAAAAAGGTGGCAACAAAGGTAGTCGGGCACCAGAGCTCTTTTTTTGCTAACTGCTAAAAACCATGGAGGAAAACAGATGGATCAAAAGTTGTTGACGTTGGTGGGGATCTTTCCAAGCTCCTTCAGTGGGGTTTTTTGGCTGAGGTACATATGCTCTGGGATATCACTAGGCTGATCTCCACAGCAAATGAAATGGCCCCTGGATGTCACTGCTGTGCTGCAGTCGAGCAGCAGAAGAGCCTCATTCCATGGGATGTAAAGAAGATGGAGTTAAGGCCCGGAGACAAGGCCTGGGTAACCGGGAGCGTTGGCTCGGGCCCTTGGTCTGCCTCCAGCACAGATTGCAGATGASTGACAGCTGTCATGTGACAGATGCAGTGCCGTGGCTGCAGTCCATGTCCTGCTGCACGGCTCCATCCATCACAGCCCCTCTGCCGTCAGCCCTGCCTGCTCACACCAGCCCTGGCTGCTGCTTTCTCTTCACATCTTCAAACCCCTCCCTTCTCCAGGGGRACAAAAACCCACCCAAACCAACCAAAWACCCAACGAAAYCCAATCTGCTRTCCACCACWAATTTAGCTGGTTTCAACAKAAAGTSTTGAGCGCTCGTAGAAGACGTAGGAAACCCATTGATGTCTCCTTCAGTTTGCCAATTCCAGTGTGAGAGGTGCTGCAACTCTTAGCAGGTTGATAACAATGAGACCTAGTGATGACATTTAAAAGTATTATTCCTATCACCAGCCTGCCTGGGGTTTAATTTGATGACATTTAAACTTATCATTTTATCAACGCTTTGCCTGGGGTTCAGTTTGGTGGAAGGGCTTCAGATGAGTTGCTTGTTCCTGGGAAGGCACAGGACTGGAGGAGAGAGAAGAACCCAAATTCCACCCATTACCCCCACAATAATTCTCATGAGGGAAATATGTGTAAGTCAGCACAGGAACTTGTGGGAAGTGCAGACTGTTGGGGTGGAATACAATCATTTGAATTTAATCTGAGCATAAGACTGGGAAGAGTGGGGCAATTGCATCACTCCTCTTCCTGTTGGCTGCACTRAAAACCTTTCATTCAGCTCTGAGATTTCTGCTGAATTCTTGTCCACTGCACTAAAGTAAAAACAGCCTTGCTTCAAAATTGACTTTGACTTTGCAAACAAGTCTGCAGAAATTCCCACTGTCACTCATTAAGTGCAGGATTGGGTAGCCCTGGAGCTTGGGATAGCTTTTTATCTCAAGAAGTGACAGTTCCAAGTAAGAAACAGAGATGGGGCAGTGGGAGATGTGGGATTCCTCTCACCTGACTCCCTGTATCCACAAACCAGACGTTTCCAGCAGAACCGGTCACCCCGGGCTCCCTTTGCAGTCAGCAGAATCAGACACTTCCAGGGCATGATTCACCTGCCCTATTTTCAACATCTGTGTTGGGCTGGGATAAATTACAACCAGGACTWCAGAGTCTGCACACTGTTCCCAAATACGCTGTGTGTGCTTGGAGATGTCCCCCTTGTCCGCCTCATTTTTGCTTTATYAAAGCTGTGACACCTCAAACCTCTTGAGATTTGTCACCCAATACCAGCTGYGAATTCCCCAAGGTGGTAAATACTCRGCTCAGGATTGACAGAGGAGGATAYTCAGCTKTTTGGGACYCTCTTTAGGTCAAGGGGAGGCWGYTSCTTAAGTGYCTTGGCACTTTATTCTGTGTTGAGACCCCAAGAAAGGTTTAGGAATATGTGGGACACCCCCAGGTTGACTTGTCACTCATTTGGCAGAAAGACAGAAAGATGCATGACTTTTTGGAGAAGCCMTACCTGGTTATTTGGCTCTAAATGGGCCATGGAACTAAACTGATGCACAGAAAATTCTGTGGGAATTATTGATCMCAMCTCCATCYCAGCCTGCTCTGTGGGTACCATTGCTTTTTCAGGCTCAAGTACCTGTTCCCAAGGAATCTGAAGTGTGCCTTGGCCCACCTGGGGTGGGTTTCCAGTCCTCCCCTCAAGTCAATTCTCTGGTCTGGTTGAAGATGGCCTTGCTTATGGCWGGGGGACTGGAMTAGATGGCCTTGAAAGGTCCCTTCCAACCCAAAACWTTCCATGGTTCTGTGACATTCCTGCCCTGGTTCTTTGGCTTTCCAAGCCACATGGAATCTCAAACCAAAAAGGGAAAACCACACATRCCCACACACACAGTTTCTGAGCCCTTCTGCCCTAAATGTGGACTGGCTGCCCCTCACCACTCCCTGCTGGAGCAGCTGCTGTGTGGTCTGTCCTACACCAGGGCACCTCCATCCAGTCCTTTTTCCAAACCTCTCCTGGGGMCTTGTGCTCCAGCAGTGGGTCCCTGGGTCCTTCCTTGCACAGCTCAGGTATTTCTGAAAACCCCATCCTGCATCCCACACCCTGAGGTGGGTTTGTCCATCCATCTGCTGCTGCCCCCCTCTCCTGCTGCCCCACGTAGGGATGCACACTGGAGCAGAGGCAGAGGCAGGACAGGAGCTTTCCAAAGGGCCAGCAATCCCTGTGAGGCAGARCTGTAATTACACTGCAGTTCTATTGCAGTTGCTATGCAAGCAGCCCCTCGTTTTGCTTTTCAGCGTGTAATTATCACTAAATCATCGGGGTGGAGGTTTCACCACCTAAAGTCGTTSGCTTTCCTGGCCCCTTGGCAGCTCTCAGGGCATCAGCTGTCAGGACTGCCCGCCTGGAGGAGGCTTGGCAGGGTGCAGCAGTGCCCCAGGTCTGTGGGAATCCAGCTGCTGAAGGAGGTGGTCCCAGTCAGACCCCGATGGTTGCACTGATGTGGAGCTACCACCGCTCAAAATTCAAATTGCTCTTGCTCAAACCCAGCCTGTTTTTTACCACTGCTCAAAATTCAAATTGCTCTTGTTCAAACCCAGCCTGGTTTTTTTTACCATTTCTCTAAAATCCAAATTGCTCTTGCTCAAACCCAGCCCTGCTGAGGAAGCACAGAGGCAGAATTTCAGCTTGAGAAGAGGCTGAGCAGGGGGCAGTGACCCACAGGAGCCCCAGGATGGCCCATGGAAGGTCGGATTCCCCCAGGGCTGCATTAGCTGYAGGAAGATCCTTCCCCAGAGGAGCCAGGGTCATCCATCACCTGCTCCCATCTGGGCTCTCCGTGAGGTTTGTGCCCACAAACCCCCACACGCCTCCACTGTGCACTCTAACAGCAACATCCCCTTCCCTGGGGGCAAGAGAGAGATAAATAATTCACTTTGTGGTGAGCTGGGTGGTGGCCAATGGCAAAGATCCTCTTAACCAAGGCCTGAATCTCCTCAGCCAGGAAGCCTTCAGGTTTGTCAGTGCATAAACCACGCACAGGTGATGCCTTGGGAAGGCTGAGCTGGAACAGAGACTGGGCAGAGCCAGAGAATAAACCAGAGATTTATTAAAAGGCCTCTAGGATACACCTTGGGCAGGACAAGAGCCTGGCCAGGGCTGCACCCAAGGGGGACCCAAAATGGGCACAAAATGGACAAACAGTCACGAGGTCTCCCACTTTGATCAGTTTGGGTCCATTTGCACATTGGGGTKKMATTGTCCCATTGCAGCTGCAGGTGATGAAGTCCCACCCTTCTTGTTCTCTCCCTTCAGCCCCCCCTTGTTTGTGCTTTTGGTGCTGAGAACTTGTCCCATTGTCCTTGGGGTGCAGCAGGGACAGGATTTGTTTTGTGTCCCTGCTCTGTGCAGAGCTGAGTGAGCCTGGCTGTGAGCTCAGAGCTGCACCTGGGGCAGCACAGAGCCTGAAAAACATGAAAGCTAAAACTTACAGCATCACAAGGACCTTGGAGCATCCACAGCAGCATTCCTCAGCTCCACAGGACCGAGGAGCCATCACCTCGTGTCCCCTCTCCTCCAGCACGGTGTCACCAGCAATGATTTCTGGGGCACACACACACACACACATACACACACTCACACACACAAACTGAGCTGGCATCAAAGCACGGGCTCAGAGCTGAACCAGCTCCAGAGCCATTAAGAACCTCTGGAATCGTGCAGCCTCCCTGCTGGCTGCCTTTCAGGATCCCTTTAAATTGCCAGCTAACAAGATGGTGGGGACGTCAGTTTAATGATCATTAGCAAGGCCCAATTAGCAGGGAAGCATAATGAATCCTCAAACGCGGGCTTGCTAATTTAAATACAGATAATTCGTGGCACCAGTTGAGTGCCTAAACAAAGATCTCMGAGGTCTTTCTGCGTGTCAATGGTGTGGGCACAAGCCTGATCGATCTCCGTGAATGAGAATGGATTGGAGGCTCTGCTGTGTTTGTGAGAAATTTAACACAATTCTGCAGCAGCAAATGCTTCAATAAAGCTCCAGCTAAGAAACAGTCAAACTTCCWCCACCATTTATCAGGTTATCACACAAGAGGAAGGAGTGAAAAGCAGGAGGGAGAGAGAGAGAGGAAAAAAAAAAAGGATCTGAGCACAGCTGCAAAATTTATTATCTTATTGCACCCTGGAACTGTATTTCTTCTTCCTATTGTGCATGTGACTGGGTCATTTTACCAGCTAATTCCTGCATCTCAGAAGCACTCAGCATCACAAGGCAATGGGTCTCGGAGTCCAGGCTGTCAGCTGAACTCTGGAAGTTAATGGGGCAGGCAGCTTGCCTTGGTGGGAAGCGTTCCAGGAGAAAACATCCTGATAAGAGAAAAAGCATCCAAAGAGTGACAAATGGCCCTGTGAGGCCAGAGAGGGAGAAAAAGCAAGACAGTGGAAAGAAAATAACGCTGGGAGGAAAATAGAGACTCATAAAAAATATACATTTGTGTATACATGTGTGTGTGTGTGACAGAAAKCACRCAGTAAAAACAGGCAGGCCAGGCACGAGGGATGCAGCAGCTGTGGATTCAGGCAGATTTATCACAGAGCTGGGGCTGGGTAGTCTGAAACTTGCAGCAGAAAAAGGAGAGGAGAAGAAGTTGAGTTGATGAAATAATTATGAGCAGGACAATGTGATGGAGAAGGGAAGAGAAGGTTTCACAGCTGGCAGGCAACTGAAAAGGACGATCAGATCTTGCAAAGGGTGGAGGGTTTAGCTCCCTTTTTTCATCTCCTCACATCTCTCTCATGGCCTGAGTGGTGAGAGGGGCTTTGCCCCCACAATCAGAGCTCTGCAGGCTGGGGAGGACAGCAGCWGTATCAGCCACTCCTGCTGCAGATCCAGGGCTGGTTTGGGTAAGCTGGAGATCATTCATCTGTGCTCAGCCCCATCTGCTTTCCAGCACTGCCCTGGATGCCTGGTGCTCCCTTCCCCTCCTTGCTGGGGCTGCAAAGGTTGTGAGGAATCCCCAAATTCCTCCTGGAGAGCACAGGAGGGTGAGAGATGCAGCTCTTGATGTGGGAGATGGCAGCACTCGGGATGAAATGTCCCCAGTCCATGGGAGCCCATCACCACTGGGCTCACAGAGCCCCACCAAGGCCAGTGCTGAGCTCTTCATTTCCCTTCTCACATCCAGGGAAAGCAGGGATGTCCTTCAATGCCCACACACAGTGAATTATTAACCAAAGAGGCAGGATCCAGAGATTCCTTAGCACCAGGTCAGTGCCTCCTTGTTCATACTCAGTCCCGAGGGGCTGGGTGGGCGCAGCACAGCACAGGACAGAGGATTGTCCCTGTCAGCCTGAACAGATTGACCCTGACATGGAAGAGTAATTCAGTCCTTAACACAAGCAGCCAGTGGCATTGGGAAGCTCCAGAGCAGGCAGGGCAGGGGGCTGACAAACCTGGCTTAGGACTTGCAGGGGATTTATGCCATTCTGGCCTGGTGGAGGCCAGGGGGGGACATCCTGGGCCACCTCAAATGGCACCAGAAATGCAGGGGTGGGTTGTGACCCTCTCTCAGTACAAGCATTTCTATCACAGACATGCAGATAGGTGGCTGGAGAACCACCTCACATCTGCTGACCATCAGAACACCACACAGGGGGGTTAAACATTAACTTCCCTCAGCAGCTCTGCTGGCCTCGAGCAGGCAAAATTCAAGGGCCATTCCTCAGCAAGGGGCAGTCTTCAGTCTGAGATATTAAATTAGTAATTGTGACTTCTTCTTAGTTTCAGCTCTGCTTGCACGTCTGAAAGTCACATTTAGAGCCCTTCTGCTGCAAATGGGAACCTGTGAGTCTCACACCCTCACAGACTTGTGACTGGAGTTTTATAAAAATATGAAGAAATAAAAATGAGACCTTAGTGAAAGTAAAAGGTGGAATTCCCAGGGGCCTGTTGTGGACTTCCCACCACCAGCATGGCAGCCTGAGACTCCAGACAAAATCATGAGAAATGGAATTGTCACTGTGCAGCATCTTACCCAGCCTTGACCCAGAGCTGAGCTCAGAAAGCTCTCCCTCCACAAGTCTTGGAGATCAAGAMATKTCCTCGTWTTCTCCTTCCAGGGAAGGTCACCCWTGCATAGTTTTCACTGRCTTTCTTAGAATCCCARTATCATTAAGGTTGGAAAAGAYTTCTGAGCTCATTGAGTCCAACTGTGCTGGCACTTTGTTGGTGCTGTTGGCAGATCAAGGGTTCTCTGGGCTGGATTTATTTTGTGCAGTAGCACGAGCCTGCAAGAAGTGTTCTCTGACTTCTGGAGGGTTGGCTGAGCTGCTCCCAGAAGCCAAGGTCTCTCATTTTCTCTAGGGACACGTGTGCTCTTGCCCATTTGGAAATCCTTTATTTGGTCAGAGGAGCAGTAAATAAGGTTTTACTGACAGCACCAGTCCTGTGAGCAGTGATGGATTGGCACCACAGGAGCGTAACTTCCCAGTGAAATAAGCTCCTATTTAGTGGAGAAATGCTCCAAAGAGTGACCATCCACAACTGATCCTGAGCCAGGGGGTTATCTCTTTGAAAAGGTTTGTTAAATGGCAGAGCTGAACAGAATATTAATTGTCAAAATCCTTGTTGTGCCTCATTTTAAAAACAGTTGAAAATCTAATTAAAATTAAACTCTCTGGCTTTGAGTAGTTCAGTCTTGTTGGTCTGGAAGCAGAAAGCTGACAGTGAAATTTCTTATCCCAGCATGTGATTTATTGATAAATGCRCTCTAATATGGGAACTGGGGCTTTGATCTTTTCATGAGAAATAGTTTTCCCATCTGTAATACAGGGGCTTTTCTATCAGCTACTTTATAACTGTGTAATAGCTGCAAAATATGAAACGAGTCTGAAAAACTATTTAGGAGGTGGGATTTTCCTCTAATCAATTAACTTTTGAAAGCCCTCATCCTCCAGTCCTCCAGCAGCTCTCTTAGCACTGTTCCACAAATGGGATTGCTCATGCAAAAAAAAAAAAAAAAAAAAGGAAAAACACACACACAAGTTGTTTTTTTTTCCACAAGCCTCGATGCCATGATGGATCTTCCTTTTCAATTAATTTGAACAAAACCCCCAGCATTTCTGTGCATGGGGTTGGGATCACCAGGACTAAGGACATTCCATTATTTTTCCCCTCTCRTGAGCTATGTTAATAATATCAAGACAAATCTGCTCTTAGGGAAAATTGCCTGGTGCAAGTGAAAGCGAAGCCTTTGATCCATGAACCTTCTGCCCCACAAGAAGAGCTCCCCAAGCTTGCTCAGTCTCCTGAAATGGGAGCTGGGATGGGATGCAGCTGCTGTCTGCACATTTATCTCCGGGGTAAACAGGAAGGATCAGGCAGAGAAAAATTGGGGGCAGAAGAGCTGAAAGTGAGTCCATGAGACTGAGTGGTTACAAAAGGTTTCTGACTCCCAGAGCAGAGCTGTCCTGGGACAGCCTCTGGGGGAAGGAGAAGGGGCAAAAAACCCTCTGCTGATTTAACACAGAGGCTCTGAGAGGGAGCAGGAGGGAGGAGGAGTTCTTGGAAACACTTTATCTTCCCAGTTCCTGCCTTCTCCTCTCCCATCCTTACTGTTCTGAGCAGCGACCCTGGCCACTGGATAATGGGAGAGGGAGGAAACTTCAGAGGAATTGAAGAGAACAAACTGCAGAGGTTAAAAAGCA
>CADDXX010000590.1:463917-482551 GCA_902810485.1 Alauda arvensis
ATGGATGGATGGGCAGGGATGGCTGTCACTCAGGTGCAGCACCCCAAAATACCGTGACCAACCCCAGCAATGCCCTGTCCCTCTGGCACCCCACTGCTCCACATTCCTGCCCTCCCAACAGCCTCTTCCCCAAGGCCCAGCACCTCTCCCCCCTTTGGAGCATGGTCCTGCAGCCCTCAGAGCTGAAGCCCCTCACGTCAGCAGCATCTCTTTGGAAGCTGAGCCTGCCTGTGAAAGAGATCAGTGATGCTCTTTGAAGAGTCGGCAGAATTTTTCACTGCAGATCCCCAGCTGCATTTTCCTGCTAGCCTTGCATTCCTGGGGCTGCAAAGTGAGACGGGGACATACGTATGGAGAACATGTTACCCCTCTCACAGGCTACTCCCACAGCCAGGAAAATCTGTCCTGTGAGTTTCCTCCCTGAAGAAGGCCAAAAACCAAATCAGTTTTTCCCCCGGAATTTTCCAAACGCTCTCCGGGCTGCTCCCGACTGTGCAGAGAGCTCACATTCCATCCCACAGCCCACAGAGGGTCCAGTGTGGATATCTATCACAATAACACTGCCATCATCTCCCCTTGCTGCAGCCTCCATTATTTAGTTGTTATTTATAGCCCTCAGCTCGGAGAGGAGCAGCTTGTGTTAGTGACAATAAGTGACTGGTGACAACCAGTCCCTGGCAAGACTCACCCCTCCTGTACTTGGGGAAGGAGCTGGCACACTTTGATTATTATTTTTTATTATTTATAAGTTATTGCAGTGCCCAGCACAAGGTGCACAGCAATGGGTAAGGATGGGGTTTGGGTGGTTCTTGTTAAGTTTCTCTGAGCTCTGCTGTGGGGAGCACAGCTGTGACTTTGAGCTTGGTGAGGGGTGGGGAAAAGGGAGCCAGACCCAGCTGCATAACAGGAGGAGGTGGAGGAAGGCTGGAATATTCCAGTTCCACTTCCTGCTCCCAACATGGGTAGTTTGTTCTCTGCCCAAACTCACAAGTCCACAGTCCTAGAAGGCGATGCTGAGGTAAGGAAGGTACAGAAGGGCTGGATGCAGAGTCAGGAAGGTACAGAAAAGCTGGATGCAGAGTCAGGAAGGTAAAGAAAGGCTGGATGCAGTGTCAAGAAGCTTTCCCTGTTCCCTCCTCAGGGACAGCCAGGACTGATCCATGCCCCTGACCATTCCCAGAGCACCTTCCTGATCTCAGAGCTGTCAGTCCTGTTACTGCCTCTCCAAACAAAGCCCATCGTTAATTATTGCTCATTAGCAGTAGTATTATCGTGATGGCTATTGTATGAACATATGTAATTAATTATTCACTTTCTTAATTGAATGCTTAATGGTATTAATGGTTTAAATCAGGCCATCAAAGCACTAACAGCTCATATAAAATGACACCAGCACTGAAAGAGATCCTCATCCCCACCAAGGCTTGTCCATTTGCTTCAGGGTCAAAAATTAATAAAAAGTCTAAATAAGTAATGAAAATAATTAATAGAAGTTAATATTAAATATTAAATATTAATAAAAACAAGAAATTATTTGGGTTAAAACCAGTGTGCTTAGATTCACCGCAGCATCACCTCATCACTGTGTATTGATGTGGGTACTCACACAAACTAAAAAAAAAAAAAAGGTGAGATAGACAAATGTATGAAGAGCCAGATGTTGAAGGTGCACAGCTGGAGGCACAGCAGCATCCCCCAGCCTGTGAGCATTCCATGGGGAGCGGATGTGCCCAGGCTCCTGCAATCCTTCCACAAGGTTGTGGAGAATAAAGGAGTCCCCTCCATGCAGATAACCTGGAATGCATTTTTGCCTCACACCTGGGTTAAGCAGAGGATCCAAAGCAACCAGCAGCCAGCAGAGTGGTGAGATCAAACCCTGCTGCTCCTGTGAGAATCCTCTGCCCAGATTTGGGGGCCTGATTTGCTGCTCACACGGAGTGGTGCAGTCCAGATGCCACCAGGGATGTGCCATATCCCTGTCAGCTCAGTGCAAGGGCTGCAGAACATCCCCAGCAGCCTGGAGTTCTGGTGGGACATCAGGAGAGAGACTCCAGGGTGTCACAGCACTGAGAGATCTCTGTCTGTGTAACCCTAATTCCCTTCCACGATGCCAAATCTGGAGCTTAAAACTGAATTGAACCTGCAGTAACATGCAAAGGGAAGGTTTCCAGGCATTTCATCAGTCACAGCATGGTTTGGGTTGGAATRGACCTTAAAGATCATCCAGTTCCAACTCTCTGCCATGGCAGGGACACCTCCCACTGTCCCAGGCTGCTCCAGCCCCATCCAACCTGGCCTTGGACACTGCCAGGGATGCAGGGGCAACCACAGCTTCTCTGGGCATCCTGTGCCAGGGCCTCACCAGGTCACTCTCTTCACATTGCAGGGGACCTTGGTGTACTTAGAGCAGAATGAAATCATCCAGCTCCTGCTGAAAAGTGAGATCTGACTCCATGACCATCTCTGTAGCTCTTCAGCACTGGGTTTCCCTGCTGCCAGCATGAATCTGGGGTCACACCACCCAAACCCTTGAGTGTTTGTGCTCTCTCCTGGGTATTTGCCTTCCTGAACTGCTCAGTGTTGGTTTCTGCCCTCATTGATTCCTGCAGCAATTCCTGCTCCGTGTTTTTCAGTGGATGGGAATGACCTGCTTGCCACCCTGTGCTGACAGATTTAACTCTGCAGCCTGCACTGACCTCAGCTCCCACATCCAATAAAATGCCTCAATATCCTTTCTCCTGCAGCTCTCAGAGTGAGTGCAGAACATTTACACAGAGTGAATGCAGAGCATTTTCAGGCTGAAAACAGCCAACTGATGGGAGAGGAATTCCTGGAGGGCTGTTAAATGCAGGCACAGCACTTCTGGAAGTCCAAGAGCCTCCAAGTGAGCCCAGGGCCTGTTGCTCCAGGCAATACCACTGGGTGTTTTCCCTGCTCTCACACTCTTCTCCAAGCCCTTGAYCCTCTGCTCAATTCCTTGGCTCTTGAACCCTTGGTGGACGCAGAACCAGAGCCAGATGGGCCATGACCAACTTGTGTGGACGTTCTTCACTCTCCACTGACTCCAGGTGTCCTTTGTGGAGTACCTCAGCTTGCAGCAGCCCATCCAGTTCCTCTGAAGTCAGTGTGACTTCAGGGTGCAGGAAGCAGCCCCAAGGCACCACTGATGTCCTCTTTCATGTCTCTGTGCTATGAGGGCTGCACAAAACACAGAACACAGAGACTGGGAATTCCACCAAGACAGAAAGTGCCATTGTGCATGGGCTGGTGTCAATTARCTCTAGGGACGTTCTGAATAAATTAAATTATGCTGCAATCTGAAATGAAACTGATTCTTAATTAAAAGATAAGATATTTCTTAATCCTCAGATGATTTAAAAAAAATGGTTGTGGGAATGACAGGCACCCTTGTCAGTGGCTGAGCAGTTTCAGTGCCGAGATCTTGAGGCAGCACTGAACCTCTGAGCTGTCCCCTTGCTTTGAGCAGGCTTTGGGCAAGGTGACCCCAGAGATCTCCCTCAACCCAAATCAAGGCCATGTAGGGGTAGGACAAAGGTGAGTGACTTTAAACTCAAAGAGGGGAGATTTGGGTTGGATATTAGGAATAAATTCTTCCATTATGTGAGGTGGTGAGGCCCTGGCACAGGTTCCCAGAGAAGCTGTGGCTGCCCCTGCATCCCTGGCAGTGTCCAAGGCCAGGTTGGACAGGGCTTGGAGCAGCCTGGGGTAGTGGGAGGTGTCCCTGCCCATGGCAGGGGAGTGGAATCAGATGATCTTTAAGGTCTTTTCCAAACCATTCTGTGATTCTGTAGCTCTCCCTCACTCCTTGCATTGTGAACTCAGCTGCTGGCTGCTGAAGGATCGGGATCTGGTTTGGAGCCCTTGCTGATGAACAAGTGCAGCAACCAAGTGTGAAGTAGCCTGGTGCAATGTGTCAATAAAAGCACTGAATATTGCCTTTTTTATTTCTAAGGCTCATTCTGGAGAACAGTGGGTGGGTTCCTCCAACACTCAGAGAGAGGTCACTGTGTACTGACAAGTCCTCRTTGCCAGGACCAGGAGTTTCTGTTCCTGTTTCCCACTCAGCATGAGGAAATCTTCCTTTTATCAGCCCCCAATAAATTCCAAGAAATATGGAGAAAACCCTCATTCCTGTCACTACAGACAAAAAAAATATAAAAATATTCTGCTTTGTCTGCTTGCTTACCAGGGGATGTGCTAGAGCACAAAGGTATAACTTATGGCCAAATAACACACTGCAAGGGAACATAAATCACCACAAMAAGCCAAGAAGGAAAGACTTATACAAGCACAATCTAGCCCGTGGGAGGCAGTGGGCTTTGAGGCTGGGAGGAATGAAATCTCAGGCCTGATGTTTCCTTACAGTGATTTAGTCCCACCATCACCTGAGCAGCTCCCCCTTTACTTCAGCTGTGTGAGTGCAGAATAATTCTGAAGACTCAYTTTGCCTTGACAGTCCCAATGCAGGCTGTCTTTCTGTTGCCTCAAACTCAGATTTTTTTTTTCCCCATTATTAAAATTATTCTTTTCAGCCATGGCCTTTTATAAGATGTTCTACTGCAGTACAATAAAGCACACATTTTAAAATATAAAGCCAAAAGCACCACCACAGTCCATGGCTGGGGCTGATCCTTTGCTTCTGGAGGAAGCCCTCCAGACCCTGGACAGAGCAGAGCTGTTCCTGATTTGTGCTGGTGCAAACAAGAGGAGAAATTGCCTTCCCCCCTCCAGGGCTCATCACCTTGAGTGCCAGCAGATTTTGTTCCCTCAACACGAGGATTTAGGGTTTTGAGGGATGTTGACTTGGACCCCTGCCTCAGCTCAGGCCCTAAAAAAATCTGTCTCCATAAAAACACAGTAACAAACTGCCCCCTCATGTTTCACAGATCCCTCTCTGCCTCTGCTCCTGCAATGAGCTCCATCCTATTTCACTGAGTTCCCATCCCTGAAAACCTGGGGACAGCAATTTTAAGACAACTTCCCCTGTAAACAGCAAACTTCTRTGTTCTTCATAATGGCTGTCCTGTTWTGTCTTAAAGCCATAATTATTTCTCGAATTCTKTTCCTCTCAGATCCATAATCTSTTGCCATAAACAAAATTCARTGATTGAAGAGGCTGTACTCTCTCCTTCACTAAGGATTTTTTTCAGCATTTTTATTTAAAGGCCTATCCTTCCCCAGCTGTAAGGATTTTATGGATGTACTCACAGAGAGAATCAAGATAGATATGCAAAGTTAAAGCTTTATCAGCTCACACTGAAATTTTTATTTTCATGCTTCTGCTCTGGAAATTGGAAGTCATACCATCTTCTCACAGATACACTTAACAAACTCCTTTTCCTTTCTGTGTCAGAAATTCCAAAAGGAAATTCACAAAGCTGGCCCAAAAAGTCATAAGGAACCTATTTTATAGAGAGCTCTCTTCCCAAGAATGCTGTAGGTTTAGGGTAATTACTTGTTCTTGCAGTTTTGTGGGTTAAAATAAACCATCACTGTCGTTTGTTTTTCTTACAGCCCGATGTTAAGGCCTTTGCATTTCTGATTTTAAGTGGAGCTGGGCCTTAGAAAAGGCTGAAGGATTAAGAGTTTAACATGATTTAATCTCTTCAAATCTTTTAGCAGAAGACTGTGTGGTTTGCAGATGTTTTTGGTTTTAGGGTTTTGGGGTTTTTTTGTTTCRTGGTGTAAGCCTGGGGCTGGAAGATGGAGCTGGGAGCCCAAATCCTGATCTTGCACTGCCACTTATTTCCTGGGTGGTCTGGAAGAAAACACTCCTGAATTTCTTGTTTGAGGAGTGGGTAGGGATGTTCCCCTCCCCTTAGGAACATTCCCACCCCATGGGACACTGAGCAGAGCAGGTATCCCAGGGTGGGAGCAGCCTGGGGGGCTGGGGGGGCTCAGGGTCTGGAGTCATGGAATCATAAAGTCAGAGAATCACAGAATCCCAGAGTCATGGAGTTGTGGGATCATAGAATTAGAGAGTCCTGGAGTCACAGAGCCATGGAATCACAGAATCATGCATTCATAGAATCACAGATTCATAGAACCATAGAATCCTAGAGTCACAGAGTCATGGAGTTTTATTTTGGGGTGGAAGGGACCTTCAAAGGSCATCTAGTCCAGCCCCCCTGCAGTGAGCAGGGACATTTCCAATGAGATCAGGTTGCTCAGAGCCCCATCCAACCTGACCTCAAATATTTACATTAATGGAGCATCCACCACCTGTCTGAGGAGCCTGGGCCAGTCCCTGTGTCAGAAGATAAAAACACTTCTTCCCTTGGAGTCACTACTCTTTGTCCCATGGAATCCTGTACATTGATGAGGCCCTGGCACAGGGTGCCCAGAGAAGCTGTGGCTGCCCCTGGATCCCTGGCAGTGTCCAAGGCCAGGTTGGATGGGTTTGGAGCAMCCTGGGACAGTGGAGGATGTCCCTGCCCATGGCAGGATGTGGGACTGGATGGGCTTTAAGGTCCCYTCTACCCAAACCATTCTGTGCTTCTGTGATTTCATGGCTCAGGTGAACGGTGTGGGTTCACTGGGAGGGTAAAGCTGGCACCTCCATCTGGGAAGGGGTTTATTACTGACTAATAATGGCTTGGAGGATGCAAACAGAGAGATGGCAGCAGGACCTGTTTGTCATGCCTGATTATTTTCTGCCCCTTTTATTTTAACCTCTGTRTCCATGAACAAAACCATGGCTCTTYTCCCTGCACCCAACCCAGTGGATACTCACAATCCCCTGTGCTGGGGATGCTCCCTGTCTGTGCTGGCCCCTGAGTCATGCCCAGGGTCTGCCCAGGACATTCCAGAAATGCACACCAGGCCCATGTCATGGCCACAATTAGCACTACACCTGGCTGAATGAACATTTCCCTCCACAGGCACACATTTCCTTATTCCCTGCTCCATCATGAGCATACCCACTGCCCAAGCATCTGCTCAGTGGAGGATGATTGATCTTAGAAGAGGTATTTAGGAGGCCACTTGTGTGATGGCATCTTCCTCCTGGCCTGGATGAGTCACCAAAAACCCCAAGGTAGGGACACACAGAGCTTTGTGTCCCCCAGAGCCTCCCATCCTGGACAAACAGCCTCCCCCTCAAGCMATTACAGGGAAACCCAGTGGTTTTGGCTCTCCCAGGAAAGCTGGGGTGGAGTGTGGAAAGTGAGGGTGTGGTCCCTGCTGCAGGGAGAGCAAGGCAGAGAGAACAGATAGGTAAGGCTAAATCTGACCTGAAATGGAAAAACAGGGGTAGGTGCCTCATCCCTGGACATCAGGGCAGCCTCATGAGAGGGCAGAGGGGGCAGAAGCACAGCCAGCCTGGGCATGGCGTGGCTGACTCAGGAGGAAAGCGCTACAAACCCCTTCCTCCACCTCCCATGGCAGCTGTGTTCCCTCTCCTCTTCCCACTGCCACAGCCTGGGCCTGGGCTGCTTCATCCACCCTCACAATGAACAGCTTGCAATCATATGCAGATGTACAAATCCCACCAAGCTATTAAAGTGCTGATGATTTATTACTCATAGAATTATTGAGTGSTTTGGGWTGGAAGGGACCTTAARAGSACYAGTTCCTCCYCCTGYCATGGGCAGGGACACTTTCCACTRTCCCAGGTTGCTCCAAGCCCTCTCCAGCCTGGCCTTGGACACTTCCAGGGATGCAGGGGCAGCCACAGCTTCTCTGGGCACCCTGTGCCAGGGCCTGCCCACTGTCACTCAGTGTCTGCCCTTTGCCAGATGTGGTATTACCAAACTTATGTCCATGGCTGGCCAGCTCCCATTGCTTTTGCAGAGCTGCAAATCCCCTCTCTGAGCACACCAAACTCAGGTGCACCCCAGGGTGACCTTGCAGGTTGTTGTGGGCATCCCTTGTTCTGGAGAATGGTCCCTGGGGAGCATCCCTGGGGAATGCTGGGGTGGTGGCTGCAGGAGCCAGGGAACTGGGGAAGTCTGGAGAGCCTTGCAAGCCACCTTCCCTTCCCTTCCCTTCCCTTCCCTTCCCTTCCCTTCCCTTCCCTTCCCTTCCCTTCCCTTCCCTTCCGCCTCCCCAATCATTTCTATCCCTCCAGCCCTTCCTCCTCTAAGTTAATTAAGGGCACAGGAGAAATTAAGCTGATTCTGTTGGGGCTGCTGCACGTCCCTTATCACCAGCTCTGCTTTCCCTCCTTCCCAGCCATGTGTAATTAAAGCAAGTTTTTCTGCTGTGAGATAAAACCTCATCCTTCCAGACCAGTTTTGGTCACAGCGGTGCTTGGCCTCAACTTTGAGTCCTTCTCAYGGAAACTCCTCAAAAACTCAGCCAAAATGCTCAGCTCCCCGTGGATCCAGGGTGGATCCCCCCTTCCCAGCCAGTCCTGCTGTGAAGGGCTGTCAATCTGTCCCTTGGGGTCACTYGGGGTCACCTCCCTGCAGTCCCTGCCCAGCTGGCATTAAATAACAGCCTGGGCCATTTTTAAATGCTGCCGTGGCATTCACCAAGGCAACCTTCAAACAGAGCCCTGTGCCAAGGCCTGGGGCTGCTGCAGCCACCCCTGGGGACAGATTTAGGAGAGGCCYAAAGCAAAACAGCACCCAAGGGCACCAGGACAGCAGCACAAGGGTGTCCTYCCTTCCYCTGCAAGGGAGGGATGAGCCTKGCRGGATCCCCCGTGTCTCTGGGATKGATRCWGTGGGAGAAGGGRAAGGAGGGAAGGGGGAAAGCTCTCTGCCCCCTCTGCCCYCAGGAAACCTGAAAACAAGAGGCTGGCAGGGAGCAGAGAAATGCCCACCAACAAACTGAGGTTATGGCCAGTGCTCTGGGGGAAAAAAATGTTGGGTCAGCAGCTCACAGAGCAGGAGGGACCTGCTCTGGGTGGAGGCTTTTGGCAGGTCACAGAACTGCACTGCAGGAACTCATCCACCAGGCCCTGCCCTCTGGAAGAGCACTGAGCACTGGTGTCCCCCCTGCAGGTGACACYGACCCATCCAGGAGCTGTGGGTGCCTGCTGCACACCTCAAATCATGCACTCACAGAATGGGTTGGGTTTTAAGCCATTTTAATGATCATCCAGTTCCAAAACCCCTGCCCATGTGGGGTTCAATCCTCTAGTTTAGGTTGCTCCAAGCCCCATCCARCCTTGAACTCTTCCAGGGATGGGGCAGCCACAGCTTCTCTGGACAACCTGTGCCAGGGCCGTGCCACCCTCAAAGAGAATTTATTTCTAAAATCTGATTTAAACCTGCCCTCTTTCAGTCTTTCCCCGTCATCCCCAGTCCCTCTCCAGCTCTCCTGGAGCCCCTTCAGGCCCTGCAAGGGGCTCTGAGCTCTCCCTGGAGCCTTTTCCCCTCCAGGTGAGCACCCCCAGCTCTCCCAGCCTGGCTCCAGAGGTGCTCCAGCCCCTGGAGCAGCTCCATGGATTCCTCTGGACTCTGTTCCAACAGCTCCATGTCCTGTTTGTGTTGAGGGCCCCAGGGCTGGACACAACCCTGCAGGTGGAGTCTCCCAAGGACAGAGCAGATTGGGACAATCCCCTCACTCTGCTTCCTTGCTGGATTTAAGAGGCTCCAAACAGGCAGTGCTTTATCAAACCATGGATCAGTGCCCCTCTCCCTTCTCACCCTGCTGTCTCAGGTTCAAGGACACAATTCCTACAGTGTGAAGTGTTACAGAGCCATGGTTGCTGCATTTTYCCAGTGCCAGGTGTTCCTCACAGAGGCAGGGTGGCATTTTCACCTCATTTCTTTCATTACAGCTATGGGTGCCCATTCCTTATCTCTTTCAGGCCCATGTAAGTCCCAGGATGAAGACCAAGGCTAAAGGGTCACACAAAAGGGGATTTTTTAGCACAAAATGCAGTCAGCAGTGCCCAAGGCAATGAAAGTTGCAATGATGTCACTGGGAGTGAATCCCAAACTTGTGCTAAACCCAGAATCACCCCCATAAGTCAGCAGGTTTTTGTGAGGAAAAAAAAGTGTTTTCCTAAGTGCTTTATTTATACCTAGGAGTTCAGGTTCAGCAGAAGTGCGTGCCTCTCCCAAAGACTCAGTGCCAGGTTAGGCCAGCTCTGAATTTCTTTCTGCAGCTGCTTTTTGTGACCACACTCCCATAAACAGGAGCTGAGCAACAATTGCAGGGAATATTGTGGTTGCCTCTGCCAGCTCCCTGAGGCTTTACTACGAGGTGGTTATTGATCCTGGCAGATAACAGAATATCTCCTGTAGAAACCAAGAGCATCTCCCACAGCTGATCGGGCTGTCAATTATTGGTGATTATTTTCATAACTTTGGACTTGGCTCTATTGTGTTGTCTTTTTCTGAGGGGAGAACCACTCATGGTTTATTTTCATAAGAATTTTCCTAAGGCTCATTGATAGGAGTCAATCTCAGGGCTCATTTAAATGAGACACATCCCCAAAGCCTTTGGTGAATCAAAGCCCMGAGCTCTCCCAGCATTTCAAGTTTTTCATTTCTTCTTTTTTCCTTTATTTTTTTTCACCCCACTCCACCTTTTAGTCAGGTGATCCTGAGGGCAGAGATGGAGTGATAGGAGCTGAGAGGCTGGGGGTGCTGTGGCTGCCAGCGGGATGTGAGCTCCTGATAAAGCCCAGCTCTGCAATAGGTGCAATAAGTGCTGGCTGCATTTGATCCTGAACCACGCAAAAACAACAGGAACATTGCATTCCTCTGCCTCCCATTCRTGTGTTTGCAGCACCAGGGCTGTTCCCTGGCCATTGCACAGTGGGTGTGAAGGATCAGCATCCACCACAGCAGAGCCAAACCCCTGCTGCAGATAATTATGCAGAAAGTATCTCATCCTCCCCGGGGGTCACTCTTCTACCAAGTGTTTTTACTCAACCTGCCAGGTTTTTTTTGTGGGGGGGAGATAAACTCGCTTGAACCTGTCTCCTGAGCTGCAGAGCTATTAATATTGGATAGAGCTGGCTGCTCATTTCCTCTTCTACCTGGTCTCTTCTGTGCTTTAGACAACGRAGAGAAATGCTTTGTGCTTTTAAACTGCAGCGAGGACGTTCCCATTCCTCATAAGATGAGAACAGCAGGGCAAAGAGACACTCAGCCATTGAAGCTTGGTTTGGAATGCAAAGATGTGCCCAAAACAGCTTCTTCTGTCTGCAGCATTTGTCAGTTTGTTGGGAGATCAAGGGGGTGATGATCATAAAATCCTAGAATGGGCTGGAAGGGACCTGAAGATCATCTCATTCCAAGTCCCCTGCCATAGGCAGGGCACCTTCCACTGTCCCAGGGTGCTCTAAGCCCTGTCCAACCTGGTCTTGGGCACTTCCAGGGATCCAGGGGCAGCCACAGCTTCTCTGCACACCCTGTGCCAGGGCCTCCCCACCCTCACAGGGAAGGATTTCCACCTGACAGCTCATCTAAACCTCCCCTCTGTCAGTTTGAAGGCATTGCCCCTTGTGCTGTCTTTTTGTGCTCTTGTCAAAAGCCCCTCTCCAGCTCCCTTGTATCCTCCTTTATTGATGGAGCCTCATGGCCTCTTCTTTGGGCTGGTCCCCTTCCCACAGTCCAGAGGAAACTAAAGAACATGTTCAGGTCCCTCCAGTCAAGGGGAGAGACTCATCTCACCCAGGAGCTCTCTACAGCTGTGCCCAGGCTCCCTTTAGAGCCAGGGGTGAGAAAAGGGCAGTCCCTGACAGGACCTATTTTAAATGCTGCTTTTGGGATTAAATCAATCATATTCCAGCAGTTGCCATTGCTCTTCACTGTTACAGGCAGAGTTTTAAACATCCCAGGGAGAGAAACTCCCCAGCAGTGCTTGCTGTGAGTGTTGTGGTCCCCTCTCTCAGCCTGTGTTCATGTGAGGAGCAAGAGATGGGATTAGGCTGGGTAAAAGTGGGGGTATTTTCTTTTCCCCTCACTGTCACTGAAGGACAAGGAAAGCAGCTCAGATAATCTGCTCCTCTGAGGGCTCCTGGCTTCGTCTTTTAACTGCTGTGTTTATTAATTGATCAAATAGAGAAGCAGRGGAGGTTTTGGGACGTGTGGCTCTGCCATCCCAGCTGGTGAGATGAGCAGACTCAAAGCAGAAAATTAGTCCTGCTCCTGCAAAGGGCCCTCTTAAGATGTCTAAAGCTGCATGGACCAATCATTTTGTATTAAGTTGATTGGGCACAGTTTGCTCTGTTGCCTCTTTCACRGAGAAGAGCAGCCTCCCTCCAGAAACTGAAAACCAGCAGCAATTTCTTGAAGTGGGCAATGACAAAAGAAAAGGGAAATAGAAAACCAGCCACTAAAAAAAAAAAAACCCCAAAAACCCTTTTAAACAGCAGATGAAAGACATATCACACAACTTTCAGGGAACTCAGACAAACCTCGACATGCTCCAGCCAGCAGAGGTGAAAATGGAAATGCAGGAAGTGTGGTGTGAAATTGTGGGACCCTCCTGGCTCTGCAGCCCGGAAAGAGCCTCGGTGTRTTTCAGAAGTGCAGATTTAGCACAGCATCCTGGGAGAACGCATTCCAGCTCCTGCATTTCATTCATTYTGATGCCTTTCTAATGCAGATGCAGCTGAGCTGTGCCATTGATTCCTGCACACACCTCTTTTCCATATAGATGATGACTGCATCAAAGGAGGCAGCGCTCTGAAATAGCACACAGCGAAACACCACAGCAATTCTCATTTGGAGCCTATAGTGGGAGAGCAATTTCCAAAAATGAAGGGCAAGGCTCCTAATCCATAGCAGCTTTTTTGCCAGGGAGATGTGGGAGAGAAGAAACAGGATGCATCCTGCATGAATCATCGCTGTAACCACCCTGGATTTATTAACTGAAATGGTGAGGAATAACCAAAAGTGATTAAAAGCTCAAATGTCTGGTGAAAGGCGTCGCCTCGAGCACTGGGTGTTGGGAGATAGTGCCGGAGTTTTCCTGTTGATTTCAAAGAACTGAGGGATAAAAGGTCAAGTTTTCAAGACCAAATAATTAATTGTTTAGAATTGTGGGCCAGCTGTCATCACCACCCATCACAGAGAGGGGTAAAGACATCCCCAGGTCCTGGGAACTTTGTCCTTCCCCAAAASAGGGTGGCTACAACCACCCCCTTTCCTTTTCACTCACCAGCTCATGGGTATTTGCACAACTGCTGCCTCCCACTCCTACCTTAGAGACCCCAAATTCCCCCTTCATTACCACCAGCACCACCAACCTGTAGTTTCACCCTCACCAAGGCGTTGAGCCACGTCCTTTTCAAGGAGAATGTCCAGATTTGGGGCCCAGGCTTTGGCAGAGCAGGGACAGTTCCTCCTTGAGGTTCTTCCTGCAGGTGTTGTCAGGTGAACCCAGCCCTGACTGCCTGGCCAGAAGGAGAGGGGCACAGCCATCCCCACACTGGAAGTGGCTCTTCTGTGTCCAAAATTATGTTCTGAGCTGCTGCCTTGGACCTTCCCCCAAAACAATCCCTGAGATCCCAGGAGCTGGGAGCTCTGTGAGCTCAGGGCAGTGAAGGAGCCATGGGGGGATCAGTGGAAGGATCAGGACTTTTCTTGCCCTTCAAGTCCCATCCCCTCCAGTGCCCTCACTCCGTATTTTACAATTATTTGTACATTCAAATTCTCCTCAGTTGTGTCCTGGCCATCACGGATTCCAAATCCAAATTCCTGCTCTATCCAGCCAGTTCTGCAGGGCTGTCCTTGGCAGCTGGCTCTYGCAGGCTCCTGGAGGGAAGCTTGGGCTGCTGCTTTGCTTTGCTGATTATTTCCCAATATCAGCTGCAGCCCCCCTGCTCCTCCAGGGCCCTGCTCGAGCTCCCCCTTTCCCTGTTTTTGGACATCTTCACTGTGCACAGGCTCCTTCCTGCTGTGGTTCAGCCCCATGGGCTCCCTTTGGGATAAGTGTGCAGGAATTGTGTGCCCCTCCATTTGCCACGCCCTGGCCTGAGTTTCTGGCCACTCTCAGCCTCGTCCACATCTCCCAGCAGGGAGCTTCATGGTCCTCGACAGAGAAAGCATCACTGCAGTGAGAAATACTGGGGAATGAGTTCAGAGCACCTCCTGAGCGCCCTGAACAAGCTGGAGGAAAAGTTTCACTGGGTGGCATCAAGGACACACATCCAGGAGTCACAGTGAAGCCTGGGGTACACAGCCCTCACCTCTCTCTGTGCTCACTTAAGGTGGGTCTGTTCCCGCACCCTTTTTGCCAACTGCTGGTGGAGAAGTGAGGAGGGAAGCAGAGATGAAAATGTTCCTCCCAGAGGGATGCCTCTCCTTGGGCAGCTGTCAGGAGCTGTGGATAACAATGTGTTTCCTCTGTATTTCAGAGAGGCAGGGAAGCTCAGAACTAAGTCAGCAGCCAGGTCATTTCCACTTCATGCTCCCAGAGCTCAAGCAGAGGGAGGAGAAGGGCTGTTTGTTGGTTTTTCCCTTCCCAGCTCAACAGGCAGAGTGATACTTCAGCATCCTGGAAAACACAGCAGAGGTGGGTGGCTCTACCAAGGAGCAAAACAGCCTAAATTGTAGCACTTAAAGACAGGGACATCCTGTCAACAGCAGGGTTTCTGCATAAACCAGCCCAGGAGTGAAAAATCTGGAAGGGATGGGTAGGAATTTGCCAGGCAGAAGAGAGGGTGAGCAAGTCCTGGGACCTGGAAAGGGCAGTGAGACACCAGGCAGTCTCTCCATGGTTCAGCTCTGGGCTCTGCATCCTTGAAGGCTCTCCCCACATTCAGGGGTGTTCATCTGGGGAGGCTGGATACCCACTCCTTGCTATTTTTAAAGCTGAATGTTAATAGCTTTAATTGCCAGAGCTCCAGGAAGAGAGCCAGAGCTAAAAAGTATCTACTAAGAAACTGCCAAGAAACACTGTTAAACAGGATCTAGGAAAAAAGCCAGGCACAAAAATTTATGATCTTTATCTCTGCAATAATAATTTCTCAGTGGTCAACTGAGGAGCAGAACAAAGGTCACTGGTTTTGTATCAGCTGGAGTTTGTGAAATCCTTTGTTTCCYTCACTCTGAGCTTGTCCTGTGGGTCTCCTGCAGGAGACCCTACAAATGAACACAAACCCCTGARCCTCCAGACTGACCCATTTGTCCCCGTTCTTTCCCCAAGACCCAAAAAYGCCACAATTCCAAGTCAGAGACCTTCCCAGCCCTGGGAAAAGCCCAGCCTGGATCCTCATCCAGGGAAGAATCCATGTTTCACCTCGTTTATCAAACAAGATATCCACAGGAATGGTACAGTGAACTTCTGTGCTGCTAAACCCACCTCACATCAACAGAATCACCTTGAATCTATCCGAGAATTTTGCATTTGCACAGATGCAAGGACCAACCTCATCTCAGGTTTCCTTCTTTGCAGCATGACGGGGGACAGGCAAGGGACCCATGAAGACCTCTGCAAATAAATTGAAGCAGAAGAGGCTCTTTTTTTCATTATTATTATTTCCTGGTTATATAGTGGAAACAATTCTAGGCAAAATATACACAGTTTGCTTCTCGACRTGGCTGCCAAGATTCCCGGCTTCACAACGAGGATCGGATTTCAGAAGACTTCCAAACCAACCCCCACAAAAAAATTAATTGACTATCCAGGAAACTCTTGGCTTTGGACGTTGTTTATTTTCAAGGTAAAGTTCTGATCCCGGCGACTGCCGAGGGAAACTTTGCAAATACGATCTCTGTGACTCACAGGGTGGGATTCAGTGCCCACACACGGGAGCCTGGTGCCATCTGACATGCCCTGCTACATCTGAGACATCCCACAGCGCTGGCAAAGAGGCACAGAGCCCAGGGAAGACTCTGAGCAGTGCTCAGAAGCAAGAGCTGCAGTCTGGGGCTGGATACCCCAAGAGCTTCTAGCTTGGCTCTGGGCAATGGTGTTTGGACAGCCAAACCCAGCCCTAACGCACACATATAAAATGTATATAACCAAATCAATCAGCCACCCCATCAATCACGGGAGATACTTCCAGATCTTGGGGTTTCACGTCAGCTCTGGAGGCAATTTGAGCAGGATTTCAACACTCAGGACCGTGTTAGGAACACACTATTCGCTTCACTGACACTTCCCAGCATGCTGAAGCACTCAGCTGGCCCAGGCTCCCCGCTCCCACCCTTGCTGCTCACATCCTCTTCTCCATCCTCTGCTCCTCCTGCAGCTCTAACACAGATTGCAGGAGAAAGAGCAGAGGATTTATGGGGTTTTTGAGTTTTTTTTTCCAAAGGAGAGGTGTGCAAAGACTTTCCACTGGGCAAAGCTGWGGGGAGGTTTATGGTGCCCTGGGGGCTGATGGAAGGGGCTGGCACACGAAGCACCAGCAGCTCTGGGGCAGCATTACCTCAGAAAGTCATTGCCCTCACGGAAAAGCAGGATATTTTTAGTTTACCCGGTGTATTTAAATCATCATGGAGTACATTAAAATTACAGTAATTATCCCACCTTCTCCTGTGGCATTCTGGGAGGTGATGGGCTGGTGGAGCGTGTGCTCGCCGGAGTCATCTTTGGTGAGGTCCTTCTGCAAAACAGAATTGTTTTGCTTTCCCTGTTTTGCAGCTGCAGCATTCCTGGCCCATTAGTGCCAGGAATGTCGTTTGAATGCTGGGATCTGCTCAGGAGCCACCCTTCCCTCTCCAGCACCCCAGAGCTGAGACAACCCCCGTGACACCCAAACCAAAAATGCCTTTACACACTCCTGGAGCTGTGAGCTTCCCCAGGCAGGCGAGGCTGATGTTTTCTTCATGGCAGCATTGAACCTCTGAATCATTCCTGCTTCCCYCTGCATGGCTGCACTGCAGGGAAATGCAGGGAAGCTCCCAGCCCTGCTCTCATCGTGCTGCCCCACCAGTGCAGGCAGAAAAAGGGGATTTGTTTCACTGCAGCAGCAGCAGCTTTGGGAAAGAAGTGTGGGAAAAATGCAACTTTTTTAACAGGGAGGGAAAAAAAAAAAAGAAGATGCATTCTTTCCTAGATCAGAGGCTTCATGTTTTTGATTGCAAAGAAATAAAATAGGGAGGGATTGAACAAAACAATCTTGATGAAGAAATCATTTCCCTTATAAAYTGTCATCACCAGATTCTGCGTTATCTCCATTTTTAAACCCTCTGTTGAAGGATGGTGCTTCTGATTTCAAGATAAAACCTCCTTCTTTTTGTTTCTTTCACAGAAAACAGGAATATTTGTCTTAAACATGGTTCCTGATACTTTTTGATGGATCAGATGTGGGGGGAAGCCCCCAGCATCTCTCCTGGTGGAGTGACAGGTTTCTGCCAAGCCTTGAACTCTTGCCCAGCCCAGAGTGGCCTTGGAGGCTCCCCCAGCCCTGCAGGACCTTGCAGGTCCCCCCAGCCCTGCAGGACCTTGCAGGTCTCCCCAGGCCTCAAGAGCTCGGGGTCCCCAACCACTGTGGCACCTCTGGATCCCTGTGGGGTGTGAGAAGTCCCCGTTGTCCTCCTCTGCACTGCCCTGCCTCACACCCATGTTCTCTGGCCCCTTCCCAGCTCCTCCAGCAGCATGTTCCTGATTATTTACTCTCTCTAAATGCTGCAGAAAAACGCTGCTTCTCCTGAATACTAAGTAAGGAAGGGAGAAAAAAAAAAAAACAACAACTCATTCCCTTGCTGGACTGTGTTTGTTCTGTGGTTTGAAGTTTGCTGTTGCTGCTGAAAGCTTTTTTGACCCTTGCAGGTACTTGATCCAAGTGACCTCTGGCGTTTGGGGCACTGGTTCAGTCCCACACCGAGCTTGTTCTTGCCCAGCTCCTAAATATCTGCACATCCATCTATCCATACATACAACTCTCTTCCCCTCTCTCTCTCTCATTCCAGTGCTATCTGATCAGTTCTTGGCTTTCCTTACACTTCTTTCATCGAATTAATATCTGTCCCCTGAGGATGTGTTCTCCCTCTCCCGGGCTTTCTCTTTTTACACCCTGTCCCTTCCCTCTCCCCTTCCCTCCACGCTGCCAGTCTGCAGCATAACACACACACACATATATATATATATATTTAAATGGGCTGATTTCCACTAATGTGAGGGGTCTGGCCTATTAATTTCCACAGAGGAGCTGCCAGCCCAGGGCCTGCAGTCCCAGTGCCTGGTGACACATGAGCACAGCTGCTCCAGCTTGACGGGGAGCCGTTCCCAGCGCCCCGGCTGCACATCTGCAGCAGGAAGGAAATTCTTTCTGCAGCACTGGAAAAAATAAAGCTGCCTAGATTTCCCTCCCCCCGCCGCCCCCAGATGATGAGATTCATCATTCAAATGTTTCAGCTGAGTGGGTGTTTAATTCGGAGTTTGGAGGGGGATGTTTATGGTGCCTTACGAGCTTTGCTGTTGAGCCTTTGTTGCAACCAAGGTGGTTGTTGCTTTTACCAAGGGCTTCTCCCAAACCTCTCAGAGCCCTGATTACATCCAGCAATGCTGGGGACCCTGATGTTSTCAGAACCAGCTGCTGGATTGAAACAGAGGATGTGTCTTTCCTCCATGAGGTTGTTAATGTTGATAAATTACAGCATGGGGGGAAGCAGAGGGATTTATCTGATATGGCTGTGGCAGGACTTGAGCAGACAATGCCAATTTTGGGTCAAATCCTGGTCTGAGGCATCACTGAGAGCTTTGAAGATGGTGAAAGGCCTAGAGGGGAAGCCATATGAGGAGCAGCTGAGGT
>CADDXX010000591.1:38797-51627 GCA_902810485.1 Alauda arvensis
ATCAGTGGATGGGATGGGATCAGTGGGATGGGATCAATGGGATGGGATCAGTGGGATAGGATAAATGGGATGGGATCCATGGGATGGGATAGGATGGGATCAATGGGATAGGATGGGATCCATGGGATGGGATGGGATCAGTGGGATGGGATCAGTGGGATTTCAGGTCCCTCCCAGCGCAGAGCCTCCTGCAGTCGCAGTGCCAGGGGTTTTGTGTCTGTGTCCCCACAGCCCCGGACACAGAGCACAGCACCCCCATCCCCCCTGGATGAGGAATCCCAGCTTTCCCTTCCCTCCATCCCCCACAGCCGCCTGTGCCCCGCTCTCTCCTGCTGGCAGCACAACCCCAGCAGGGCTGATTCCCGGATTTCCCACTTCCAAGCCCAAATCCCTCCTTCCAGCCCATTTCCCCTCCTGCTGCGGGGTGGCTGCCCTTTCCCTGTCACTCCCTTTGCCGGGAAGTGTCACTTGTTTACCTTTTCCCCCTCCCGGCTCCGAGGAATGATGGCTCCAGCGCCAAGGTGCTGCTAAATGACAACCTAATGGCCAAGCCGAGTGTGCTCCAACAGTAAAAGAAAGCAATCACTAATCAAAGTCTCTCAAATTATATGGAATACTGACAGCTTTTTACGCTGTTTTAATTAAGTACACTGTAATTTAAACCACTGAACCATAACAACCCAACGTTTAGTGTTATATCCCTGGGAGGACTTTAAAAATATGCATAATTCTGCCTGCGAGGTAATTGAGGGATATTTTTGGGGTGGTGGGGGTAATTAAAGGTTATACGGGAGAGTAATAGGAATTTTACTCGGGTACTGATGGTGTCAGCAGCGGTGCTGGAGCCTCCTCGGGAAGGGGATCCGTGTGCCGAGGCTGCTCCCGCGGGTTTGGGGGCTGGGGAAGGGCTCTGGCAGCTCTTGGGTCCCGGGCAGGGGTGAGGGGCACTTCTCCTGGCCCCTGGAGCTGAGTGAGGAGGGGAAGGGATGGATTTGTCCCCAGGGACAGGGCAGGGGTGGCTCTGTCCTGGCTCAGGGCCCCCGCTGGGGCAGGGAGGGACGGCGGGGTTTGGTGGGGATGAGGATGATGATGATGAGGATGATGGAGGAGCAGGAGGGGAGGAAGGCAGCCCTCCATTCTCCCAGAGCAGGCAGGGTATCCCAAGCCCTGGTAAAGTGTGCTGGGAGATTCCAGATCCACGCTGGGATCCTGATTTGGGTGCAGAGGAGCCCGCCCAGCCCTGTTCCCTCTGGGCAGGAAGGGACAGGGACAGCAGGGCTGGGGTGGTGAGAGGAGGAAATCAGCCCCACTCATTCCAAAGCACAAAGGGGATGCTCCAAGCAGTGCTGGGGAGCCCTGGGCGATTCCAGACCCACACTGGGATCCTGCCTGGATGCAGAGGAGCCAGCCCAGCTCTGCTTTCTCTGGGCAGGAAGGTTGGGGTGATGAGGGGAGGAAATCAGCCCCACTTATCCCAAAGCACAAAGGGCTGCTCCAAGCATTGTTAGGGAGCCCTGGGCGGTTCCAGACCCACTCGGGGATCCCGTTTTGGATGCAGAGGAGCCAGCCCAGCCCTGTTCCCTCTGGGCAGGAAGGTTGGGGTGATGAGGGGAGGAAATCAGCCCCACTTAGCCCAAAGCACAAGGGGATGCTCCAAGCGCTCCTGGGCGATTCCAGACCCACTCGGGGATCCCGTTTCGGACGCAGAGGAGCCAGCCCAGCCCTGCTGGTTCCCAGCCCGTCCCACAGAGCCTCCCCGGCACCCTCGGAGGGGCAATGTTTGCCGCACAGGGCGGCAGCAGAGGCGCCGGCAGCCCCCGGAGCTGCCGGGCTGCAGAGCTNGAGGATGATGGAGGAGCAGGAGGGGAGGAAGGCAGCCCTCCATTCTCCCAGAGCAGGAAGGGTATCCCAAGCCCTGGTAAAGTGTGCTGGGAGATTCCAGATCCACACGGGGATCCTGCTTTGGATGCAGAGGAGCCCGCCCAGCCCTGATCCCCCCAGGGAGGAACGGACAGCAGGGCTGGGGTGTGAGAGGAGGAATCAGCCCCACTGATCCCAAAGCACAGAGGGATGCTCCAAGCGCTTCTGGGGAGCCCTGGGAGATTCCAGACCCACTCAGGGATCCTGCCTGGATGCAGAGGAGCCAGCAAAGCCCTGCTCCTTCTGAGCAGGAAGGGACAACAGGGTTGGGGTGATGAGGGTGGTGAGTGGAGGAAATCAGCCCCACACATCCCAAAGCACAGAGGGATGCTCCAAGCATTGTTAAGGAGCCCTGGGAGATTCCAGACTCACACAGATCCCGTTTTGGATGCAGAGGAGCCAGCCCAGCCCTGCTCCCTCTGGGCAGGAAGGTTGGGGTGATGAGGGGAGGAAATCAGCCCCACTGATCCCAAAGCACAAGGGGATGCTCCAGGCACTCCTGGGCGATTCCAGACCCACACGGGGATCCCGTTTCGGACGCAGAGGAGCCAGCCCAGCCCCGCTGGTTCCCAGCCCGTCCCGCAGAGCCTCCCCGGCACCCTCGGAGGGGCAATGTTTGCCGCACAGGGCGGCAGCAGAGGCGCCGGCAGCCCCCGGAGCTGCCGGGCTGCAGAGCTGCAGCTGCCACGGGATGTACAGGCAGATTCAATGTGAAAAGTGGAAGATAATGTGCTCACACACTAATGGGCACTGAACTAGACACAGGCTCATTTTTCACATCATGTCATCTCTAAGGTTTGAATAAAAAGTAATGGCGAGAATGAGCCTGGATCTATCTCAGACATTATCATTTGCCTCCTCAGTTTTATTTGTGTTGACTTGTACAGTCTCAGGAGCTGACAGTGYGCGGGCCCCCGGATCAGTGTGAGTGATAATACACAGCACATTACACTGCTGGTGACAGCTCCTGTTCCCCGCGCTGGCATCTGAGCGCCGCGCATCTCCCTCCGTCAGCTCGGATGCTGCCAGCTGACAGCAGACAGCAGCTCACCGAGGGGACATCACACACCCTGTCTGTTATCATTTCACCACATAAACTGCAGTTTCCAGGGGATCTTGTTCGGGAAATTAGTGTCAGTCAAACTTTGGGGGGATTTTTTTTTTATCCCCTCTCTTTCTCTCTCTCTCTCTTTTTCTTTCCCTCTCCTTTTTTATTTTATTTATTTATTTATTTTTCTCTTTCAGAAGATAAATAGCTCAGGCGCAGGGGCTCTGTTGGTGCTGCTGCACAATCAAAGCCTAATTTGAAACTGTGCGTGGAGGGTGGGGTGGGGGAGGAAATCACCATTTTAAAAATAATAATCCTCTTCTTTGAGGCGAGGATAAAGGCAGCGTTCCAGCCTCCATCTGAGCATGACTAAACAGCCCCGTGGCTCGCAGCACTCCCAGCACCGCAACACAATCATTTTTTTTACATCAGATCGGTAATTTTTTCCTCTTTAACATCTCCGATCCCCTCACCAGCCAGCCACACTGAATCCAAAAAGTTGCTGGAGCGGTGGCGTCCGAGGATGAATTCCTGCATCCCGGGACTCCCCGCACGCCCGGCCCCGCAGGCACAATGCTTAATTAAGTGTAATAGCCTTGTTTAAGGCAGGCGGGCTCTGGGAGCCGCGTAAGTGCTCCAGAAATTATTTTCAGAGATTTCTCAGCTACAGGAATGTACAGGGAAAAAAAAAAATTATTACCAAGATAATCTGGAGTCTCCAGAGGATGCCTCCCTYGCAGAGATATGCAAAAAGGCCCAATTCTTTTGTTTAACCTGGGAGATAATTCCAAACCCGCAGCTAATGAATCCCAGGGGGTCAGCGGGGTTTGGATTCAGCTCCCGTTTGCTGATCCCGGGCTGGGGCTGGGGGAGGATCCTGGCGGCCCCGTCCCTTCCCCCTGGGCTGCGGCTCACGTGGGGCTGGGGCTGCTGCTGGGGGTGGCACAGGGGCAGGGCAGCTCCCAGTGCATCCCAGTGCCATGCCATTGCATCCCAGTACATCCTAGTGTGATCCCAGTGCCATGCCATTGCATCCCAGTACATCCCAGTGCCATGCCAGTGCATTCCAGTACATCCTAGTGTGATCCCAGTGCCATGCCAGCGCATCCCAGTGTGATCCCAATGCCATTGCAGTGCATCCTGGTATATCCCAGTGCATCCCAGTATATCCCAGTGCATCCCTGTGTGACCCCAGTGCACCCCAGTGCCATCTCAGTGACAGCCCAGTGCAGCCCAGTGTCATTCCAGTCTCATCCCAGCGCCATCCCAGTGCACCCCAGAGCCAGCCCAGTCCCAGGGATGGATGTGGAGATGGTACCTCACGGGATTAGCAGCAGGGTAGCTCCCAGTCCCATCCCAGTCTCTTTCCAGTCCCTTCCTAGTGCCATCCCAGTCCCATTCCAGTCCCTTCCTAGTGCTATCCCAGTCCCTTCCTAGTGCCATCCCAGTCCCATCCCAGTCTCTTTCCAATCCCTTCCTAGTGCCATCCCAGTGCCACCCCAGTCCCTCTGCTCCCTGTGTGAGAAGATGCTACAGGCCATGGAAAACGGGAAGGACAGCCAGCATTCACTCCTGGCTCAGCTGTGCTGGGATTTCTCCCTCAAAGCTCCTGTCCAAGTGCTCCGTGTGTTTACCAAGGACTGGGAATGGAATCCAGGACAGAAGCGGATCCCAGGGAGGGCAGGTGGAGGATTGGGGGCAGCAGGAAGCCAGGGATGCAGCTGCTGGCCAGCAGGAGCAGTGGGAATGCTCCTCACACAGCGCAAGAACCAAACCAGGGTGGATCCTGCACCCCACATCAGAGGGAGGCTCTGCTGGAACAGGGCCCTGCTGCTTTGGGGAAGTTCCTAATAAATCCCAGAATCTTCCTGTTCTTAATCCTTTGGGAAAACAATGAATTGTACAAATATTGGGGTGAGCTGGTTGGGACCTCTCAGGAGCTGGAGGAGCCAAAAAGAAACACGGAGAGAGATCATTTCCAAGGGATGGAGGGACAGGACACAGGGAACGGCTCCCACTGCCAGAGGGCAGGGCTGGATGGGATCTTGGGCAGGAATTGTTCCCTGGGAGGGTGGCACAGGTGCCCAGAGCAGCTGTGGCTGCCCCTGGATCCCTGGCAGTGCCCAGGGCCAGGTTGGACACTGGGGCTGGAGCAGCCTGGGACAGCGGGAGGTGTCCCTGCCATGGCTGGGGATGGATGGGATGGGATTTAAGGTCCCATCCAGCCCCATCCATTGCAGGATTCCATGGCTGGGAGCCTTTGGATGAGCTGTCACAACCTGGGCCCACCCCGGGACACCACGACACAAACCCCAAATAACTCAGGGCCCCTCGCTCTGCCCTCCCTGAGCTCCCAGCCCCTCCTGCCCCCGGCTCCCCTCTCCCTCCGGGCTCACCCAGACAAAGAGGGAGAAGCCCCAAACAATCGGGAGCGGGATTCCACGAGTCCCCCCGTCCCTGGGGGAAGCTCTGCCGCTATTTAAGCTGATTGCAATTTCTCATCACAGCAATTCTCCCCATCATCATTATCAGCACGGCAATCAAACACAAACAGGAGCTGCGGCTAAATGAGACGGGGCTGGGTAATGAAATAATTGCTGCTCTCGGCAGCGCGGGGACACTCCCGGCCCCCGATCCGCCCTGCTCCCGGGATGCGGAGCTCCCCGGGCCTCGCTGCACCCTGGGATTTTTAGGAATTTTTGGGGATTTTTAGGGGTGCTGAAGCCAAATTTCTGCTGGCTACGGGGTGACTTTGGGGTGACTTTGAGGTGCCTTTGGGGTGACTTTGAGGAGGCTCTGGGGTGAGTGTGGAGTGATCTTTGGTTGGGATTTGGTGTGGCTTTAGAGGCAATTGGAGGGGTTTGGGTGTGAGTTTGAAGTTAATTTTGGTGGCAATTTTTGGAATTTTTGGAGGTGCCAAAGCCGAATTTCTGCTGATTTTGGGGTGGCTTTGGTGTGACTATGGCGTGACTTTGGAGTGATTTTTGAATGGGATTTTATTGTGGTTTTTTGGGGCAGTTGGAGGGGTTTTGGGGGTGAGTTTGAAGTTAATTTTTGGGGGCACCACACTCTGCAGCCAGCAGGGCTGCTCAGCTTGCAGGGAATTGCCTGTGGAGCTTGCAGTTCGGAAATATGTACCAGCCCAAAATAGTAACAATAATAATAATAATAATAATAATAATAATAATAATAATAATAATAATAATAATAATAATAATAATAATAATAATAATAATAATAACAATAATAACAATAATAACAATAATAACAATAATAACAATAATAACAATAATAACAATAACAATAATAATTATTCTTATTCTTATTCTTTACTGCTATTCTCTGCCTCACCTGACCAGGGATTTCCCTTCCCCCTGATTTCCCTTCCCCACCCCCGATTCCCCTCCCTGACAGTGCTCCCGCCCAAATGTCTTGGAAGTGGGACAAATGTGGAAAAGAATCGTTCATGTTTCAGGCAATATAGGATTCAGCTGATCCAGGAATCATTGCAGCTGGTTTTTAATTCAATATATTTGTGTATGTATCATATAGGAGTACATATATTTTATCTATTTATATTTCCAGTGGTTCCCATGTTCATTCCCTGTTCTTCTCAAGGAGTTTGTGTCTCCCAGTTTTCTGCTCAGTGTCCACATAAGCTTTTTTGTATAAATTAAATGTCTTCGGCCCAAGTGGGATCCACTGGGATCTCCGGGATCTCCAGAATCTCCCTAGTGCTGTTTATCCTGGGCGATCCCGACTTTTCCATGCCCATCCCTACGTGGAACACCCCACATCCCCCTGAGGCTCCCAGGATGAGGGATTGAGGTGGATTTCAGGCTTGGATGGACAAAGCTCTGGAGGAAACGCTTCCCTTCCCGGAGTGATTCCTCCCGGGAGATCTCTCTGCTCCTCCCATGGCATGGCTGAAGGGCCCTGCTGGGCTGGGACCCTGCTCCCGAACATTCCTGCTGCAGCACCGAGCTGGGATTCCGGCTGTGCCATCTCCCGGGGCCGGGAAAACCGGGAAACCTCGGGGCTTTGGCTCTTTGGGGTGCTGGGAGTGGTTCTCTGTGTGTGTGTGTGTGAGCCCACAGGGATGGGCAATTCACAGAGATGAGAGGCGATTGAGAGGCTGACGGGAGATAATTGACAGATCGATGAGGGATAATTGATGGATTGATGAGAGGACACTGACAGATCATCAGCTGTCTATCAATTGTGCATCCATTGATAGATTGGCGATTGATCCACAATTGGCACACGGATAATCTTCTCCCACGCTGTGATTTTACTCCCATCTTGGAGAAGAAATGCTCCCAGTGCAGAGTGACCTCTCAAGCCCACATCCCAGAGAGGCCCCTATTGCCAGAATTCCGGTTTTGCCTCCGGGTCGGATCCTGTTTTCCCAGCACAGCACCTCAGCGGGGTGGCTCTGGGAGCAAAGGCCAGCCGGAATTCCCGGGAGCTGAGCCGCAGGACCGTGCTGGGACACGGATGGATGGGGAGGGGATGCACCGGAGAGCCCGGGACTGATCCATTGGCTGCACCTCTGCACAGGGACAGGGACACGGGGGACGCTCAGGTGGGAACGGGGTGAATCAGCAACGAAAACACCCTAAACACAAGCACAGACACGCTTCCACATCCCGGAGGACAAAGCGGGGTGGCACCAGGGACAAAGCCGGTGTCACCGAGCCGTCCCTGCCGCCATCCCGCTGGGAATTCCCGGCTTTCCCGGGAGCAGGCAGCCCGCTAAAGGCCGGGATAAAGGCAGAACATCCCCGCCGGAGGGACCCCGGATTAAAGGCAGAACATCCCCGCCGGAGGGACCCCGGATTAAAGCCGGAACATCCCCGCCGGAGGGGCCCCGGGCCGCTCGTCCCCGCCCAGCCCCGGGCTGGGGCCGCAAGGCAAACACGGAGCTGCCGGGATGTTTGACAGCGCTATTTCCAAAGGTATCACGGCTTCATCAAACCCTCCAGCGCCGAGCTCGGCCGTAAAACCCCCAAAATTATATAACACACATGTTTTTATGCTTTGCCAATTACAGCCGGAATAGGGACTGTTTGTTTCAGCCCCTCTCAAAATGAGGCGAGGATGGGAAAACAACCTATTTTCCTTATTAGGTTCAGGAGTCAAAGGACTCAGCCAGGAGCCGCAGGCTTCAAGAGCATAGAAGATTAAGACATATATTGGATTCATGATGGAGGGCACAAAGTTCATTTTCAAAATAAAACAGAATTTTATTCATATTCCTTTTAAAATTCAGATTGCCATTTGCCAGCTGACCTGTGACATGGCAGCAGTGTATTACATTTTCAATGAGCAGCCTGTCTGGAGCTGGCAGGAGAGGAAACTGCTTCCTGCTGGAGTTTTTTTTTTTATTATTATTTTTTTTTTCACCACCCTTAAATAGTAAGAATTTGTCGGGATTGTTGTCAGTAATGGGAGACGGTGCAAACAGGGACAGGGCAGCATATTTATTTTTAATAAGGCAACATGCAGAATAGCAAAGTCCCTGGCATTATGCGCCCAATAGGGCTGAAAAAATAGAAAGAAAGGAGGAACCGGAGCTCGGTGGCAATTTGTATGTGGAAATCAGGGGTGGAAATACTTGGCAGATACACTGAAAATCAAAACAAAAGCAGAGCAGGGGAGGGGGGGGAAAGAAAAATCCGCATCTATATTAAAAACTGAAATGCAAACGCAGTCGGCAGCGAGTTTGCGGAGAGCGCGAGTCAAGCCAAGGGTTTCTCTAGCGAGGAGCGAGATTTATGGAGCTCGCCATCTGTCAAAATTAGATTACAAAAGGCACATATGCAAAGATACACCACGCCTGATTTTCATATATATTAAACCCTGCAACTCCTGCGGAAAAACGAGGCCCCCGCGCGCGGCGGTGCCACCCGAAAGCTCCCGCGGCCAAACTTTGGGGTTTGGCTGGGATTGTGGCACCTCGGGGACACAGGGGGGATGTCCTGTAGGGGCTGGAACTCCAGGGAACACCCCAAATGCAGCACCTGCRCTGGGAAGGAGCTCAGCGTGGAGGGAGGGACGGTGGAAAGGGGATGTGGCCCAGCCCGGTGGTGACGCTGCTTTGGGGTCAGAGCCAGCAGGGAGAGGATGACACAGAACCCTTTCCCAACCCTTTCCCAAGCAGTTTTCCCTGGTGGCAGGCTCCCAGGCCCCGTTSCCGGGTGGCACAGCGGGATTCCCAGTGCCACACCGATTATTTGTGTACGAGGTGCCTTTTGTCCCCGCAATCAGAGCCCCGAGCACAAACCACGCCGCTCTCCTGATAACTTAATCAAGGACTCTCTGCTCCAATCTACCTGTAGATAAAACCCGGGGTGTATTTTGACACGCAGAAACAAATCCACTTAGGGCAGGTGAATTAGCTAATCATCATCTCGGCACCAGCACGGCGCGGGGATGCTGCTGAATATCAATTGTGCCGCGCTGGATCCCGGCCCTGCCCCGCTCTCTCATCTGAGCCGCGTTAACCCGCACCGGGGAAATCCTCTCCTGTTGACAATGGACGAGCAGCAGAAGCAATTTTGCCGGCAATCTATTTTACTTGGGGAACAGCTGAGCTCCGGGCCGGGATGCAGGGCAGGAAGGGGACGCTCAGCGCTGGTCCCGGTGTTGGCAGAGCTGGCAGCGGTGTCCGAGCAGTGCCGGGATGCCCAGAGGGGATTTTCCATCAGGGATGACACATGGCTGGGACATTTCTCACCGGTTTCACCCCACTGTCTATTTTTACCCGGCTCAGGGGGGTTTCACTGACCACAGCATCACCCACAGCTGTCCAGGAGCTCCAGCGAACAGGTAGAGGCACCGAGCTCTAAATATGCCAAACATATAAAAGGAAAAATCTCCACTGCTCTTTTCCTGCAGGATCACTGCATTTCAGATCCGAACATTCTTTAATTCCGGTTGGTTCTCATTTCACATTTTGTCTCAGTTTAGAACATAAAGCATTTTGAAACACCAACCTGCAAAGCCGGGGGTTTACTCCACACCTGAATTCCTGCAACTGCCGGCTGGAGGCTGCTGAGGCTGGGTGGGCATTGAAATAATAATTAATATGAACAGTGTTACACCCCTGCTCGATGCCACGGCCACTCCCTGCATTCATCATCAGGAGAAACCCGGGCTGCTCGGGCCATTCCCAGCATTTCAATGGATAACGCTGCTCGGGAAGGGGCTCGGGCTCTGCACACACCCCCGGCCGCGGGTGGGCACCCCGGGGGTGATGCCAGCACCGTGCCCGCTGCTCCTGGGAGGAGCCACACCCTGGGAAAGCCGAGGAGAGGAGCCCAAAGCGGGCAGAGGAGCCACAAGGATGAGCGGGGAGCGGAGCCGCCGCTTCCCTCCCGAACCCCGCTCCTCGCCGGGCATAAAACACCGGCTCCTTAATTGGTGTGCGCTCCTCCAACATGTTTTTAATGAAAAGGCGGCACATAACTCTCGGTTTGTTGGCTGGCAGAGCCCAATTTACAAAAGTGGGAGTGCGAGATAAGAACAGAGTACATCTGCAAGCGCAGGCTGTGCAATGAATCACGGCGTGCCAGAGTTGAGCAGAATATAATTGAGTCCAACATCTCTGAGCACTTTCACCATAATTAATGATAATCTGTAACAGAGGAATCTGAGATTCCAGTTCAGAGAACTGTTTAATTAGGCCAAGTAATGAAAGCAGCAGCAGTACAAGAATATGGCCTGCCTCATGATTAATGATTCATGCTACCCAACACAAAAGTGCCGCGCCGTTAACTCCGGCGGGGCTGCAGCGCCCTGGCATTTACCGAGCGGGGAGAGGCGGCAGGGCCGGGCTGGGGATGGAGCTGGCACGGCCCTGCCCCGCCTCCTGACGTGAGAAATAAAGTGGCAAAGGTAAAAAAAAGCTTCCCTCGGCCGCCTTTGTGCCGGGGCTGGCACAGAAACACGGGCGCAGCCTGGATATCACAATTCGGGGACATCTCCCTGCTCAGTCAGTGACATCCTCACTCCTGAAGTCAGGCACAGGCGCTGCTCTGCCCCTTCCTGCGTGGCATCAAACCCTGGCGAGAGGATGTGCAGCTCCAGGCACACCCACATGGACACATCCAGACACTGACACACTCCTAAGGACACATCCACACACAGACACACTCACAGGGACACATCCAGACACTGACACACTCCCATGGACACATCCACATACAGACACACTCACAGGGACACATCCACACACAGACACACTCACACAGACACATCCAGACACAGACACACTCACAGGGACACATCCAGACACTGACACACTCACACAGACACATCCAGACACTGACACACTCACACAGACACATCCAGACACTGACACACTCACACTGACACATCCACACACAGACACACTCACACTGACACATCCAGACACTGACACACTCCTAAGGACAGATCCAGACACTGACACACTCACACTGACACATCCACACACAGACACACTCACAGGGACACATCCACACACTGACACACTCACACAGACACATCCAGACACAGACACACTCACATGGACACATCCAGACACTGACACACTCACACAGACACATCCAGACACAAACACACTCACAGGGACACATCCTGACACTGACACACTCACAGGGACACATCCAGACACTGACACACTCACAGGGACACATCCAGACACTGACACACTCACAGGGACACATCCAGACACTGACACACTCACACAGACACATCCAGACACTGACACACTCACAGGGACACACCCAGATACTGACACACTCACACAGACACATCCAGACACAAACACACTCACAGGGACACATCCAGACACTGACACACTCCGCTTGCAGGGAGGCAAAATGGTTCTGTTCACAGAGGATGAAATGTAAAAAGGAATGAAAAAAAAAAAAAAGAAGAGTGGTGAGTTTTTTTGCAGGCTCCCGCTTTTGCTGGGTCAGGGTGCGAAATGTGGAGCAATTTGACACGGAATTGGCCTGGAAGTGCAAGGGACAYGACAAAAGAAGTGATAAGACTGCCTGGGGCTTTAACTTACAAGGCAGCGAATTATCCGGGTTTTATGTGACTATTTACTGCCCCTCGCGATGAGGAGCCCCGCRGAAGGGCCGCTACATATGCAAGGTGTGAGATAAGGACATTTTCCAGAGGGCCGTGTTCCCTAATGCCTCCATTCCCTCCTCGGGTGCCTCTTCAGCGGCTCAGCCCCCACCGGGACAAATGTCCATTAGCTGCTCTCTGCCCTAATGGGCCAGCATTTCCTCATCCTCCCTGCCCGGGGACCCCTGCCCCGCTCCTCGGGCTGCTCCTGCCCTCCCTCAGCCCCCTCCTCCTGAGCTCGGGCACACCGGGGCTCCAGGGGAGGCTTTGGAGGGGTGTGAGACTCCTGAGGGGAATCAGGGCTGGAATCACAACGTCCTGAGCTGGAAGGGAGCCCCAGGATCATGGATCCAGCTCCTGGTCATGCACAGACACCCCAACAATCCCATCCTGGACATCCCTGTGTCCAAACGCTCCCGGAGCTCTTGGGAATGTGCCCGTTCCCTGGGGAGCCTGGCAGTGAGAGGGGCTGGGGAATTCCTGAGGGAGCTGGGAAGGGGCTGGAGAATTCCTGAGGGGGCTGGGAAAGTTCCTCTGAGGGAAGAACCTTTCCCTGAGATCCACCCTGACCCTCCCCTGGCACAACTTCACACCTGCAGGGAGAAACCAGGGACCGCTGCAAGATTTTATCAGCACATTTCCCTGAAGAAAAGGAAAGGAAAGGAAAGGAAAGGAAAGGAAAGGAAAGGAAAGGAAAGGAAAGGAAAGGAAAGGAAAGGAAAGGAAAGGAAAGGAAAGG
>CADDXX010000591.1:126119-140504 GCA_902810485.1 Alauda arvensis
ACCAAGAAAACCCAAAAAACCAAACCAAAAAACCTAACCCAAAAAAACCAACAAAAGAACGCCCAAAACCCCAAAACCAGGCCCCCCCCAAAAAAAGCCCCACATAAAAACAGCAAAAAAAACCCCAAAATCCCAAAACCACCCCCTCCAGAAAAAAAACCAAAAAACCAAGAAAAAACCAAAAAAAATCCCCAAAACCCAATACTCCCCACCAAGCAGGGAGGGTTAAGCACTGGATGAAGTTCCTTGGGAATCTCTGGGAGTGGGGAGTGGGGCAGCAGCTGGGCCCCCACGACATCCCCTGGTGCTTTTCCAGCCGGGTTTTCCTGTGAGCCACACAGAAGCTCACTCTATCGGAGAGCAGTAGAATGTCTTGCTAATTGAATGTCAAAGCAATTAAAGTGGGTATAGACTTCTCTCAACATTATCTTGACTTGATAAAATAAAGTTGTTTTGACAACGCTCACTGACAATCCCTGATTTTCAAGCGCAGCGATTTTTTTTTTTCTTTTTCTCCAGGCAAGACACGGAAAACGCTGAGACTTTGGAGTGAATCTTCCAAGGATGTGCGGAGCCATTATTCCCAGAATAAGCCTGTTAGACAGAACTAATGGGCGATTTTCAAGGCATGGCCGTGATCACAGGCACCTGTACCTGGGGCTGGATTCCCTCCCAGCTCCCCAGGGCTGCACACACAGCGCTCCCGATGCTCTGGGACAGCTTTGTCCTCCAGAGCCGCCCCCAGGGGCTCAGGGTCCAGCCCTCACGGTGATCCCAGCTGGACACTGGCATTCCAACCTGCTCGTGTTTCACAGCAACTCGTATTTTAACCAATAGGCAGGAGAAAAGCAAAAAGAATTTAAAAAAAAAATCAATAAATGTGATTTTGTCACGACTTCTGGCATTTCCTCCTTTCCCAYCATCTCCTTTCCAGACCCATGACCCAGCTGCTGTGGCTCCTGCTTTGGGASTGAGCTCAGCAGAGCTGGCCTCGCCCAGGGAAAACTCCAGCAACGCAAAAAGAGGAGAAACTTGAGGCCAAATTCCTCCTCCTCATCCAGGAAAGTGAGGRATTCCTTGTGGACCCCACACCAGCTCAGCTTCACTTCCCAGTCAGTGGCCAGAGCAAAGCTCACCTCCTGCAGTTCTGCTCCAAAACCGGGAGTGCTGGATGTGCAGGGAATTCCTGAGCTGCTGGACCTTCCCACCAGCCCTCATCTCACCAACAGACTCACTCAGCTGCCCTCTGAGCCACGGGAAACTTCTGGTTCCAAGGAGGCAGAGCTTGGAATCCCASAATTATCTGGGTTGGAAAACTCCCCTGAACCCACTGAATGCAAGGCCAGCACTGCCCAGGCCACCGGGGCGGTTTTTAACACATCCTGCAAAGGAAAGGTGTTCAAAATCACAAAACTTGTTCTCCCAGAGGCAGGAACCTGAGAGGGAACGGAAAATCTGAGAAAAGGCTTTTCCAGCAGGTACCAATGGGTGTGACACAGGATGGGAAGGGTTGGGTGAGTTACTCGTGGAGGGTGATTGTGTTTAGCAGGGCCATTGATGAACTCCGTGAGCAGTCTTTGACCTTTGCAAATTCTATTTCCAGAGCTCTGGGCTCACACCTTTCCCCAGCATGGCCTGGGCAAGAGGAAAAAGAAATGCTGTTATTTACTGCCGTGTTCTTTGATGTCATTTGCATAAGTGCCCTGATGAAGGCAGCTCCCTCCTTCCCCACACCTGCACTCCGCAGCTCCGGGGTGAGTCAGGGAAACTGGGGCCAGGCTGGACACTGGGGTTTGGAGCAGCCTGGGACAGTGGGAGAAAAACCCTTTTTTTCTTTTTCCCCTGATCCAGTTTCCCCAGGAATGTCTCTTTCTCCTTTAGCAGCCCCCCAAAGTGGCAGTGGTGAGGACACTGTCCCTGCCAGGTGTCCCTGCCCATGGCTGGGGTGGGAGTGAGGAGATCTTCCAGGACCCTTCCAGCCCAGGCTGTTCTGTGCTTCCATGTTCCCATGGACCCCCCCCAAACCAAGTTTATTCCCAGCTCCATCCAACTCCACAAAGACTCAGCCACTCAGGGTAAACCTGGGCCGTTTACCCTCCTCTCTCTGTAGGAAAATCCCCAAATTTGAGTTGTTTCACAGCCTCTCCTTGCCCAGGCTGTACAACACCGTGGTGGCTGTGCCAGGGTCTGACCCAGGGTGCCACAACCTCCCCAGAGAGAGAGCCCAGGCAGGGGACACCCTCCTGGGGGTCTGGGCAGCTCTGGGTCACCTCAGGGAGGTGCAGGCAGGGGCTGCAGTGATTCTTCAGCAGTTCAAGTTCAGCAATAAAGCTCTTTAGCTGTGGTTCCTTTGCAGGGCTCTCCCAGGCTGGCTCAGGGACAGGGACAGCAGATRTGTGGCCATTCCTCAGGGGTGGCTGCATTGTCCAGCTCCTGTGAAGGGTGGCCAGGGATGGCAGCTCCCTCTGAGCTGGGCAGGAGCTGGGGGGTTTATGGGGAAAGTGAGGGTGGTACCAGAGGGGGAACACCAACGGGTGAGAAAGGATCTGCATGGGGACATCAGAGCATCGTGGGCACTCGCTGTGAGCAGGGAGAGCAGCCCCACCTCTCTGTTTATCAAATTTATCAAATTCTGTTCAAGGGACACCCTGCAGCAATCTGTTTGCACCATTTGGGCCATTCTGTGCACCAGCCAAACTCCCTGTCACCTTATCAGAACACCTGTAGTTGTGTTATTCAAACCCTCAGGAATTCACCAAAGCCACTGAGGCAAAAACAAGACTGAAATAAGAATGAAAAACCTGAAAAAACTGAGCATCAAGAATGCAAAACTCAGATAAAAGTAAGCTCAACATAATGATAGACTTTTACCAATTAAGTGTCTTAGAAAGTGCATACCAACCTCATAAACAAAACAGAGAATCCAATCAAATAATACATCATCACATAAAAATACATCCTAGAATCCATAACTGCTACCTATTGTAAACAATAAAGCAACTTCTGCAGAAGCACATGGGTTTGCTGTACAGAAATCCTTTTCTCCTCCAGCAGAAGGGCCTGGCAGCCCCTTCTGCCCCAGCACAACTCATCCCAGAACTCCTGAATCCATCCCCGTGTGGTGGTGCAGGGCTGCAGGAGCCCAGCCCAGGCAGGGCCAGGCTCAGCAAATCCAGAGTGGCTCGGCTGATATTAAAGGTGTTGGTCTGGCCTGAGACCAGAGCAAACGAGAGCACAGCCTGACCTTTTCTCTCCTTCCTTCCACACCTCCTGATGGCTTCCTTTTTAATAGGAAAGATAAAATATTTGTAAAACCAAGGAAATCCCTCAAATACCATGTAAATTCCCCTTCTAATTTTCCCAGATTCATTTTGAGACTCCTAAAAAAAAAAAAAAAAAGGAAAAGAGAAAAAAAAAACTGCAAAGAGAAACTTCCAGCACTTTTCCCCTCGGTCTCTACTTTCCTGTGGCCTTCCCAAAATGCCCCATTCAGGGGTCTGGGATGGGGATCCTGCTGTGGAATCCCCCTGGTGTCCCTTCCCTTCCCACTGCAGGCAGCACGTGGATTCCTTTTGGTCACGGCTTCCCAGGATATTCAGGTGAAGAAAATACCTGGAATTTTTCTATTTCCTCTGTCCCCAGTTCTGTGTTTTTAACTTCCTCCTTTCCCAAAGCTCCCAGGGCTTCTTGCTTGGCATTTGCTTATCCATGTCCTTAGAAGAGCACTAAGTGGATTAATATTTCACATTCATTGTGTCATTTGAAGTTATTAACAAGCCCAGCTCCTCTGAAATGAGTGAAAGCTAATGATAAAAAAYACTTCTATTCTCTGCTTCAAACAAAGTCCTTCTGCTGGAATCAAAAAGTCCCACTTTCATTTGTGTCATTTTTTTAAGGCCAGCAATCACAGCAGAGCAGCATTTCTAACTTTTGAGTCATCAGCAGCACAAATAAAGCTTTCACAAATTGCAATAATTTCTCATCAAGGCTTCCCTACAGAGAAAAAACCACAAATTAACACAGTGTCACGTATCAGAAATCTAACACTGCTGCAGAACATTTTTGGGGAATAAAGGAAATMGTGGAAAACAAAGCAGATCATCTGACAGAAAGGGGAGAGTGAAATGGAGCCACAATTCTGCAGCAGCTCCAGGCACTCCTGGAATTCTGCTGGAGCAGAAGAAACCTCCTCCATTCACAGGCTGCCAGCTTTTCCATGAAAATAAAAAAAAAACCCTTGGGAAAGCTGCTCTGAGCAGGGGGCTCCAAATCTGTTCCTTGCTGGGTTTGAGGGAAAACTCTCCTCGTTCTGCAGTGGCAAAGAAGAAATTGGAGCCCTGGYTCCTGTTCTGCACTTCCCTATTTTCACCTCCTCCTAAAAGGCTCTGTCCAGTCAGGATTAGAGGGCAGAGGATGGGCTTTATTAAATATTACATTTCAACAGCAGTTGGGAGCTGGTCACATTCGAGTCTCAGGGAGTTGGGAGCTCAGAATTTGTGGACTGGGATAGTTCTGCACCCTGTTGGATCTCCCCTGGATCCATCACAGGCCTCCTCCTGCCCCAGCAGTAACAATTCAGGGGGATTTGTGACACAGTCCCCATGAGAGGCACACAGAGAGGTTAAAAACCCTTCCCTGCCCTCAGAGGGACCCCCACGAGCTCCACACAGCCACGGGTGTGGGGCCACCCCCAGAGCCCTGGGGAGCAGAGTGGCCAAGTGCCCGTGCTGTTATCCCGGGATTTGGGAGCTGGATTCACCCTGATGGCAGCAAAACCCCGAGAGACAAAAAAAAAAAGCAGCCCCAGTGGGGCARGGCCAGCCCCGTGCTGAGCAGGGAATGAGGAGGAGCAAAGCAGCTGAGTGTTAAACCAGAGGCAGGGAGAGAAACCCCGAGAAAACCTTCACAAGGGCATCCAAATAAATTCCCTTAGATTTGCTCCCTCTTTGGCAACGCAAAACGGTGATAGCAAAAGTCMAACAGGGCAGAATTTTATTTCTTTTTTAACTCTAGAGCTACTTTTTCAATGGGCAAAGAACGAAATCTAAAATTTAAAAAGTTTGGTATAAAATTTAAAAAATGCAAAGGAAATTTTCTCCAGAAGGGCAGGGCTTCAGCAGAGATGTTCCAGGCAGATTCCAGGGGTGCTCCCAGCCCTGCCTGCACCTTCTGGGCACCTCCACCCCTCCCTCAGCTGAACACAGCCCCCAGAGCRGGAGTAAGGACCCAGAGCTCCACACCTGTGTGCTGGTGGAACCCCAGCAGAGCAGGGGATTGTTACAAATCAGTCAGCAAATGAACGAATAATATTGGGAAAAAATGTTAATTTAAAAAATTTTAATTAGCTTTAAATAAATTTTAATGAAAAAACTCTAAATGATGGTGTGGCTGTATCCTGATTCATTCAGTACTTTTGGATTCACAGGGGGGTTGCAAAAACATGGAATTTTAACAGTGTGAGAAGCAGATGGATTCATAAATTCCTATTGAGAAAAGGAGAGTAAATCCCTTTTTGGGCACTTTGGGAGCGCCTGCTGTCCCCTCAGCCAGCTCCTTCCAAGGAACACGTGGGAATACCCCACTATTTACAGCTGAGCACAGCCAAAGGGGGAAAATCCCCCAAATCCCCCAGAAGCAATAAAGAGCAGGTTCCCAAATCCCCAATAACATTTCCAGCTCCAGGAAATCCTCCAGCAGGGAGCCAAGGCCTGCTCCGGGGCACAGGGAGGAGGATTCCCTGCTCACACACGCGGGAGAAGCCGGGTGGGTCTGGGGTTAAATCCAGCCCCGTGCGGGTCCTGTGTGTGCTCCTGCCTGGGGACACGGCCAGGACAGGGACAGGGACACGAGCCCAGGGAAAGGGACATGGACATGGAGACCATGGGAAAGGGAAAGGGAAAGGGAAAGGGAAAGGGAAAGGGAAAGGGAAAGGGAAAGGGAAAGGGAAAGGGAAAGGGAAAGGGACACGGCACCCCACAGGAAGGGAAAGGGACATGGTGGCTCCACAGGAAAAGGACACGGTGCCCCAGGAAAAGGACACGTCGCCCACCAGAAGGAAAAGGGACAGGGACATAGTGACCCCATGGGAAAGGGACACAGTGACCCCACAGGACAGGGACACAATGACCCCACAGGACAGGGACAGTGACCCCATGGGACAGGGACACAGTGACCCCACAAGACATGGACAGTGACCCCACAGGACAGGGACACAATGGCCCCATGGGACAGGGACACAATGGCCCCACAGGACAGGGATAGTGATCCCATGGGACAGGGACACAGTGACCCCATGGGACAGGGACATGGTGACCCCACAGGACAGGGACACAGTGACCCCCACAGGACAGGGACACAGTGACTCTGTGGGACAGGGCCATGGTGACCCAATGGGACAGGGACAGTGACCCCACAGAACCCCACAGAAGACGGGCAGCCACTCTCCCCGCCCGCCTGSCAGAGCCCCTGGCTGCCCCCGGTGCCGTGGCAGGCAGCACAAACTGGAGTAATTACCAGAATTTCATTTCCATTAACTAATAAACCCAGGAAAACAATTTGAGTATCTGAATGTCATTTTTCAAAGGAAAATAAACTGTAAACATTTGAATAACATCACAGCAGGGATAATATACCTAAGGAAACCTATTGAAATATGCTGAGAATTCCTCCTCTTTCATCACATTAAAACTGCAATTGACTGTAAACCTCCTACCACTCTCCGCTGAGACTTTAATTGTAAAGATTCCTGTTACACATCATATTAGAATTTAGTTAAAATTGTAGAACACATTATTTCCAATCAGACAGCCAACCATCACTCACAAAGATTTTTAAAAAGGTGATTAATAATTCATCTCAGATAAGGAAAAGATCTATATTTATACCATCTTCTCAGCCACCATAAACTACCTGACAATTGTTCAGTAATGATGCCCAGTAAATTCTTTAAAATGGTAATTTGTCATTCTGTCACTTCATTTGTGACCTAAAATTCCTCACTTGAGGCATCATCAAATAAATTAATCACTTTCCAGGATCCATTTCTCTGTTCTGCACGTTATTATGCCCGGGCTCTCTTGTGTTTCTCTTCATTTACATATATTTAATGGCTCAGCAGTGGTTCACTATGGCACATAACGCACACATCTCATTACAGGTGAAATATTCTAACTGCCACTATCACTGGGAAAGAAAATAACTCTCCCAATTTAATTTTCCTGATGTAACAAAACCATGATTCTTCACTATGAAATGTTGATGCCATCCATCAGTCACAATCAATAAAATCATCATGGAAGTACGCCTTCTCCAGCATCATCCCCTCAGCCTGGGATTATTTGAGGGAGGTAATTAAACTCATAATATGTAATGAATGTAAATGAAGAAAAAAACCCCCGTGTTCTCCCTCTAACTACGCTTATTTTACTGCTTTGATTTAAAGTATTTTTACATCTCCCAATCTATGAAATACACAAAGCCCTGAAGGAAAGGCATCACAAGTACAGTAAGCATCAATCAATACATATAATGACTAATTAAAAAGGAACATATTTTAACATTAAAAACCCACCAAATGCTGTTATCTATCGATTTTTCATTTAAAATGATGCATTTCCCCTGGACTAACATATTTGCTGTCTTTCTGAGATATGGATTATAGGACAATAATCTTAGATACTGTTGCTTTGAAAAAAAAAAAAAAAAAAACCCACAAAAACCCACCCCAAAATGATTTTGTGCGTCCCTCATCCCCCAGCAGCATTTAAAAATCCCAGATACCCAGACATGCAAAGTACTCCTGTGCTGGAGAGAAAACCTCAATCATTCCAGCCTCATCTCYGTGCCTGAGCTCATATAAGTCAAGATTGAAAACAGGCGCTTGGAAATGAGAACTTTGAAAGAAGTCCACAAAAAAATAAAAAAAAAAATGTTTAGAGCAATGTTTTGCCATAAAGAGCAAAAAGGCATCATCTTTCTTGCAAACGTTCACACGGCGTGGGTTTTATTTCACAGCACAATGAATAATGCACAATGAATAAACGCYTGTGATGGGGAATCCGAGAGGTGCCAAAAGGTCCGAGCGGCCATCCTGGAGCTCAGGGGGTGTGGGGAATGCTCCCTGCACCAGGRGGATTTCCCTGAGAACAAGGAATGCTCCCTCACTGCTCCACATCACTCAGGAGTCATTTCAACACCCCCACACATAGGGAATGGGATCCCTCCCAGCGGGCACAGGGAAAAGGGAATGCTGGAGGATGTGGGACCTGGCTGGGCCACCCACACCCTGCCCTGGCTGGAGGGCACGCTGCTGTTTTCAGTAAAAACCTGGCTTTTTTCCCCTCAGAGACGGGAGATTTGCTGATCCAGCTCCAAGGGCAGGGAAGGGGAAATTTGTTTATTTATTTACCTGCGAACCCAGCGGTGCTCAGTGCCCGCCGGGGTTCCTGCATCCCTCCCTTCTCCCTGTTTTTCCCCTTCCCAGGCTCTCTTTCCCTTCCCCACAGCAGCTCCTCCGTGGGCAGCACCACCAGCCCTGCTCAGCTCTCTGGCTCAGGATGGAACCGCTGGAACGTCTGGCAAGGAAAGGTGAGGCAGGCTGAGATAAAATCTGGGGAAAGGATGTGCACCAGGAAAGGATTCTTTTAGTAACTATCGACTCACGAAACTTCTGCACCACATAAAGGAACTGCAGGCACGGGGAGCTGGGGTTATAAACGCCCCTAAATATGTCAGGGGTTATAAAAACCCTTAAAATATATGATTTTACTTTAAAGGCTCCTTCCCAGCACCAAGGTGTGTCCAGAGATGCGGGACACCCACCCCAGAGGGGCACAGAGCTGTAACAGGGGACCAGGGGGCCTTGAAAAGGGACAGCTGCAGTGTGAAAACCCCCAAAGCCGCTATCCAGAGGACATTTCCATTCGTTCTCCCGGCTGTGCAGCACCGGCCCAGCCCGAGGTGCCGGCGCTGTCCCTCTGCACCCCTGGAATGGGAATCCCACAGCCCCGGGGATCCCCGGCTCGGCAGGGACATTAAAGCCACCCCACTGCACCCCTCGGCACGGCGGGGACAGCAATTAGCGCAATTAGCGCCCGGAGCGCTGTGCCCTCCGCCAGGAGCCCGGGGGATGGCAGGGAAGGGAGGGAGGGAGGGGATTGTCTCCGGTGAGTGAGTGATGCTGCCCGGCCGCTCTGTGCACCTCAGCGTTTTCCTTCCCAGCCGTGTCCGGGAAATGGATGAGGCCAGCACCACCTCTGAGCCTGCCAGAGCCGGGGAAGGGCAAAAACAGGGAGAAGGGAGGGATGCAGGAGCCCCGGCGGGCACTGAGCACCGCTGGGTTCGCAGGTAAATAAATAAACAAACCAACAAACTGCTCAGCGTCCTTTCTCTAACAGGGATAACCACGGAGCACGTTGTTCCCTTTGACCTCTCGCTGCTGGGACGGGGAGCAAAGCTCTGCAAGAGTTTATTGCCAGGAATGAGGAATTTCTGCAGGGAATTGTGTCCTGCAGCCCCCTCGGGCTCCAGGATGATTCCATGTGCACACAAAGCCCAGCTCCCCGCGGGGAACCCGTGCCAGGCCCTCACCTCCCTGCCAGGGGAGAGCTTTTCCACACTATCACCCAGCCTAACCCTGCTCCCTGCAGCCATTCCCAGGATTTTCCCTTTTCCCCAGTGGCTGCTGCTGTCAGGCCCGTGAGGGACACCAGGAGCAGGTTCTGTCCCAGCCAGGATGAACCTGCTCAGAACCTCCTGTGAGAGGACCACGACTCATTGTCACGGCTCATGAGGCGGCTTTGCGATGAGCGCCGTGCTTTGTGCACAAAAAGCCTGTTACCTGTGGTATTTGTGCTCTTTAAACTCTTTAATGCCTGCGGAAATCTCCAGCAGATGCCAGAGTGCGCTCGGGGGTGAGGATGTGGTGCGACAGGATCAGCACCGGGTTCAGCCTGGGAACTCGGCTCTACCGATGGAAATGAGTTTAGCACCAATTAGGGGAGGCATGTTTTAATATTGTTTCTTATTTCCCTGCGCCGCCCTGGAATTACAACAGCTTTCTGCTTACAATTTTTATTGTAATAAGTTTATTTTTATTTTTTTAACAAGCATTTGCCTGGTGAGAACTTCAAATGTGCCAAAGGCAAGAGCAACCTGAGAGAACACAACAGCTGAGGAGGAAAAGGGATTTGGGGAGCCTGAGCCTCCCCAGCTGCTCTGAGGCCTTGCCCCTACGTTCTGCCACACCCTGACCCCCTCAGCCCCCAGCTCTGCCCCTCCACAGGCASCACAAAACCCTCCAACACATCCGTGCCCAAGGAACACAGCCCTGCCTGTTTGTGGGCAGAGCCTCCCCAGACAGGAATGCCACCGACTCCTGCTGCTGCCCACTGAAGGGTTCCAGTAAATCCCACCCAGACAGGGCCTTCCCGCTGGGGGCAGGCCCTCACAGAGTCCCTCCTCTTGTGAAAAACGAGTTCAGTTTCCTGGAAAAATGTGAAAAGGTTTTATAAACAGACAACGGGACACAGATGAGGCAAAAAAAAAATGGTGACATTCAGCCAGAAGCACCCCTATCATCTTTGGAGGTGTGCTTTAAACACATTTCTTGTTGCACAGTCATAATTTTAAAAACTAGTTTGTGTATTCTTGGCACCTTTTTGCATGGCCACTCCTTGGCTATCCCTTYTTAGAGCCTGGCTGTTTCTTGGCTGTGGTTTTCATCCTGTTTCCTTGTCCCCTCCAGTCTGGGCTGTGCTCCAGGCTTTCTGCAGGTGCTGACAGTGAACAGATCAATGGCAGTGTCCTCATGGTGTGCTCATGGGTGTGATCCCAACCAGACAGGCTGTTCASTTCCAAACATAACCATCCATCAGCTACCCCAGTACTGTGACCATGCAAAACCACAAAGTACATCCTTATCCAGAGTTATTTTAACATTATACATATAACCTGCATCTCAACTCCTGCAAAAAGCCAGTGATATAARATGTATTTATAACACTCTGGAGCAGAGCTGGCAGTCAGCAGGGACAAACCCCACTGGGATGGGAGCTGCTTCCAGCCTTGCTCGGGGAACAAACCCAGCAGAGGAGCCTAAAGCTGGGTTACACACAGGGGGTGAGGGCTTGGACCTCTGCAGGGTCCCTGGGGACAGTGTCCAGCACCCCATCCATCCATCCATCCATCCATCCATCCATCCATCCGTCCATCCGTCCATCCGTCCATCCATCCATCCATCATCATCCATCCATCCATCCCTCCCTCCATCCCTCCATCCCTCCCTCCCTCCATCATCAATCCCTCCCTCCATGGATCCATCCCTCCATCCCTCCCTCCATCATCAATCCATCCCTCCATCCATCTATCCCCTCATCCATCCCTCCATCCCTCTCTCCCTCCATCCATCCCTCCCTCCCGGATCCCTCCGTGCCCTGGCAGGGCTGCCAGCTCCCCAGCCCATCGATCTGCCCGCTCCCCAGCAAAGCTGACTGCTACATCTGTTCTGTGGGAAAACACACATTCTGCCTCCAGTACAATCACTGTAATTAAAAATTAACATGCATTAATTGTTGGAGCTGATGTAAACAGCTGATGTTCCACTTAGCCCTGTCTTCTGTACATATCATTAGGCAAAGCCAAATATTGTTAAGTAAACAGGCAACACTTACAAGAAGAAATAGAAAACTAATTCCAACTAAATAAATTGACAACGCCGTGCAAGTCATATTAAAGCAGTTGGGATAATTATTAGGCTACTGGACGAAGAGAGGGAAAATCATGGAAGACACATTTAATTGTTTGAATCTCATCTCGCTGAATGTATTTAGGCACAGTGTGAAACACAATTTCACTGGGATGTGGAGGCAGCTTTTTCCCAGAAGCRGGATGTGCAATCTACTGGGGGAGGGGAATAAAAATCTAAGTTGGAGTTTGATGTGCAGGTAGAACAAATAACTTCTGAAATGCAGCAATTTCTACCAACTGCTCCAGGAGCCGCGGGTCTCCGGAGGAATCCAGGCTGGTTATGCAATGCAAAAGGGTTTTTTTTTTTCCTTCCTCGGCTACATCTGCAAACTCCCCGGCGGTGCCGGTGGGAGCTGCACGCAGCCACCAGGAGAAGAACGCGCTCCCGAGGAGTTCCTGCCCACTTTTCATCGCTGTTATTTAAATGTCAGAGCCGAGCCGCTCCTCCGATGCGCACACGGCGAGCGGCGGAGGCAGCGCCGGGAGCTGCGGGCTCAGATGCGGGCGCTGGGGCTGCATCGCCTGCGGGTGCCAGCTGCTGGTACCCCCAGGCTGCGCCGCGCTGGGTGCCAAGCCCGGCCCTCGGCCCCGCACTGCGCCGAGATCGAGTTTAAAGGGCACCCTCGGGGAAGGGAACTCTGCAAACACCGGCAGCAGCAGCAGCAGCATCCTGCTCCTCTCTGGCAGCCCTGGGCTGGCTGCGCCGTGCTCTGCCCCAGGGCTGGCTGGGCTGGGCTGTGCCACCGCAGGGCCACCTGGCTGTGCCTTGTGTCACCACAGAGCTGGCTGTGTCACCTCAGGGCTGACTGTGTCACCCCAGGGTTACCTGTGCCACCCCAGGGCCACCTGGCTAGTACTCAATTCCTCAAGAAGCCAGATTGATCCAGCTCTATGAGAGTTCAATAGCTCCGAGGGTCACCCACACCTCAGCAAACCCCAGCATTTCCCTCCCACCTCGAGTGGAAAAGGCAGAGGAAATCAGAGAACACCCCRAAYTGGAAGGGACCCAYGAGGATCATCAAGAAGGTTGGGTAAGGTTGGAAAGAWGGCTCCCTACAGCACCAGGAATGCCAGAATTCCTGTCCAGAACCCCCAGAGCAGCACAAGGCACACAGCTSCCTGCTACCCACGTGCTTTCAGGAGCATGAAAGGAGTAGCTGGGGAATGCCATGGGAGTTTAGGAATTGGCTGCATGGAAAGCACCCAGGGAGAACTCCTCAGGGACAGTGTCTGTGCTGGGAGATTCCCAAAAAGCCTTTGAGGTGCTGCCTCTCCCACAATGAATCCATCACAAACAGCATCAGTGAAAGCTGGATGCACTTTGTGTGAGCAGCAGAAATGAACTGCTGCAAACAGAGCATGGAGAATTCCAACACCACATTTCAGTTTTGTTGGTCAGCTCACTCTTGATTAATGCTGCTGAAGTCACTTTTCAGTGCCTGTTGCAGRCAATCAGTTTTTACCCAAACCCCCCATGTTGTGCAGCTTTTCCAGGCCCACCACCCCTGGCAGCTGAAGGTGCCTGCCCTGGGAGCCCTGGAAGGTTCACAGCACTGCTCAGCTGTTTCATAACAATATCAGGCTCATGATGAACCAAATGAGTTCTGATTTGTGCTATTTAATGTCCTAATGGCTTGACTAGTTAGGTAGATAATTACACAGTGTGATTTATCCAACCCATTTATAAATATTTATAATAATGGATAGATTAACCTTTGGGATTTCTATCCTGCAGTCCCTGGGTGAAGGGGAGCTCTGCATGGCAGCAGGGCAGGAGCCTGGGAGAGAGCAGCGGGACGGGGATGGGGCTCTGGGGACACTGGGGTGGGGACAGCAGGGACACAGGGATGGGGACAGCAGGGACACAGGGATGGGGCCATGGGTTCATGGGGACAGCAGGATGGGGCCATGGGGGCAGCAGGGACTCAGGGAAGGGGGTGGGGCCATGGGTTCATGGGGACAGCAGGACACAGGGATGGGGACAGGTTCATGGGGCCAGGTTCACACCCCAGGCCAAGGGTCCCCACTGACCCCCCTCACCCCTGCTGCCCCCCAGGGCTCGGTGGCACACCAGAACATCTCCAATCCTATTTCCTGCTCCTGTCTAACGGGAACAGGGGATCCCCAGGGCCAGGCTSTGCTGCTGGGCCATGTGGGACCCAGCTGTGCCACGGGACTGTCCCCAAGGCAGCCGGGCTGGGTCCCTCCTGCCAGRGGGGTGACACTGAGTCACAGGGCCACCCCCGGACACACACAAGGGACACATTGTGGCACTGCCACCCGGGAACGCCCACGCCGTGCCCCTGGGGACAAAGGGACAGTGTCTGCTGGGCCCCCGAGGGGCTGCACCTCCCAGAGCAGCGCTGCTCTGGCACAAAGTCTGCTGAGGAGCAGGAAAACACCCCAAAAMCACAGCAGGGACAAACAAGGAGCCYGGTTCCATGGCAGTGACCTGCCTGGGTCTGGGCCAGGCCTGTGCCTGTCACACCTCTGAACATGGGGACACCACAAACCTCCAGAGTTCCACATTGTGCATCCCAACAGCCCAAAGGGACTCCCCAGTGCTCGGGCAGCATCGGACACAGCCTGGCCATGCACAGGGGAGGATTTGTCCCCACAGCACTGAAGTGTTTCACACTC
>CADDXX010000591.1:141579-152704 GCA_902810485.1 Alauda arvensis
ACTCCGGGATGCTGGGAGCGGGGCCGGGAGGTATCCAGGATGCTGGGAATGGGACATGGAGGGCCCCGGGATGCTGGGGAGTACCCCGGGATGCTGGGGGACGGGCCCGGAGAGCCCCGGGATGCTGGGAACGGGACCGGGAGCGCCCTGGGATGCGACGACAAAAAAAACCCAGAAAAACAACGAAAAAAACCCCCACAAAAACAAAAACCCAAAAGAAAAAACTGTTAATGAAGGAATCCAGGTCTCCACAATGCCACAGAATCCTGGGACGGTTTGGGTGGGAAGGGCCCTTAAAATTCATCCATCCCCACCACGGCAGGGACACCTCCCACTGTCCCAGCTGCTCCAGCCTGGCCTTGGGCACTGCCAGGGATCCAGGGGCAGCCACAGCTGCTCTGGCAATTCCAGCCCAGCCAGGAATTCCTGCCCAAGATCCCATCCAGCCCTGCCCTCTGGCAGTGGGAGCCATTCCCTGTGTCCTGTCCCTCCATCCCTTGTCCCCAGCCCCTCTGTAGCCACCAGGGTGTCCCAGACATCCTTCACTGCTGTCCCTGGGCTCGGTCCCATCCCTGCCCCTGCCCCGGGAGATGCTGGCCACGGTGCAATAAAGCCCGGCTCAAGGGGAGGGGCAATAAAGCCCAGCTCAAGGGGAGGACGTGGCACTGCCCAGGCCCTGCCTCTCCCCACGAGGACATCCCAGTGTCCTTGGGATTGTCACCGTGCCAGGGATCATTGGCACATCCCAATATTAACAATGTCCCTTGTGAGTTCCCACTCGGCCTCCTGGGACAGAGGAGTGCAGGGGCTGAGGGACAGCCCTGGCCTTGCAGAGCAAATAAATCCTTGGCTCTGTAAAACCCTCAACGTGACCRAATTCTCCACTAAAGCTGCAAATGAAACTCGCCATTCCCAGCACAAATAATTGTCTTTGTTTTCATCATTTTGCCTGTGCGTGGCAGGAGGCTGGAGAACAGTGTGAGTTTTTCTGATCTATAATCAGACAGTTCATAAAAATCCTAATGGAAATGAAGATTTTGCTATTTGGAGTGGTCAAATTTCCATTTTCAAACACATCACATTTTAAAACCCAGGTTGGCATTTTGGTTTGCTGAGAGTTTTAGGATAATAGCAAATTACACAGAAAATCTACCAATTCTTTGTCAAGTGAACTATGCAAAAAGGAACCATTAGTTCATAGTTCACCTGTGAGATGGGAAGACATCCTGAATAATAATTTTCCCAGCCTACGAAGGACATTTATTCGCAAATAACGCTCTCATCTCCAGGACTGAGGCTGCCCTGCTGCCTGGCAAACCCCTGTGCTCAGGGCCCACTAAAGGCAGGTTTACATAGATTTGTTTTCCTCACTGCAGGGAAATCCAGCCATCCTGTGGGAGGCTGCCTGTGGGAACCCTGGGAGCTGAAAATTTGGGTTTTTCTGTGTTAAAAGGTGCTCAAGAGTGTTAAAAGCCTCAAGAGAACACCACATCTGAGCTGAGGCCTTGGGCCAGGCTCCAGCACTGAGTGACAGCACAGGGGCTGTGGGGTGGGCTTTGATTGGAAGTGTGGGATCTCACAGGGTGAAACACTTCAATCTAAGATTTTAGTATCTACCAATGTGTGTGAGCCAAGCTGGAGGATTTAGGGCCTTGTCTAAGTCCTTTTTTCCTTCTCCTCCCTGGGCTTGTGTGGTTTCTGTCCCACCACCCACGGGGAGCCCTGGCTCTGGGCTGGGGCAGCTGCCTGCCACAGGAACCCGATGGGGCTGCCTGCAAACAAACACGGCTTGGGGGAGCACCAGGGGGATGTAAAAGCCCTTAAAAGCCTCCCAAACTGTGACCCACTTCAGGGACCCAGAGAAATCAATGCAGCTTTAATGCTGCCTTGCTGATCACTGCATTTCACTAAAACAAGAAAATCAAATTTCTCACCTCCTAAAGTTCTTGAACAAACATGGTTTTGTACAATTTAAATAACTGAAATAAGTGTTTGAAATCCTGAATTGGGGGATTTTTTGTTTGTTTTTGTTTATTTGTTTGTTTGTGGGTTTTTTATTTGTTTGGTTGGTTTTGGGGATTTTTCCCACAATGGACAGTCCCTAGGAAGTGTAGGCTTTGGAACAGTGCTGTTATTTCCATCCACAAAAAGGGGTGGTGACTCTTTAAACATTCCTCATCCTCCCTCCRAAACGGGAATGTTGATTGTTCCCTCAGCCAGGTCTTTATGGAAACCCAGGAGTCTGAAAGGGTACAACAGGCATGACGTTGTTTGGGGTTTAACTGGTTTAACTGGTGCCATTCCCATCCTTTAGAGGGAGAACATCCCAGTGTGGAACGTGTGGATCCCTCGGCACTGAGTGGGCTGGGTTTAGGGTTTAACTGGTGCCATTCCCACCCTTTAGAGGGATATGTCCCAGTATGGATCTCTCAGCACTGAGCAGCAGTTTTTAGGGTTTAACTGGTGCCATTCCCACTCTTTAGAGGGAGAACATCCCAGTGTGGAACGTGGATCTCTCAGCACTGAGCAGCAGTTTTTAGGGTTTAACTGGTGCCATTCCCATCCTTTAGAGGGATATGTCCCAGTGTGGATCTCTCAGCACTGAGCAGGCCGGGTTTAGGGTTTAACTGGTGCCATTCCCACCCTTTAGAAGGATATATCCCAGTGTGGAACGTGTGGATCTCTCAGCACTGAGCAGGCCGGGTTTAGGGTTTAACTGGTGCCATTCCCACTCTTTAGAAGGATATATCCCAGTGTGGATCCCTCGGCACAGAGCAGCAGTGTTTGGGTTTCCCCCTCTCCCTGCCGCCCAGCATTTCAAACCCGTTATTTTTAATCCCGGTGTGAGCCCTGCCTTGGCTGGGTGCGGGGATGAGAAGTTGCCGATTCCAGGCTTTAGTTCAAGCCCTTTAATCTCGCAGATCGGCGCCTCCAGCGAGCGCCTGGTTCYCTGCGAAAGCCTTTGTCTCATCGCCGCACCTGATCCCAGGTGAGCCCTGCCACACAAAGGGGACGCGCCCGAGCAAAGCGCGACTTAAGCGGGGCTTTCCTGCCTAAATCCCGGCTTGCGCTCTCGGCAAACACCGCGCCACGCGCTCCTCCGGCCGCCATAAATAATGGGATATAATTAAAATTCCATCCCGGCGTTGGGAGCAGTGTGATAAACTGTTTGTGAATTGGTAATTCTATTTATTAAAAACAGGGGCATTAATTCTGACACGTTGAATTATAACGCAGACAAAYAGATCTTGTGTTTTAATTAAATGCTTCTGTTTGATGAGGTGGTTTTATATTAAGATTTAATACCAGATTCCGCTCTCCCTGCCTGAGGTGGCGGGGCAGGATTCCCACAGGGAGCGGGAGCGTTCCCATCCTCGGGAACTGGGAGCTCTGGCAGAGCCCCCCTGGCCAGGAACCCCCTCCAGGACAAACAGGGAGGCTCTGACCTCCCTTTCCCAGTGCCTTTTCCTGCTTTTCCTCCTTTTCCCAGGATGTTCCCAGGCTCCTTCCACATTTCTTATTTCCTGCTGCCCAAGCTGAGCTGAATATGTTTTTAAAAAATAAAAAATAAAAAAAAAAATTAAAAAAAAAAGAAACCCAACAAAAAACAAGCCTACAGCTTTGAGGTTTCTTCCACATTAAGCTACATTTAATATTCATTTCACTTTTTTTTCCTATTAATTAAAAGTAAAGCGTGTATTGTATGGTACATTATCCCTCTAACAGCCCCATGTGGAGATCATGAAGTGGAAGACTAATGGTGTAGACTTTAGCATTTAGTTTTAAGCAGGATCATTTACATATCTGTGAGAAGAGTCCGAGGCATGTGTAAATAAGCAGAACTCGGAGATATCAGCCCCGCGCTCTGCACTGGAGAGCCACGGGCTCTGCGTTTATTCCATCACTCAGCTAATTTAATGAGACTTTATCCAGCATCCATTTCTGCAGAAGACACAAAACTTATTATTAAGGAGAGGCATGTGGCAGTAAGAAAAATGTGTTTGTTTGCTTTTTTATTCTATTACCCCCAAGTAGCAAAGGTGATCCCATTCACTGTTCATTAAAGTTTACCTTTATAATTTATCAAAGGAGCCCGATATCAAGGGCTTTATGCTGAGATTTCAAAATTCGAGACTGATTAAAATTTAATGGAAAAGGCCAACGTTTTGGGGTGGGTTGGCAAGAAAAATCGCTTCCCAACCTGCGAGGAGAGATTTCATTAATGTGCACCTCTATTAGAAGGCACCATAAAAGACATTAGAGGCATGAAAATGGCATTTTCACTTCAAAAATCTCCCCGGCTTCTCAGCACAAGTTTCAAGGGGAAGGAAGTTGTGTTGGAATTCCAGGAGAGCAGCGCTGGCTGWGCCTTTTGCAGGACTCAGGGACCCYGGGGGTCTTTCCCAGCCTCGAGGATCTGAGGATTTTGGCATCCCAGTGTGCCCTGGCAGACAGGGACACAGCCAGCTCCTCTGGAGTTCACAYCAGGAAAAGCAGGAATTACCAGGARTGAGTGTGAAACATCTGTGTGTGGTGGTTGGTCTGATCGTATTTTGGGAGGAAAATGAAATAACAGCCAAATTCACAGTTCTGGCAAGCTGAAGAATAAATAACGTGTAATGTGGGGGGGAAAATTAAATATGGAACCTGGGTATTTCAAAGGCAGCCAAAGCAGGATTTTCACCATGAAATGAGGTTCCCCTTCCCAATTTGCCTATTGGTGCAGTCTCAAAGATCTTACAGCTAGGGAAGAGGATGGATTTCCATTAACATGATGGAATTGTTTCTCTGTTTGAGTTTTGCCCAGTGGATTGGGAAGCCCAACACAGCCAGCACTCCCTGACCTCTCCCAGCAGCTGGAGCCAGCCCAGAATTCCACCAGTTCCTGGTGCAAATGCTCCTCAGCTTTCAGTGGGGGACCCGCAGCAGATCCTGCTCCAGGCTTTGTGGGGAAGGCTCTGGGGCTCTGCTCCCCTCCAGCCTGGGAGCACCAGAACATTCCAGGCTCTGGCCAAGGGCTGGAACCACRCAAATCCATTTTCCACCTGGGCTTGCTTTCACTTTGTCTCCCCACTGGCGTTTTTGGAGCATGAACAAAATAAAAAGAGGGAAAACTGAGAGGAGGAAGAGCTGCTTTTTATGAACTGGGACTGGGCAGGGGTGAAGCTCCATCCCTGGGGGGATTTAAATCCCTGTGGATGTGGCACTGGGGGACTTGGGGCAGTGCTGGGGATGGTTKGGCTCCATGTTCTCCCAGGCCTTTCCCTGGGATTTGAATCTGGGATTTGCCTAAAGTGCTTTTTTTTATTTTTTTTCCCCAAGCTCTGGGCCCATTTCTGAGGCTCGCTGTCCTCACGTTGTTCCCGTGCCAGAGGAGAGGTTCCAAGGCTGTCTCTGGGACCTGATTAGTCCCAGGAACATCACCAGAATAACAAAAATATGGCCTGGTTATGGCTTCAATTAAAGGTTTTCTAAGTGAGAAATAATTGAGGATTGCAGAATCTCTGCCGAAACCAAAGCAGCAAATCCTGGGCTCTCTCCTGTGGGGTGAGCAGGGTCCAGCCTGCTGAGCCAGGGCACTCCRGGATCCCAAATTCCCAAAACCAGCCCTCAGATATCGTTTTCCATAGGTAACACAAACCCAGGGTTTCAAACTGCTGAAGGGAATTGGGGAAAAGTGTGTGTCCCCCTGATTGCAGGGTTGATTTGCAGCACTGTGCAGGAAATCCCTGGCAAACTGGGAGCTGACGAGCCCAGTCAGAGGAACAAATTAAAAAAWTAAAAAAGAATTAGACCTGTGAGTTAAATTTGTAGGGGGTGAAAAAGGGGCATATAGATGGAAAGGGAAAAAATCATTAAAAATAATATAATGAGTAAGAAGTGTTGACTGCCAGTGGCTGGAATCAGAGGGACAGTGCCAGTCTGTTGTAAGCTGAGTAAGGACTGGGGTCAGTTCCTGGTCCTTTTTTCCAGGGATTCTGCCGGATCTGCAGGATGCWGGAGCACTGCCCTGGCCGCGTGACCGCACTCCTGTCACCGCTGTCCCTTGGCGGATGTCCCCGGGKGAGCGGCACCACCGGGGCAGGTCCCCCCTGCTCCCGGGGCCGGGGGCCGGGGCTGGGTGTGCCCAGCGTGGGCAGMGCCCGCTGCCAGCCCCGCCGAGCCGGATTACAGAGCGTGACCGCCCAGCCCTCGCACCACAAAGCCTTTGTGTAATTAATATGCAGGGAAAAATGCTCCCCGGACGGCTGCTAAAGCGATTTAAATCATGCACATAAAAAATGTAATCACAAATTTAGCATGGTGGACATCGTAGTCACACTGTGCTTGATTGCATAGAAGGTTCCAAGTGTGTTTTAAATGTCCTTTAAGATTGAGATTAGGACTTGTACTTACAAGATGCATATTAATCTAAAACTCAACATTTTTCAGTGTGGGATCACAGTAGGAGAACATTATGGGCAATAGAGGTTCATTCTAATCCCAGTAGGTAATTACACTTTGAAATAATATTCTTTAATTAAATCTTGTTTGCAGTTGATTGATTTAAACACTAAATCTAAAAACCTAAATTTGAGGGTTTTTATCAATTTTTGATGCTTATTGCACAGAACTTGGGCTTTAATTGATGTTTCTGAAGTTTCTAAAGCTCTTGTCCACCGTGTCCTGGATGAATTTATTGTAATTACCGGCGCCGTTCCCCGGCTCTCCCTGGAACCTGGATCGTTTTGAGTCCTTTAAGGCGTGAAACGCTCCCGGTGTCAGAGCCAGGGCCGTGTCCCCGTGTCCCCGAGCTGCTCCCTCTCAAAGGGCCCCTTCCCACCTCGGGAAGTGTTCCCCCAGCCCTGCTCAGGGACTCTGCTGTCCCAAATCCCTCCTGGGCTGTGCCGGGRCCGGTGGCACCACGGGGACACCACGGGGACACGGGTGGCATTTTAGGGACAATATCCCAGAGATAGGGACTGGAGAGGCCATCACAGATTGTGCCACCCCCTGGCACGGGCAGGGACAGCTTCCAGCGTGCCGAGCCCCTCCCGAGCTGGGGACAGCTGGGACAGTGGGAGGTGTCCTGCTCATGGCAGGGAGAGGAGCTGTGAGGTCCTTTCCAACACAAAGCCACCCCAGGTTCTGTCATTCTATAGAATTCTACCATTCTATAAAATTCTATCATTCTACAAAATTCTATAATTCTACAACATTCTACCATTCTATAAAATTCTATCATTCTATAAAATGGTATCATTCTACAAAATTCTACCATTCTATAAAATGCCATAATTCTACAAAATTCTATCATTCTATAAAATTCTATCGTTCTATACAATTCTACCATTCTATAAAATTCTATAATTCTATAAAATTCTATCGTTCTATACAATTCTATCACTGTAATTCTGTTTTCACAAGCACTGGTCGCTCCCTGAGCTTCCCCTGCCCAGGGCACAGCAGCCCAGCCCTTGGGCCACCTTGGGGACATCCCTGCAGGCAGCAGGGCGAGCCCAGCACCAGCTCATTCAGGATGTGGCCAGGAAGGCTCTGGTGGCAATTAGAGAGTGATGTGAATTAACTGATTCAATCAGGGAGCAACCTCACACCCCAGGGGACACGCTTGGACCATGCCAGGGATCCTCCCATTGCTGGGGAGAGGTGATGGGGAAAGCAGCCCCTGGCCTCCTCCCAGCCCGTGCCCAGATTCCATCTGGGAATATTTCAGCCTCAGGAGCCTCCCCAGTGAGCTGGGGCTGCTCCACACCGGGGCTGTGACCTGGGGCAGGGACAGAGGGCACCGAGGGGAAGGGTCAGGCTCCTGCTCCTTCCCACCGAGGGTCTCACCGGGTAATTGGGGCTCTGGCAAGAGGGGGGACGGGTCCTGAGCATGGAATGACACTGGGACAGAGGGACCCAGGGACAGAGGGACCCGGGGACAGAGGGACCATGGCACAAAGAAATCATGGCACACAGGCAACATGGCACAAAGGGACAATGGCACAGAGGGATCCTGGGACAAAGGGGGACCCTGGCACAGGGGCCCTGACAGAGAGGAACCCTGGCACAGGGGGACCGTGGCACAGAGGGGACCATGGCACAGAGAAACCCTGGGACAGAGGGATCCTGGGACAGAGGGACCCAGGAACAGAGGGATCCAGGAACAGAGGGGCCATGGAACAGAGGGACGCGGGGACAGAAGGACCCTGGCAGGGAAGGACCCTGGGACACGGAGGGACCCTGGAACAGGGATCATGGAACAGAGAGACCCTGGGACAGAGAGACCCTGGGACAGAGRGACCCTGACACAGAGGGACCCTGGCACAGAGGGACCCTGGCACAAAGGGACCCTGGCACAGGGCCCCCACGGTGGCAGAGGGAAGGTGGCACTGCCGTGCTGGGACACGGGACTGGTTCCAGCGGGGTGCTGAGCTCTGAGCTCCCGCACGTCCCTGCCAAATGACACCCATGAAACTTTAACTACTCCTCCCCAGGCCTGACCTTTTGCAGCGTGCACAATCCCACACCCAGAGCCCGGCAGTGAGTCAGCTGTGCTGAGGAATGRACTTGGGGAACAGCCCCGTGTCACCAGCCCCTGCCCGGGCTGGAGCCACCTCTGCCCCTGCTCCGGGAGGGGACACACGGAGCTGTCACCCAGGAAATCAAATTCAGATCCTGTGTGTTTGATATCAGAATATTCCCGTCCTGCAGCGGCCGCATTTGTCACATCTGAGGCAAAAAAACCCCAAACTGCTGGGTGGAATGTTTTATTAAGATGACTTTGCCGTGGTGAGAAATGATTAAGTCACTCTAAGAGCAAAGTAAGAGCRCGGGACCTCATTCATTGTAACACTAATATTAATCACACAAATAATATAAGTGTCTTACAGTAATCCACATTCCCTTAAAATATACATTATATATCCTGGGGGCAAGCAGCAGCACGAGGAGCTTGGAATAAATCCCTCAAGCCACAGTGGCCAGCAGAAAGCCATTTGTATTCTGACAGATTCATGTATATTTTGTTATGCGTAACAAATGAAAATATTTACAGCGCTATCAGAGAGGGCTCMGGAAAAATTAACTCGCACTAATCAATACATTTCAGGCACGGATTCAGATTCTTTCCAAACCCCACAGTGTCCTCCAAAAATTAGCMCCAAATAAACAGGGGTGTTCCTACCTACCTGTTTAACTCTGGGTGCTCATTATTGTGGTGTATAATCCCAAAATATTCACCGAAATCAAGCACTGACCAAAGGCCCAAAATGGGGAAATCAGCTRAGCTTTGGAACTGAACAGTTTGGAGCTGACCTACCTGGAGGCCAGCAGAAGATTCAATTAATTCAATTAATCAGCAACAGTCCTTACAATTATGAAATTTAAAAAAAAAAAAAAAAAAGGAACTAAAATGAGATTTAAATGGAATTCTCCAGTTTAAAGAAGTGGAGGGAAGGAGCTCAGGGGGGCCCTGCAGGAGGGGACAGCCAGGTGGGGTCGGGCTCTGGGGACAGGGACAGGAGGGGAGGGAAGGGCCCCAGGCAGGGGAGGGCAGGGTGGGCAGCACAGAGGAGCTCCAGCTCCATCCCCGGGGCTCTSTGGCAGCTCSMRGGGTGTGAAACCCCCGAGCTGWGCTTTGGGCAGTGCTGGCAGTGCCKGGCAGGGCAGGGCACGGCCCCAGCCGCTGCCACCCAGCCGTGCCACGCTCCCCTCTTGTATCTGAGGGAGGAGAGARCATTATCACTTCCAACACCACTAAAAATTGACTTTCCTTCTCCTTAACCTATTCATCCCCATCTCCTCCTCCCATTATTCCCAGGCAATTTTGTAAGATGACTATTATGCAAATGCTACAATAAAAATCTTATTTTCYGCTCCCTTTTCAGAGCCCTGCTCTGTTTACCTCCATTCTCCCTCTCTGATGGAGTTCTCCGACAAAAAGGAGAGAATAAATGTGTCCATTATTGACCCAAGTCTGAGGGAACTCAGCGGGAGGTCAGCAACTGCAAAACACTTTACAAATCCCTTCCCACCCCATCTCCCGGTGCTGGGCTCACACAACTCCCAAAGCTCCTCAATTCCGGCCTCACTTTTGCTCCTGGACAGGTTCTGCCATTCCCTGGCACTCCCAGGCTGGGATTTCTCCCCGTCCTCTGCCACCTGAGCTGTCCTAAAGCCTCGCCCAAATTAAACCTGCGCCAAACCCGGGCTTTGTCCCTTTAAACTGAATCTCCTGCCCGGAGCAGTTCCCCAGCTGAGGAATGTTGTCCCCCACTGGTGTGGGTTCTGTTTCCTTGTTCTGGCCAAGCTCAGGATGGATGAGAGACAGGAAACAAGAGTTGGAGTTTGGGGTTGGTGATTGATCCTCTCTGCTCCATTCCCAGCCCATTCCCACACTCTCAGCCCTGAGCTCTCAGCAGCTGCCACACAAACCTGCCCCAATGGCCACTGCTGACTTTTCCCAGCTCTCCCAGCACCATTTCCCCAAGAATGAGGTGACCCCTCTGCTATTGATGTTTGTGACCCAATGGTGGCCACTAAAGGGCTGCACTGGGGACCTTTTTCACCCAGGGACAGAAACCACCCAAACCCAGGGAGGAGAAGGTGAAAAGAAGGACTCAGACAATGCCCTAAATCCTCCACCTTGGCTCACACCCATTGCTATGGACTAAACCCTGAACCCCTGAGTGTTTCACCCTGTGGGATCCCACACTTCCAATCAAAGCCCACCCCACAGCCCCTGTGCTGTCACTCAGTGCTGGAGCCTGGCCCAAGGTCTCAGCTCAGGTGTGGTGTTCTCTTGAGGCTCAGCACCCTCTAACACAGAAAAACCCAGATTTCCAGCCTGCAGGGTTCAAACAGCCAGGCACTGCAAGGCAGCAGAAATCAGTTTCCAYGAGGGTTTTGAGCTTTCTCTAAGGTGTCAGATTAAAGCTAATGYCATCTTTCAAGCAGGCCTTGTGAGCCTCACKCCTCTGTCTTGGCTGCTGCCCATTCAGGAGACTTAGAGAGATATTCTGGTTTCTCACAACTCCCTGCTCCTCAGCAAGGCTCGGGAAYTCCCATTCCCCAAGGTCTGGGTTTTGTCTGGGGCTTTGCTGGGATTTGGGGCAGGGATGGGGCAGGGTGTGTTTGATTG
>CADDXX010000591.1:176375-186503 GCA_902810485.1 Alauda arvensis
CCCCCAAAGCAGCCAGAGGCGCAGCCCTGTCCCCCCACAGCCACCCCTCACCCCCAGGGTGGCTGCAGAGGGGCTGTTGCTGATCTCCCCCCGGCAGGAGGAGCCGAGCATCCCGCCCTGCCCACGGCCCGGCCCTGCCTGCCGTCTCCCGGGGAGATAATGGTTCATTTTTAGGCTGTTAGAGCAGAGATCGCCGGGTCCCGCCCTCGGCAGCGGCGTCTGGTAACTGCCTTTCACTGCCTGAAAGCGCCGGCAATTTTTCCATAATAAAAACTGGATTAGCATGTATCAAGGAGAGGTTCCACCAGCTGTCACTTTGAAATCGGGCTACTCTATCCGATGGGCGAGATGATAATGGATAAACCCATAAATGACAAGCAGTTTTCCTGTATTTATCTAATAAGTGGCTAATGCAGGCGAGCATCTTCTCTAATAAAACAGGAGGACGGGGGAAGAGACAGGCTGGGCTCTGTTTGAATTAAATCCAAACTGAGCACGAGTGGCACAGGCAAATACTGCAGGGAAATGGCTTTTTTTTCCCCCTACCCTTTGATAAATTCTGTTTTTAAATGCACTGYGGACACGAGTTAAATCAAAACCTATTAAAAATAAATGTTTTTAAAGTTTTCCAAGATCCAGATCATTGTGATTCGATGGAGCTAGAGTGTCTCAGTGTGTTAATAATCCAAACAGAGAAGCAGGTGTCAGTACCTGAGCAGGGGTGCAGGTGTGTTTAGAACAGGAGCTCGGGGCTGCTCGGACCAGCAGCAGCTCCAGGGGAGCAGGAGGACACTCATTAATCTGCAGGATATTCATCAACCATTCCCCAACCTCTGCGTTGTGTTATTGGGGGTGACACAGCAGGAAAGTTCCATCAGGGGGAATTACCCAGTGTGCCAGTGGAACTGGCAGTTTACTGAAGGCAGTGCAACAAAATTGGGGCTAACTCAGCTAAATTAATGAATTAGGAAAAAAGCATTATAAAAAGACTGATCACTGGCTAAAAATGAGAAGACAAAAGAGCCTCCCCACCCTCCCAGCCAGGAATTCCTGCCCCAGATCCCATCCAGCCCTGCCCTCTGGCAGTGGGAGCCATTCCCTGTGTCCTGTCCCTCCATCCCTTGTCCCCAGCCCCTCTCCAGCTCTCCTGGAGCCCCTTCAGGCCCTGCCAGGGGCTCTGAGCTCTCCTTTCCCCAACCCTCAGCTCTCCACAGTGTCTGGAGAAGGGTTTGGAGAGGGTTTGGAAGGAAGAGGAGTTTCCCAGGCACAGAGGGCAGTGAGAGGGACAAAATCCACTCTGCCTCTTCCTTGCTGTCCCAGAGGAGGAGGCAAGGAGGGAACCGGACCCTGGCACGGCCCTGGCAGCTCTGGGCAGGCAGGGACAGGGACAAAACCGCCCCTGTGCTCCCAGCAGGGTGAGAGGGGACATTCCAGTGGCAACAGGCAGCACTTTTCCATGGGCTGGGTCCATTCCTGGGGATGAGCAGGACCTGGGCTGGAGGGAGGCACTGGGAGAGCTCCTGGAGCTGTGGGAGAGAAGGGAGCTGGGGATGGGGGAACAGCTGGGGAATYGTGGGGAGAAGGGAGCTGGGGATGGATGGAATTGGGGAACAGCTGGGAATCATGGGGAGAAGGGAGCTGGGGATGTTTGGGATGGGGAACAGCTGGGAATGATGGGGAGAAGGGAGCTGGAGATGTTTGGGATGGGAAACAGCTGGGGAATTGTGGGGAGAAGGGAGCTGGAGATGTTTGGAATTGGGGAACAGCTGGGAATCATGGGGAGAAGGGAGCTGGAGATGTTTGGGATGGGGGAACAGCTGGGAATCATGGGGAGAAGGGAGCTGGAGATGTTTGGGATTGGGGAACAGCTGGGAATCATGGGGAGAAGGGAGCTGGAGATGTTTGGGATGGGGGAACAGCTGGTGAGTCATGGGGAGAAAGGAACTGGAGATGTTTGGGATGGGAAGAGCTGGTGAGTCATGGGGAAGGCAGCACACCGCCTCCCTCCCAGCCCAGGGCTCCTTGGCTGCCTCTGGGATTTGCAGCTCCTCACTTTCCCCCTTTGTTGGGCCAGACACGTGGGAAGGAGCAGGGTGTGATGAAGCCAGTGCCASTGAAAGGGCTCCTTTATTGCAGCTTTCTGAGCTGGTGCTTTGGGGTGCTTTGTTTCAAACCCCAGATGAGTCAGGGAGCAGGAATTGCTGGCGAGAAAACGCAGGCACCAAAATCCTCGGTCCTTCCAAGAGACCTCCCCTGCAAAGGCTGCAAACCCCCCTCCCCCAGCTGATAAACATCACCTATTTTATAAATACTGATTTATAGCACGATTAAGAGGCTTCCCAAGCCTTCAGCAGGGACAGGACTAACAGTGTGCCACAAACATCAAGTGCTCCTCCTCACAAACGTGATAACATTTACTTCCTAAACAAATTAAATCTGATATTTCAAAAAAAAATACAGACAGCCAATCCACAGCTTTTCCTGCCCTCAATTTAACTTTTCCCTGCAAACACACTTCAAGAAAATGACACTTGGTGTGCACTTAATAGCACTGGAGAGCACGAGGCAAATCCCCCTGCACGTGTCCCTCACTCAAAGACCCCCCACCCCCTCCGTGTGAAATTTGTGTCTTTGTGCTTCCTTGGGAGGGAGGAACGAGGTGGACCAAGGGAAATGGGAATTGTGGAATGAAACAGTCACCCAATGGTGACATTTGGTGCCTGCTAACAGGTCTGGGAACAGCTCCTGAGCTGGCCCCAGCCTTTGCTGTCGTTGTTCTGGGGCACACTTCAGGCAGGATCACACCCCCTTGCACACTCGGTCACAAATGGGGACCTGGGAGAACCCTGCAGGCTGAGAATGTCAGGGTTCCTGTGTTAAAAGGTGCTGAGCCTCAAGAGAACATCACACCTGAGCTGAGGCCTTGGGCCAGGCTCCAGCACTGAGTGACAGCACAGGGGCTGTGGGGTGGGGTTTGATTGGGAGTGTGGGATCTCACAGGGTGAAACACTCCGGGTTTGGGCTTTTAGTGTATAGTGATGTGTGTGAGCCAAGGTGGAGAATTTGGGCATTGTCTGAGTCCTTCTCTTCACCTTCTTCTTCCTTCTCCTCCCTGGGTTTGGGTGGTTTCTGTCCCTGGGTGAAAAAGGTCCCCAGTGCAGCCCTTTAGTGGCCACCATTGGGTCACAAACATCAATAGCAGAGGGGTCACCTCATTATTGGGGAAATGGTGCTGGAAGAGCTGGGAAAAGTCAGCAGTGGCCATTGGGGCAGGTTTGTGTGGCAGCTGCTGAGAGCTCAGGGCTGGGAGTGTGGGAATGGGCTGGGAATGGAKCAGAGAGAATCAATCACCAACCCCAAACTCCAATCCCTGTTTCCTGTCTCTCATCCATCCTCACCTCGGCAAGGACAAGGGAAGGAACCTGCACCATAACAGGGACCAAYGCCTTCCTCCCWMAMATCAGTGTGAGCTGAGCTGTKTTGTGAGCAAATTCCTATTCCCAGYSASCCCCACTSCCCCAGGCCATGGGGGATTTGTCTGACTGGAACCTCCCCACAGAGATCAGGGGTTTCTGAGGGGCTGCTGGAGCCTCCTGGGCCCAGTTTTCCTCAGGATTTTYGGGAAGCAAAGCCCAGCAGCCGTGKGGGGRAGGACACGGGGCTGCTGCTCCTCCCTGACAGCGCCTGACAAAGTTCCACATCAGGGATTAAGGTCTCTGAGCACAGATTGAGGTCTGGGSAAGCAGAGGAAGTGGAATGGACAGGAATGCAACGTGAAATGGATTGACATCAGCTAAAGGGCAGTGGAGACACGCAGGCATGGTCAGGAACACAAACTTTTCTTTAGGGGAGAAGGAACTGAGAGGAGGTTGTTGGATGGGCATGGGGAGCCTCACTGCCTGCCATGGACAGGGGAAAGGGAGGAAGAGTAAATCCAAAGTGATGGCAACTGCTGAGATCCACTGGGAAATCACTGCCAGGCTGAGGAGGTCAGCTGGGCTTTCTGTTCTGCAAAGTAACTAAATGGGAAACATTCACCAATGCACTGTCACAGGGAAAAAATATGGTGGAGCTGCACAGAGAAGACAATTTGTGGGATTGGTTTGAATTCTGACACTAAAGAAGAGGTGAGAACATACCTGCTTCAGGAGAACAGGTGTGTGAGTGTGGGTGATGCCCAAGGGCTGCACCCAAGGTGGACTAAAAATGGGCACAAAATGGGCACAAAATGGGCACGGAATGGACCCCTGCTCACGAGGTCTCACACTTTTATAAGTTTGGGTCCATTTGCACATTGGGGTTTAATTGTCCAATTCCAGCTGCAGGTGATGAAGTCCCACCCTTCTTGTTTTGTCCCTGGAGCCCCCACCTGTGCCACATCCCAGCTGTGCCATATCCAATCTGTGCCATATCCCAGCTGTGCCATATCCCAGCTGTGCCACATCCCAGCTGTGCCCTATCCCAGCTGTGCCACATCCCAGCTGTGACACATCCCAGCTGTGCCATATCCAATCTGTTCCATATCCCAGCTGTGCCCTATCCCAGCTGTGCCCTATCCCACCTGTGCCACATCCCAGCTGTGCCATGTCCCTGCAGCTCCCCAGGCTCCAGGGCACCTTTCCCTTCCTGTCCTGGGTGTGGTTTCAGATCCCAACACCTCAGAGGAGGCTCCTGGCCAAGAGCAAACCCCTGGGTGTCCCTGGCCTGCCTGGGGAACAGGGTGATGGAAGCTTCTGGCAGGGATGTCCCCCCCAGGATGGCTAAAGGAAATATTCACAGCTCTGTTGTCAGAGCCAGGGACACCCCTGTGRGTGCCCTGGGAGGCTCAAGACCCCCACAAGAAGTCCRAGGGTCTTGGAACAAAGCCMAAAATATCAGTGSCTTGGATCTGAGTCCCTGGARAAAGCTGCTGGCATTGGAAGAAGAAATGCAAGCCACCAGAGTGTAATTAGAATARTAATTAATATATCACAGGGTGAAAAGTAGCAWWTTTAGATCTTYAATACAGAAGTAAAGAKGACAGAGATGGAGGAATTTGGGTGTRTCTGTGCCCTTTTCCTGTTTCTTTYTGTCCTCCATCWTCTGCTGTGGTSGTTTTGGATTGGGCTGTGGTGGAGTTYCACTGTCTAATAYAGGWYSTAAKTATTGGTGATTAAAAGAAAACATTRTTCACRTAGTTATGAGTATAAAAGTTGGCAGGCCCTTGTAGGAGGGACAGATGTGKCTTTTCTGACCTCTTGCAYRCACCTTGGTGWGCAGAAAGMGCATTCAGAGATAAGAAAAGAACAAACAACCTCCAAAGACAGAGACTCAGACTCTGGATCTCTCTCTTGAAGCAGGGGCTGGSAGGAAGAACTTTTTCCCTTRCCCTCRGGACTCTAAAACACATTGAAACCTGRGACTCTGTGARCTTGCAAAGCACAAAATGCAGTTAATTCCAGGAGGAAGGGGAGCACRGGGAAAGGGAAAGCTCCTGTGTGGAAGCTGCAGCAGCCTGAGCCCCTCTGGAAGTGCACTGCACTCCTTCCCTGGGATGTGGTGCTGGAATTGTGACTAAACACAGGATTACAGATGAATTGGGCTCTAAGCAGCCCCCTCAATGCACTGCAGATCGTTCTGATGAAGACAGGAATCTCTCAGTGCTGCAAAAGGAGCAGCCAGGATCTGAGCCCTCACACAGGAGTTCCTTGCCTTGTGGACATTTCCATTGCACTCACGCTATCAGAAATAAGCTTTGCAGATTCTGACTTTTAGGAAATTATTCCCTTGAAAGGCTGTTTGTTTCTTTTCCTGTTCTTTTCTAGCAATTAATGCATTGGCTTTGGAGGAGGATCTGTGGTGTTATGCAAGTTAGAGCTGTAAAAATGGGAAACTCTTATTAATAAACCCCCAGCCAGATGCATTGCAGCACACACACGTCCTCCTACAAACTCATAAAACACTGTGTCTGCAAAGAAATAAATGCACACCTTGAGAGGGGTGATCTGTCTCCTCTGCTAATTGTCTTTATCAGATAAATACACAATTAGATAAAACAATATCATTATTTTGCCAACATGCAGGCAGGAGTGGTGACAATTACTCACTAACATCTGTAAATGCTGGAGGGGGAATATTTCCATCTAATTTAGCAAATGTCTGACAAAGCCTGGGAAAAGGGTTATTTCATTAAAATATTTTAAAATAAAAACCTTTTGCTTCTATCAGAGTGTTGGCAAAAGTCTGCTCAGTCTGAGCACTCAGAAGGATGCTGCAAATGGATAAAAAACCCTGGATACCCCACAAACTCTGGGGTTCACAGACCCCACTAAAGCCAGACCAGCCCACCAGGSTGTCCCCATCATTGGGTCAAACATTCCCACCTCTGTCCCCAAAACCTGGGATAAAACCAGGACCCTGTGGGGCCTTTGAGCCCAAGGTGCTCCCTGGATATGGAATAATTCCCTGAGAGCAAAATGCCAGATCAGCCCAGCAACACCCAGAGCACAGGAGAGAGCTCCTCCAGGACATTTCTRGGTTTGCTTTAACAAAGATAGAGGATGGGGAGCTGGAATGTGGCAGGACAATCCCAAATCCCTGCTGGCACAGGGCTGGGTTTCCATGGATGGATGGACGGACACGGAGCAGTTGCAGGGATTTGTGTGCACTGCTGCTCCCTGTCCCTGCTGCATTTGGAGCAGGGTAAGCCACCACAACTCTGCTGAACTCCAGCAGTCTTTGAGAACTGAGGGACTCTCTGTTCTTTATTTCTGCTTAATCAGTGATCTCCAAATATCACCACTCGCAGCGAGGCCCCTGTGAGGGGGAGCCTGAGCCCGGCAGAGCAGAGCAGGAATTCCCAGTTTGGGCACAGAGCATCCCCCAGCCCTGCCCKGGCATCTGCTGTGCAGTGCCTCAGAGACCCTCTGGGCCCTCACCTTCATCCCAAACCATCCCCTGGATCTTTAATCTGACTGGCAGCAGGGGTGGGAGCAGCCCTGCAGCCTCCCCCTGCCCTCTGCAGCCTCAGAACCCAAACAGGGATTAACCCTTCCCACCCCGGGAGGGTTTGAGGGAGACTCTCCCATGGCAGCAGGCCCAGGTTGAAGTCCATGGCCACCCCGCTGGTGTAACACAGGAATTACACCCCGAGGATTGGATTTATTGGTGTTCAAAGGGTCGGGGCTCACATGAAAAGCACATTTCACCTTTGCCAGGAGGGCTCAGCGCTGCCTGTGTGGGAGCAGCTCCATGGGGCTGGTCCTGCTGTGTGTCTGTCACTGCCAGGACCATGTGCTGCTCACTGGGGCAGGGACAGAGCACCTGGAGAAGGCTGGGGTTGATTCCTCAGTCCTGCAGGCTCGGGAAGGGCTGCAAGCCCTGGCACAGGGGTTAAAATCCCTGAGGGATTGAAAAGCCCTGGGTAGGTGACCTTTGGGATGTGGGTCAGTGGTGGCCTTGGCAGGGCTGGGTTGGACTCAAGGCCTTACAGGGTTTTCCCAACCCAAACCATTCCATGCATTGATGATTTCCCTTCAGCATCCCAAAGTCCCTGATCCCATGGGAGAGCTCAGCACAAGAATTTCACGGGTGGAGGAGCCCAAAGCCACATCAGAGCAAAAGAGAGAGAGAAACCTCAGGATGTTTTTTCTGTTTTTTTGGAGTCCTGTTGGAGGATTTGATCCATTCCTACCTGACCCCCCAATTTCCCGGGGCTCATATCTGATATTGCATTGAAAACTTCCCTGGAAGAGAAGTTTCTCAAGGAACAGAGCCTCCCTCCCCTCCCTGACCCCAGCCCCTGCTGCAGGAGGAGCTGTCCAGCCTGGCAGGAATATTGCAAAACTAATAATGCAGGCAGGACTTAAAACAACCTCAAACATCCAGAGCACTCTTTCTTTTCAGCATTATTTACATATTTCTATTTCTCCTATTTACAGGTTCCTGTTTCTCCTATTTACGGGTTCCTATTTCTCCTATTTACAGGTTCCTATTTCTCCCTAGGCTCCCTCTCTGTCTCTGGAACGAGCCCAGCCCCGTTCTGAGCTGCTGCAGGGCTGTCCCTGTCACCTGCGGGCTGCTGTCACTGCCAGGCACTGTCACCTGCCCGGGTGCTGACCAGGGGACAGCTGGCAGTTGTCACCAAGCCCCGGAGCCTCCGGAGGCATCTGGGAACGCATTCATCTCCCARCACGTCTGCTCTGGACAATGAAGTTGTAACACGGGGAACTACATCTGGAATGGTGGGTTTGCCTAATAAGAGGCATTTTTCTCTTGTAAAACTCTCTATTAAAGCCACTTTGCTTTGTTAACTTTCATGGCATGTATCCTCACTATAGCCTTCAACACCTGAAAAATTAGTGGAGGAATTTGACTGATTATAGAGGCTGTTTTCCTTGTTCCACTGCCTCTCCTAAAAGGGATACTCAGCAGAACTTGCCTTTTTTTTTTTTTTCATTTTGTGCTGTCTGCATGAGTAATTACCTCCCTGATTTCTGAGATGCAATTGAGTAGCTTCCACATTAGAAAAATCCCAAGATTGATAGAGCCATCTCTCCTAAAGGATTAGTTTGCTGCTGTAATTCCACTGAGTAGGTCATTCAAATAGCAAAATGCTACCCAGCCTAATTCCTGCTGCTGGGAAAAGCCAGGTATTGATGCCTGCTCAGGGGAGGCTGGAAAGGGCTCCCTGCCTCGGGAGGGAAAAAAGGGGCTCCCATTTCCTGCGGGGCAGGGGGAGGGAAAAGGGCTTGGTGTTCCTGGGATGGGTCGGCTCAGGGGCTGCTGGTGCCAGGGGGAAAAAGAGCAAAGGAAAGGTGATGGTGGTGCAGAGAGGTTGGGAAATGGGGCACTGCTTCAGGAATCCATGAGGGAGCTTCTCCCAGGATTGAAGGACAAGTGGATTGGGACAGCTTTGGGACAGGTTGGGACAGGTTTGGGAAAGCCTTGGGATGGCTTTGGGACAGGTTTGGGAMAGGTTGGGACAGATTTGGGACAGGTTTGGGATGGCTTTGGGATGGCATTGGGGTAGGTTTGGGAAAGCTTTGGGACAGGTTGGGACAGGTTTGGGGCAGGTTTGGGAAAGCCTTGGGATGGCTTTGGGAAAGCTTTGGGACGGCTTTGGGACAGCTTTGGGGTGCCAGGGGAGTCCCCTGAGAGCTCAGCACTCTGTGGAGGAGAGGATTATCCCAGGGATGGGCAGGGAAGAGATCTGAAATAATTTCCCAGGCTCCATCCAGGCCCATGTTCCTGGGAAGGGCCATGTGTGTTCCCAGCCTCCCCCAGGGGGATGTGAAAAACATCCACGGGCAGGAGAAATCCTTCCCCTGACCCAAATCACCTGCTTTCACACCAAATATTTATGGAGCAGGCTCTTTCATTTATTGGAGATATTCTGGGGGAGGTTTGGAGAGCCTTCAGCACCTTTTCATCAGAAGCCATCTTCCAAATTTTTGAATAATGAAGGCAGAGCTTTGGAGGGAGCAGGGAGGCAGGAATCCCTCCAGACATCACAGGTGGAACCGTGAGGCTGCAGAGAGCAGCTGGGGTTGGGATAAGTAATTATGCCAATGTCATTTTATCAGGGAAAAATTACTGACTTCCTCTGTCACTCTGCTAGACTAAAAATAAATGTATTAACTAAAACTGGCATCTCAACAAAAATAAACACATCTTAAAAACCCCTAGAATTCTGAATGACATTTGTTTTTCAAGTAAAATACTAAAAGCATGGTGATCTCTGAAGTTCACCAAGATGTATTTTGTGATAATTCTAGGGGGGAAAAGTGTACAAACCACAAAAAATAAAAAACTTTGTTCTGTAAAGTAAATAAATGTTTTACTTCCAGTGAACTTCCCCGGGGTCAAGCCATACCTGGGCTGTCACAAAGCCCCTTTCTCTGCACCTCCCTTTCCGTGCAAACCGAGCTCTGCTCAGGAGAGCCTCARCATTTTCCCTCGGCAGAGGATCTGCAAGTGGATTTGAAAGGCAGGAATGAATGTGAGGTGTGCTCTGAAGTCAGCAGAACTGAAATGCAAAGGCTCCTTGAGAGCTGGGGGCAGGTTTGAGGGACTGCCACCCCCGCACAAATCACAGACGCTTCCTCTCCTCTCCTCTCCTCTCCTCTCCTCTCCTCTCCTCTCCTCTCC
>CADDXX010000591.1:186670-215657 GCA_902810485.1 Alauda arvensis
CCAGCTGTGCGGGGCTGAGCTGCAGCGCTGCCCTGTAGCGAAACATCTGGAGGAGCCCGGGCAGGAGAACAACAAACACCTCCCGATCCCACCAGGAACAGCCCTGACAGCGACTTCATCCCGGAGGAAAAGAAATTCTGCTGGGGGCRGAACAAGGAGTCAAACCTCGGGCACCCCCGGGGGAGGAGTTCACTGGATCCCAGCGGGATTCGGGCCACTCCTGCCTCTGAAAATCCCTYGTCAGGGCAGGAATTCGGATTTTACACTGCCTGTTCTTTGCTCTCTGCCTTGGAAACCGCCAGTGGAACAGGGACAGGAAGCTCTGTGAGCTGGGACGGAGCAGTGCGGTCACAGCTGCTCACACTGAGCATCGGCACTTTTCTGTCCTTTCTGTCCCCCTCTGGCAAATATTCCTGAAGCTGTGACATCGCTCACCACACCCGGCTGTGCTGTGCTGCTGTCCCGGACAGACCCTGCTGCAGGGGCTGGCACAGCCCTGGGATCCGGGGTGCTGTGGGCTCAAAGGGACCTTCAATCCCATCCCTGTGCTGCTCTGCACAAACACGATTCCACCCCATTTCCACCCCCATTTGCACATCATTTCCACCCCTATTTCCACCGCCATTTCCACCCCCATTTGGGCATCATCTCCATCCCTATTTCCACCCCCATTTCCACCCTGGATGGGATTCAGACGTTTCACAGAACAATCCAGCTCAGAACGGACAGCACAGCGTTCCCTGTGGGGCTGGGAGCGGCTGGCAGCACCATGTCAATAATCCCATTTACCCCGAGCACAAACAGCCCCTGGCTGTGACTCCTTTTGCCATCAGACYCCTCGCCAGGTGAGTGGAAGGACAGGAGGGACTGAATCCTTTCCATTTCACCAGAGCACCCAAAGTTTGTGCTTGATGAAGGGCAGGGAACTGATCCCAGGAGTGGAGCTCGAGTTTCAGGGGACCTGGCTGGAGATGAGGCAGGGACAGGAGGAAGAGTCTGCAAGATGCTTCTTTTGCTATTATATTCTGTAAATCTTGCTATTTACAGGGGATTCTGAGAAATCTATTTTTTTTTTTTTCTGAATGGATGAAGGAAAAAAAGAATCTTTTAAAAATGACTAATTGGCTAAAATTCTTCAAAGTGCCTTTATCAGCAGCTGGGTGTTGTAAAGGTGACAGCCACACCCTGCACAGCTCTTTTGGGGGGATATTCCACACTGAGCCCACATTCCCAACACCACTTCAGTGATCCCAGCACCAAGGAATCCAATCAAACCCTTCGTTTTGCTCCTGCAGTTTCAAAGGGCGGGATTTCCCACAAGCTGGGACACGCTGGGAGCAGGAGCACAGCACTCACTGCAGAAGGACAGTGGGAATGGTGCCTCAGCCAYTCCTGTGCAGCACCGGGTCCCAAAGGGCCCAGAGTGCCCAGCTCAGCACCTTCCTGGGCTGAAGGAAATTCCCACAGGGACAGTGTCCCACTCAGAGAAGTTTGGGATGTGCTGAGGGGRTGAAGGGGCAGGGGGCAGCCCCAGKAAATGGAATTGCCCCTGYCYTGGCCCTGCGGGTGTCTCAGCACCTCAGGCACCCCTGGGGAGGGACTGGCAGGGCCAGGGAGGCACGGCTGGGAACGAGAGAGGGGAAAAAAGAGATGGAATCAGAAAAGCTCTCTATCAATCTGCCAAGCTGTCAGAGACGCTTGTTCCGAAACAATTCCCCTCGTTTGCAATGAGCGATGTCAGGAGTGGATAAAAGGCACAGACAGCGAGTCTGGAGACAGCTGCGGCAGCGCGGGGTGAGGCTGACAGGCAGCTGGGCACGCTGCTGGGGCAGGACTGCTGCCACCGGGGGCTCTGGGGACACGGGGCACGGGGCACAGCTCATGGGGCACAGGGCATGGGGCACAGGGCATGGGGCACAGAATCACAGCTCACAGAATCACAGCTCCCAGCCCCGAGTTCCGCAGCCTTCTGGTCGTTCTCACGTTTAGAGTCAGTTCTCATGGTTTTACAATGGGGCTGTTTTTCTGACGAGTTTTCAGTGTTCACGTTCTTTCCTGCTAAGAGGAGAAAGCTTAACCAGCGTTTGTGTTAGCCAGTGTCATTGGAGAAGCAGGGACTTCAGTCACCAATCCTTGACTGTATATATAATACATATACAGTATATGTATTATATATATATATAAAATACATATACTGTATATGTATTATATATATCTATATATATAATTATATATATAATTATATATATATACAATTTTATATATATATATATAATATATATATAAAATTGTATATCTATATATCTGAAACTCAGAAGTAAACTCCCCTTTTCCTCTCCTGCAGGTGTGTGTGGTGCAGTTATTTCGTGCGGCAGGGCCACATCCCACCCCTGCCAGTCCCTCCCCAGCGGTGGCTGAGGTGCTGAGACACCYGCAGGGCCAAGGCAGGGGGAATTCCATTTACTGGGGGCTGGCTGAGATTTCTCTGGCCGTCATGTCCCCATCCTGCCCCAAAACTCCTGCCCGGGGAGCAGGAGCTCGGGGAACTCGGGAGGCTGATGGAGCAGGAGCAGGAGGAGGAGGAKGAGGAGGATTGYWCAATCACRGYTGGGATGGCTGGGCACAGGTGAGCTCACTCCTGGCACGAAGCTGGGTGAGAGCTGGCTGAGATCTCTGGCCATCGTGYCCCYRYCCTKCYCCAAAACTCCTGCCYGGGGAGCAGGAGCTCTGGGAGGCTGATGGAGCAGGAGGAGGAGGATGAGGAGGATGAGGAGGATTGTACAATCACGGCTGGGATGGCCGGGCACAGCTGAGCTCTCRCAGGGAGCACAGAACACGCACCAGGAGCAGCTGGATGAGCCGAGGCGGGGCTGGCAGAGCCCGGCCCGTGTCCCCGCCGCTCCGTGCCCCTTCCCCGCGGCAGCAGCAGCCCCGGGATGCTGTTTACCAGGAACCATGGCAACTTCCGAGGCCATTAGCCGCAATCACAGCCCGCTCCGGCACCTGACTGAAGGCTCGGATGTGTGATATTTAGTCTGACCTATAAAAATATCTCCGGAGCAACCTGCGTGCATAAGTGTCACATCAAATGTTTGTCATACACGGGATGTGACACCGGGCACCTGACGGAGCCTCGCCGCGGCTCAGGGGGATCTGCCCCTCTAAAAGGCTCCTAATGTCCCTCTCAGACACTGCAGGAGCAGCTGGTGGCAGTGGCCAGGCAGCCTGTGACAAGCRGGTCCCCTCTCCTCTCACTGCCACATCCTCAATTAGCGCTTTCAATAATGTGATTAAAGCTGTGTGTTATCCCCGAAATGCCCCCAAAGATGGCACAAAGCCACGCTGGGGTGGGCTGAGCACAGGGACAGAGCTGGGGGGAGCTGTGGGGCAGCTCCGAGGCCCAGCAAAGCCCTCGGGGGGCTGGGGAGGTGCTGCTGCTGCTGCAGGTGCAAACACCTGAGCTGGCCCTGAGGTGAGAGCCCCCCGTGCTCTGCTGCTCTGCTCAGCCTGTGGAGAGCACCTCCTGCAGGGGCTGTGCCTTCTGCAGCCGTGGGACTCAGCCTGAGGCGAGTCCTGGTGATTTAGGGGTGATTTAGGGATGATTTTGGGGTGGTTTAGGGGTGATTTAGGGGTGATTCAGGAGAGCTCTCCAAACCTTTCATGTGCCACAGGTGCTTTCCAACACTCCACCTGCAGAGCTGCCCAGACCCCTCCCACACGTGGGCTGCAGAATCTCCCAGAGAACGCACAATTTTCTTGTCTCTGCCACAGAAAGGGGTTTGGCAGCTGAGCTGGAGTGCCCATCCCTGCAGGAGTGCAGGGAACACCAGGACTGGCACTCAGGGCTGGGGACAGGCTGGGCACTGGGCACAGCTGGGACTCCCTGGGCTGGCAGGGCTTTTCCAGCCCCAGGGATCCTGGCATTCTCTTTGCAGGTGAAGCAAAACTGCAGAACCTGCCTTGGCAGGGTGGAGTGGCCTGGATCCCTCTCTGAGGAGTGGCCTGGCCATTTCTGACCCCCAAATACAGCAACCCCTAAAATCTCCTGGCACAGAGCTGGGAGAAACAGCCCTGGAACTGGGTGAGCTCTGTGTCTCGGGGTCCCTTTGGAGAATGAGCCCCTGGGACAGAGCCACGCTCAAATTCCTTCCATGGCCTTTGTGTCTCCTAAAAAATTCCAGTTTGGATGATCAATAATTACAGGGAGGGAGTTGGAGGCTGTTCTGTCTGTCCCTGGGAAATGGGGCCCCACAAAGGGTCCTGAATTTATCTAAAATGCCCTGCTAGGATAAATAAAAACATCACCCTGTGCTTCTGTACGGAATCTAAAACACCACACACGCACAGATTTCAACAAATTGTGCATAAAACCAAAAATTAAAAAGGAGGAAGTTTTGAAGGCTGAAGAAAACCAGCCTAAGATTTCATCTAAATCTCAGACATTTCACTCAGCTCTCCTGAAAAATCCTGCCTCTGTCAGGCATTTCACCTCTGCAGCATCTGACCTTTCTTTGGAGTATGTAGATTTTGGAATTAATTCCTATTCATCCTCCACGTGGTTTTGTGGGGCTTTTCTCTCCCAAGCAGGGTGTTTATTGTCACAACAGCGTTACAGGGCACTCATTAATGTGGTACTTCTCGAATTGGTGCTTGGGGACGGGAACAGAAAGTACCAGCAGAGTGTGAAATCCTGCCCTGGGCACTCCCTGCCTCGGGAACCACTTGCAGAATGTTTATTCATTAACGTGCAGCTTCCCCAGGAATCACCAGGAGCCACACAAAGGCTGAACTGGAGCTGTTACTCCCAGAAATGTGGCTTGAAGCAAGAACTCGCTTGGTTTTCAGCAGCATTTCTGAATGCCAAGCAGTACATGAATATGGTGTTCTTGCATAAAAATACGTGTATCAGGAGAAATGGAAATCAGGAGATGTTGGGGCCCATTAAAAAAAAATGGAGAAAACAGATTAAATTATCTCCTCTAGATAGAAAAATACTGTATTGCTGATACAGGACTGGAAAAGAGAGGGAAAACATCAGGTGTGCTCCTGTGGTGCCTGTCAGAAATCCCTGCTTGCTCRGGAATTTCCCACCTTTGCAGCTGCCTCATCCACTGACCCCAAACCCACCCTCGTGGGGTGGGAAAGCTCACAGCCAGAGAAGTTTGCAGTTCTTAAAATCCACAGATGACTCCAGAGAAAGAATTAAATCTAAAAGCATTTAAARCATGCAATGGCTGAAGGAAGGCAAATTGCCATTAATGCAGCATTTCCACCCAAATTCAGTTTGAGATGATCAAATTGTGATCAGCTCCAGTAACAACAACAAAGTTTAATTCATTTACTCAGAAAGCTAAATGTACTCTGTGTTTTGGTAATATYAGGAAGGTTATTTTGATAATACCAGGAACGTTTTAGATTTCCTCCTATTTAATGGTTCTCCAAGTCTGTCCCCATGACCCAGAAATGATTGTTTGAAATGTGTTTGGAAGCCAGGGGTGTGTGTGCCTGGACAGGTCAGGCAGCCAGGGCAGCTGAAATGACCCAGGAATTATCCAGGCTGTGYTTCTCAGGTGTTCAGGAGTTAAAATGGGAAATTGCAGGGATGGCTCCCAGYCTGGAGCTGCCTTTCCCTTATTTAATACCTATTTTTAAAAGTGGCTGAGATTTCCTCTGTAAAAAAATAATGAACTTTACAAAATGTCACTTTTACTAACAGAAATTATGAAATTATGGCTCGAATACCTGAATGTGAATATTAAATATCAAAAGAAAAAAAAAGGAAAGAGAGAGAAAAGAAAATTTCATTTAAATAATGCTGAGGTTGTGACACAAGCTGACAAAAGCAGGGAAATGCAGAGTCACAGCTGACACTGCCCTTCATTCACACAACTCTGGGCAAGGTCAGGAGGGCAGAAGTGGAACTCCAGGCTGGGCATCAAGTTTGGAGACTTTGATTTCTTTCATTTTGAATTTACCTCTTAATATCTTTTAAAGATTATTTTAATTTAAGGTAAAATGGTGAGAGCTGGAGAGGGGCTGGGGACAAGGGATGGAGGGACAGGACACAGGGAATGGCTCCCACTGCCAGAGGGCAGGGCTGGATGGGATCTTGGGCAGGAATTCCTGGCTGGGCTGGAAGTGCCAGAGCAGCTGTGGCTGTCCCTGGATCCCTGGCAGTGCCCAAGGCCAGGCTGGAGCAGCCTGGGACAGTGGGAGGTGTCCCTGGAAGAACTGGGCAGGCTTTGAGGTCCCTTCCAGCCCAAACCACGCAGGATTCCCYGTGTTTGGAGACATTTCCTCTAAGAAAAGACCCACATCTCAAACCTCCTCTGTTCTGTCTCCAGGCAGGGAAAGCTCTGCAGCTGCAAATCTCAGGGATGTTCAGTCCCTGGGGTTCCTCCACTGTGTGATTTGTGCCACAGCACATTCTGCACTCTGTTCCTCCAGTTTCTACTGGAAACACTCCCCATTCTTACTGGGATGAACATCAGTCCTGCCATTTCCATTTCATATTCACCAAGCAAACGACTTTGCACGGAAGCCTGAAGTGTTTTAAAGATCCAGAATTCCTTTCTTTGTTTAAGCTTCTGAAATTGTGTCCTTACACAAAAAATGCCAGCACAGGATCCCTGGTTAACTGGAGCAGAAAACACTGAGGGGAAGGCACAGGCAGCACAGGCAGTTAGATACAAACCACTCACAGTAAGATGCATTTTCCTGGTGACAGACAAGAGCCAGGTCTGGGTGCAAAGCTCCCAGGTGCTCCTGAGCCACCTGCACGTGGCAGAGCTCAGCACTGCTGCAGGGACAGATCAATGCATTGGTGATCACCTCTGCAGGTCACCTCCTAATGCAGCCATCAATCACATTTCCCCCCATTCTTTCAAAATTAAGCGGCAAGAAAAAGAGATTTTAGTTTTCTTTTCTTAGCTTATTTTTAACAGAGGCACTACAGAATTATGATGGTGTCCTTTTGGTAAACCAAAATGTCAGACACATATTATTCTTTTAAACATCTCCTGGCCTTTCTCTGAAAGGTTAAGGTGGTTTAAATAAATTTAGTCAAAGTAAATGACAGCTGAGGAAGAGTATTAGAAAACTATACTTATCAACAACCTCTTTTCCTTAAATTTAAACAAGTCATTTACCAAACTGCAGTTTAAGGAGATCATGACAATATATGCTGCTCCACGGCAAGATGAAAACAACTTTAAATGGTAAAGAAATGCTGGGTGGGAGAAATTACACCCRAGTTAGTGRATGTTAATGCATGGTCTGCAAGTTGCAAACCATGGTTTTCAAAATAACGGGGCAGCAGCCTGGGCTTTCACCTGAACCTTCAGTGGGAGCTGTCCTTTTGCTGCTTCTCCATCGCACTGCTGATGGCAGGAACTGAGATGGAGCAGGCAGCAGGAGTGTGGATGCACACATCTCAGTGCTGGACAGATGTTGTTGTTTGCCAGGGGAGTGCTGCTTAAAGCAGKTTTTGATGTGTTTATCTGTTATGAAATGCAACTTTAGAAGCGATTCTAACAGCCCTGAGCATTTCAGATGCACGTGTGCAAAAATAGTCCAAGTGGGAAAGAAACCAACCCAAACCCGGCAGCCAAATCAGGGGCTCTTCAAGGGAACTCAGCAAGAGATCATTTACTAATTAACACAGATAATTGGGATCTTGAACTCATCACCCAAATAAAGCGGTGATTAAAATGCAGTGAATCTCAGCATCCCAGRATGGGTTGGGCTGGGAGGGGCCTCAGGGCCATGGCCAGGGACASCTCCCACCACGCCAGGGTGCTCCAAACCCTGCCAGGGGTGTAAACACCACCCTGAGATCGTTCCTCACACACCAGGGATGCATTTTATCCATTCCCATCTGCTGAGGAGCCAGCACCAGTGAGCAGACAGCACTGCCCCTCTGGGATGCAGGGGCAGGGCCCCTTCCTGTCACTGCTGCTCTGCTGCCCCTTGGCCACCTCCTTCCTCACCCCCAGAGCCCACACAGGTCACTGTACTTCAGTGAGTTCCCATCTTCCTGCAACAAATCCCAATCCCTGTCCCAGCCCCAGTCCCAATCCCAGTCCCAATCCGAATCCCAATCCCAGTCCCAGTCCCAGTCCCAGTCCCAGTCCCAGTCCCAGTCCCAGTCCCACTGCGTGGCCCTGAGCCTGCTGCCCCCACAGACAAAGGGGAAATGGGCCCCTTTACTGAGCACATTCTCAGAGCTGGTGGCACCAGCACCTCTGGCAAAGTCCTGGAGGAAGAGGAGCTGCCTTCCACCACCCTTGTCCTGGGCTCTGTACTCCACACACAGCACWGGCAGGATCAAGAGATAAAAACTCTCGTGAAGACAAAAATACACATTATTATTATTATTATTCACTGATCTATTCCCAAACAAAGACCTTCTGCCCAAAGACTGATTATCATCTTTACTTTATCACTGTTTTACAGACCACATAACGACCACCCCCTGCTTAGGCATTTCCCTTCAAACTCCGCAGAAAACCAACAAAACCCAACTTTCTGCCAGAGCAGAATCCCGAGTCCCACCGAAGCAGGGCCCCAGTGGAACCATCGCTCCCAGGACTCAGAAATTCCATTTTCCCCGGTTCTCAGGCAAGGCAGGATCGCTCCTGTGCCGGCCCAGCACGAGGGCCTTGCAGATTTGTGCCGAGTTTCCATAGAAATGCATTGATTAGAGCCTAATTCCRGCTAATGTGGTGTCCTTGCAGCACGCTCTGCTTGCTTACAGCAGCCAGCACCTTCCCTCGCCGCCGCCCTGCGCTTTTGTTCGGCTCAGTAGGTTTCCTAACTGCTGGCTTTTATTGAGTTAAATCAAGCTGTCACTTCATCTGCCTGAAGGATGACTCAAATACAACACATAATAATAAAAGAAAAGTAGGATAAAATAATCTTGTCAAGCCAGAAAAACTGATTGCTTGAAGTTGTAGCCTTCAATCAATACACTAATTCCACAATTTATACCTCTTTCAATTGGAGAGGAAAGAAACCCTGATATGGTATTTCTTGGCTCACTGACCAACTTTGACCTTCTATCTATGTGAATGTGGGATTAGCAAGTGCTGCTGCTTAGTGAAATCACCTATGAAAACAGGGAGGCAAATCAGGGCCGTTCGAGGCTCRCACCAACTTCATTAATTCCAGCAGGGCCAGGGGTGTTTATTGCTCAGGCACTCYGGGCYCTGGGCTGGGGCTGGCTGCACGGAGAGCAGGGGCAGCAGAGCTCTGCGACCGTGGCACCACCTGCAGGGGGTCCCCCCAAAGCCACCCACGCTGTCACCTGTGCTGGGGAAAGCCCAGGGAAASCCCAGGGAAAGCAGATGTGGCTGCTCATCCTGCTCTCACTGGGGTCAGGTGGACAAAGACAGTTTATCCAGGCAGCTTGAGAAACCAATTTCTCCAGCAATAATGGCCCACTTTGTAATCTGCCATTTTTTTTTTCCAGTGGCCAATCATCACAGACCCCCTCTTTTATTTGTAAATTGCCGTTAATCTGCATAGCTTTCCAAGAGAACAATCACAGTGCTCCGCTCAAAAACTCGGGATGCTCTGTGGCTGTCAGGTCCCTGCTTTGCTTTCAGAATTCCTCCCCTGCAGGCACAGTCCGGGAAATAGAAATGCTTTGTTTGGTGAAGCTTTTCTGCTTCCCCCTGCCACCTGCTCGGCTCAGGTTGTGGCAGGCCATCAAACGGGGCTGGAGCCAGCAGCCTGTCCCTGCCTGCAGGAGGGACAGGCAGAGCCGGGCAGGTTGTCACCAGCTCTGCTGGGGCAGTGCCAGCCCACACTGCTTGCGATAATGAAGGGAATTCAGGCAGTGCGAGAGGGTGCAGCTTTCCTTGGCTTGGGAAAGGGTGGGGTTTAACAAACACCGAGTGTTCCCACTTTGCAGGGGTATCCCTCCTTCCCAGGGATATTCCTCGTGCCTGTTTTCAGTGACTTCAGCAATTCCTGCTGCCCTGACAAATAAAAACTGAAATAGAAGCTGAAATGAAGGCCTGGCCAGCCTGGGGTGGCCTCTGAACACAGCCTGGGACAGCCCAGACCTCTAATCTGCATCACAACTCGGGGGGAATGAATTCCAAAGTTCCCACATTCCAGGGGCTGCTCCCGACCCCTTTTGTCCTTCCTTTGTCCCACGGTGGGGTCAGGAGCAGGGCAGAGCCCATCCCACAGAGACTCAGGGAAGATGTTCTCGTGAGGGAGGGTCCCAGGGCCTGGCAGAGATTCCCAGAGCAGCTGGGGCTGCCCCTGCATCCCTGCAGTGCCCAAGGCCAGGCTGGATGGAGTTTGGAGCAGCCTGGGACAGTGGGAGCAGTCCCTGCAATGGCAGGGGTGGCACTGGGTGGGATTTAAGGTCCCTCCCAACACAAACCATTCCAGAATTTCCTGACTCCAAGTCCCAGCTGGGAAAGGAACTGGGTAAAAGCCAGGAGCTGAACTGGGTAAAAGCCAGGAGCAGGGAGCAGGGAGCCTTGAGCTGCTGCAGCATCCCTGGATTGCTCCTGGAGCTCTGCAGCCCCTGGGCCAGGAGCACTGCTCAGCTCCCACGTTCCCTTTAGCCAGACACTACTTTGATTAACCTCTCCTTTGCTCACACTTTACTTTGCTCAGAGCAGAACACGCTGATGGAGTTTCCTTTGTATTTTTTTTTCCAGGGAGTGGGTGGCATTTCCCCAGCCCAAACCACAGAAACACCTCCCTGGAACACCAAGCAAGCACCAGAGCTCACTGCTGGTGCAGCTGCCCTTCCCACAGCCTCACCCCGTCCCAGGCTGGCCCTGCTGTGCTGCAGGTGAGCTCTGAGCTGTCCCCCAGCCCCGGCTCACCGCAGCCTCTCCCTTTAACAGAGCAGAGTTAATGAWGCAGCGTTAATGGACACAAATCAAGCACGCACGGGTCAGGAGCTCACCTCGCCCTCCAAAAGGGGGAGTTACYCAAACCTGCCTCTGCTCTAACGCTGGGCATGCACAGGCAGCACAAAACACCCAGGGAAAATGGGAAAAACACAAAAAAAATGGAGGAAAAGTTACAGAGTATCAAAGTTCTCCCTCATTGATTATAAGCAATAAATAGAAAACATTAAGGGATGCTCCAGGTGAGATCTCCCCAGACACTTTGCACTCCCTAATKGGGATCTGCTCTACCTGAGGTACAAATACCTGCAGGAAATCAGGGTCTGCACCAAAACCATCCCTGCTTTCCCCTCTTCAGTGGAAGCAGAATAAAAGGAGGCATTTGCAGGAGAGGAGGCAGAGCCCCCGAGCCCACTGATCACATTGTCCCTGGATTTCTGCCGCCATGAGGGATGGAGATGCATCTCATGCTGATCCTTTGAAGCTCATGGAGATGAAGGTTAAGAGGCATTTGAAGCTGTTAGTTTGTTTGTGGCCAGGGAGGGAGGTGCTGGCTGCCCTCCATCCTGCAGCCTGAGGGATGGCACCAGGACTCACCTCTTGACATTCAGTCCCGTGGCAAAGAACAAAGATTAGAGGCAGGGTCAGCCCGTGCCAGTCCAATTTCACTCAAAGTTTTATTGCCCACACCGCTGCTCATCTGATTGTTCCCAAACACTTCCCTTTTTTAGCAGAAATGCCGGGCTTTAGCCTTATTTTCAGCCATCGATTACAGTGTTGTCAGCTGAGCAAATACTGGGCTGGAAATTGCACTGCACTTGAGAAAGTCGGGGGGAAATCTATCAGAAATGAACAGAAATTGCTCATGGAATAAGCAAATAAGGGAGATGGGCTCCGGGGCTGAATAAACACTTAGTGTGGTGTGTGCACTGAGCAGAGGTGCCTGCCCAGCCCTGCTGCTGGGGGAGCACAGCGATGGTCCAGGAGGGAGGAACAGGCAGCTGAACACTCCAGGATTGCCAGGAATCCTTTTATCTGAACACTCAGCTTCTGCTGACCACAACCAAACAGCCAATGCTGTTGTTTTAGTGTACATCAGTGATCYAAACCAGGGGAGTTTCAAAGGACTGCCCAGCCATGGCTCWGCTGTGGCACCTCCATCGTCCCCACAACCCTTGGGACGCTGAGGTGGCAGCTCCAAATCAGCTCCTGGCTCCCCAGGAACACCTCAAACACCTCCACAGCTCCTGGGAAATGAAACCACAGCGAGCAGCAGCAACCACTCAAACCCAGGAGCGATGAGTGAGGCACAAAAGCCTTCAATGGGCACAGGATAATTCTGTTCCTGTGCTCCCATCATTTCACAGTGAAGCCTCGAACACCAGCCCAGCCTCTGAGGCCTGCACCAGGCTGCTGCCAGGTGTGTTCTCCTTTAGCAGGGCTGCACGAACCCCTCAGCACAGAGCAGGGACCCCCAAAGCCATCGTCCTGGGGTGGGGCAGGGAGGGGCCGGGGGCAGCGCTGAGCCCCGGAGCAGCCCCARCACAGGAGCTGCAGCCCAGCACTGCCCCTGCGAGGGGCACACGGGACCCTCCTCACCGCSGTGACAGCAGCGACAGAGCTGTCTGTACAAACAGGCTCTGGCTCTGCTGGGGGATAAAACCAGCMCTGGGAGATAAAAGGAACAATGGGAAGGATCCCACTGATGGATGAACGGAAAAGAAGAGATTTGCCTTCACAAACAAACACTAGGTTTGCTGATAAATTAAACTGGATATGGAAAGATGAAAGAAACAACGGGGAAAACCCATAAATTCCATAAGAATTAAAAACTAAAAGGGGGGGGTTTATAGGTTAAAGGGGAATCTTAGGTATCAGGCATTCTGGGAAGTCTGTGCCTCTCAAGTACCTCAGCAATGGGGAAAGAGAGAGGGAAATGCAGTCAGGAAATCGGGATAAAAAGGAGGCTGCATCCTCCAAACATTGCAGAGACCCCAGGGGAAATGCCCCATGGCCTCTCCCTTTATTCCAATGAAGTTCCAGGACTCCTCTGTCTCCTTTTTGGACATGAACCCCTGGTGTTTGTGGATTCATTTTCCTGACAGTGGGAACAGCAGGGACACACCTGAAAGGGCCCCAAGAACCCCAAACCCAGGGCTTGGTCACTCTCAGTGTCAACCCCACCTGCCTTGGACCCCAAACCCCGGGCCGAGCCCAGGGAGCCCAGCACAGCCCCAGGGCTCGTCCCAGGGCAGGAGGGAGCCAGGGCTCTSGGCAGTGGCACAGAGCAGCCCCTCCTGAGCTGCCAGCCCGGCTCACCTGGGCTCCAGCCCAGCTCCCTCCCCTCAGCCCAAAGCCTCTCTCTCCCCTCTCGGTGCAGGCGCCGGGGATTTGAGGAGAGTGACAGGCACTCGGTGCAGCAGGGCAAATATTTGTCGTGCGAGATAAACACGCAATTATCTAAAATGTAATCTTAATATGAGTTATTAGAACAGATTGCATTTGAATTTGCGCTGCAATTTGCGCGTCAGGCGGAGCGCAGCCTCCCCCGCACGACCCGCGGCGCCGCAGACACCGGGCACGCAGCGCTATCTCCTTCCCTCCCCAGGCTGCGCTCGGAACGATCGCCAGATACAGCCCTCACCTTCATCCCGGCTCCTTCCTGACCCACCGAGGTGTGCGYGCTAATCACCCCTGTGGGCACCGGTAATTTCCCCATATGTGGAAATTTGATAAGTTGGAGCACCCACTCGGTGGCGGGGAGATTCCAGCTGGCTATCCGGTTATCGCCGCGGACAGCTTCAAGCACTTCCATGCTGCTCCTTGTGTTCTCGGCTTTATCAAGTGCTTTGCACTTTTTTGTCTTTTATCTCTTAATTGAGACCTGACTGCAAGGAATGCCTATCTCTGAATGGTGGTGCATGAGGCATTAACTTGAACTGCTTCGGCTACTTGAGGCACAGAAAAGCCTTAAGAAGATGGGGAAAAGGGTGGAAAAAGAAAAAATCTCCCCAAATCTCTGTTTAGAAAAACTGTGTAAATGCTACAGTGCAATAAAAAAATGAATCTTTTTCTTCCTTCTCTGCCTCTTCCCGCAAGTAAAAGGAAGAACAGAAAAGGAAAGTGTGTGTTACAGGCAGAAATCAACTCCATCTACTTGTTTGCTTAACTGGAAATGCATTAAAATGCAAAGGGCCTGGAGAAGGGAAGCGTTAGGAGATGAAATGTGTATGAATAAGGAATTATTTCACAATTAAAGGTGGTAAAGAATTCTCTTCTCACTGAATGATCTGCTCAGTCCATTCAGTTGTCACCAGCAGCAGCYGAATCTCCTCACGGAGGGTGTGCGTTGCCACAGACACCTTTGATGGGGAATATCTGTGGTTTTTTGACGCCTCCCTCCCAGAAGGACTCTGAGTGAAGGGTGTGGAGTCTGGCAGAGCCCAGGCAGCGTGGGAGATGCAGGTTCTCTCTCCCTCCTTCCCCACAGCCCTGCCTGGCACCAGCAGCAGCCCCAGGGGCTGAGGTGTTCCACTCACTCCCTGCTGGTGTGGAACCCCAAACCTGACTGGGGCTCGTGTTTTTCACCATTTCCCTGGAAACCATCTCCCTGAAAAGCTGCTCTGGAGCTGCCTGAAGGAGCTCTCCTCACTCCCTGGCAGGAGGGGGCAGCCAGCTGGGGTCAGGCTCTTCTCCCGGGGAACAAGGGGCAGGAAGGGAGGAAATGGCCTCARGCTGTGCTGAGGGAGGCCCAGGCTGGGGTCAGGGAAGGTTGCAGCCCTGAAGGAGGGGTTAAGCACTGGCACAGCTGCCCAGGGCAATGCTGGGGTCACCACCCCTGGAAATGCTGGGAAAACCAGTGGAGATGCAGTTTTGGGGGCACGGGGGGGATTCAGCTGAAGGTTGGGCTGATGACCCTGGAGGTGTCCTGCAGCCTCAGGGATCCTGTGATTCTCCAAACTGAGCAGATAAGATCAGAATGTGCTTGGAGACATCACAGATGTCCTGGTGCAGCCATTTTATCCTCTGTGTAAAATGGGGTGAAAACATTCCAGTGTCAGCTCCAAACCTTGGGACCAGCCCTGCTCCCAAACCGTGGTGCCCTGGCAGAAAACCTTCACAAATCCCTCAGGAATGATCCTTTCCTTTTTAAAGCAGAACCAAACCAGGCATTCCCTGCTTCTTCCAGCCCAAACCCAGKTCCCCAGGAGGCCCAGGCAATATCTTTGTGCCAATGAATTTGCAGCATGGAAAAGCAGAGGGAGAGCAGGAGCTGCCCTTCCCAGGAGGTGGCACAGTCACAAACTCCTCCTGCCCTGCATTGGAGCAGCGTTATCTCCCTGAGCATTGCCAAGAAATAATGATAAAATAACTTTGGAAAGGCTCTTTGCCCCTTCAGAGAGCTCAGGTGAGTCCAGGTCTCACCGTAACCCAAACCCACCCCCACTCCTGCAGCTGCAGGTTCTGCCTCTGATTTACAGACATTCCAGTTTGCTGCCCCCCAAAAAAAGCCACAGGCAAGGCAGACAAGACCAGGACTGCGTGGGGCAGGTTAGGAGAAGGAAATGTTGATAAGCCAAAAGGCATTTTTCCTTCCAAAGAGAAAGGCAGCAGCAATGATGCCATGGTGAGGGAAAGCATTCTCACCTCCCTGTCTGGGGGACCTCACTGAAACCAGAAAAGTAAAGCAGAGGCCCTGAAATGAAGGGAAATGACACATAACAGCACTTGCACAGGGTGAGGTGAAGGTACCTGTGGCTCYTGAGGGGCAGAAGGGCCACTCACAGACTGGGAAATAAAGACAGGAGGATGTTTTTGGCTGGTCAGGAGTAAAAGCAGAACAGAACCAAAGCAAAAAGAGGTGCAGGATAGAAAAGGAATATAAAGGGAATTTTTTTACATGGCTAACACTGAATAACTGAAATCAAAGTCCCAATGCAACAGAAATAGAAGGTAACAGAAGTGCTATGAGAAAAGATAGGATTCAYCTGCAAGAAGTCAGACCCTTGGCCATGGCATCACATATTGAACAGCACCCCAGATATCAGAGGGCTTTTACTGATCACAAATTCCCACTTGTATCAGAGGGCTATGACAAAGAAAAAACTGGGAAGAACCCATGAGCTGTAAGAATTTTCTTGTCAGTTCACAACATTTTTGGGTTAGTTTTGGGGAGGCTGTAATACATGAAGTCAGCTGGGTGCCCCAAACTTGTACAAATCCCTCAGGAATCACTGGCACACACGTGTACAAACCCCTCAGTGAGTGAATCACTGGCACACACTTGTACAAATCCCTGTACAGGAATCACTGGCACACACGTGTACAAATCCCTCAGTGAGTGAATCACTGGCACACACGTGTACAAATCCCTCAGTGAATCACTGGCACACACGTGTACAAATCCCTCAGTGAATCACTGGCACACACGTGTACAAATCCCTGCAGGAATCACTGGCACACACCTGTACAAACCCCTGCAGGAATCACTGGCACACACTTGTACAAACCCCTGCAGGAATCACTGGCACACACGTGTACAATCCCCTCATGAATCCCTGCATGGCAGCAGTGACCAAAGGCCATGTTTTAAGAGCCAGGCTGATCCCTTAGAGCACAGGAAATGCAAACCCTGCTCTCAGATAAACCCCCCCAGCACACAGAGGAACAGGATCACCCCCAATTCCCGGGATCTCAGCCCCCCATCCCCGGCTCAGCTCCCTCAGCAGGCTGGGCTCAGCCTCCACCCAGCCAGAAAGAAATGTCTGTGCGTTTGGCACATTTCCCACAGCCCCCAGGCTCTGCATTCCCCAAAGCCCCCGAGCCGTTTGACTGCCGAGACGCCGCTGTTATTGTCAGATTCAAGAGTTAAATATTCCAGGAGGAATTTGTTCCTGCACGGTGATACATAATGCCTGAAAACCCCCTGCACCAATATTGCTCTCAAATTGGCAGCAAGTGAACAAGGGACATGAAGGATGCTTCAGCACAGTAACCTATCCTCCCTTCTCTCCTGGGAGCCACTTGGCCAGCTTTCATCCTCATAATTATAATAAATTTGACATTTCATAGATAATATTGATTTCTGTATTTTAGCATTTCACCATAGGTGACAGTCTAGCGTCAAGAATGAAATTTCTATTGATCTCCAGCGCATTAATCTCTCATGTGTATGTGATCATTTTTATAAGACCTTTTACTGCACATAAATCAATATTTCATATTTCCAGCTATGCCAGAGGAGATGTCATATTTGTAAACTGTGAGTTGACACCTGCAATTCCTTCCTGTTCAGCTTCAACTGTTCAGTAACAGTCGATTCGGGGTTGGGGAAGGATCAAGCTCCAGAAACAAGCCAGATGAGAAAGAGGGATGTAGAATAGAGTAATTAGCTTAATGAACAAAGCAGCGGAGTAAGTGAAATAAAGCTGTGTTTCTCCTGCTTACACTTGCCTCATGAATACAAACATCTTTAGGGAGGTTTGCTGGGCGACTGATAACGCATTTTAATACGTTTAGTGCACATTATAGGATAAATGTGTTAAGGAAATAGAGGCAGTTAGGAAATTAGGCAAACTCCTAAATTAACTGCTGTGCTTGATACACCCTTGTATCCATCTGGAATTATCCCTTTCACACACAGCACCACCGGCCATTCTCACTGGGAGATGGCACAAGAACTGTTCAGTCACCRTTTAAACTCCCCCATTTAGCAAACAATAATTGCAGTAATAAAATTCTCCTCTTTGAGCTGAAATACGAACTTCCCACAAACAGCAAGTGGTACCAGGAGAAGAAACAGAGTAAATCACAACGAGACCTGGCTCTCCTCTTCCCGGGGGTTAAAATGAATCAGTGCAAAATCACATGCATGAAACATCTTTAAATAATATAGAATCCATATATCAAWAAATAAAACTGTCCAGTTWTRYTTATTTATTTCAAACTGCCCAGTTTTATTTATTTATTTCAARCTGCCCAGTTTTATTAGCTGCTTTGGGATTTGCTAAATTAGTTAAATGAGCAATTACAGCGTGGTGCCCAATGGCCCCAAGCCCCCTTACAGCATCCAACACTTCAAATTATCTGCTGTATGAAGAGTGACCTCCTCCAGTTTGGAGGTTTAATAGTTTGGGGTAGCAGTGGATAATCTGTGATTTAACAGAGTCACTTAAAGCTGCATCCACAACCCATCTGCAGATCCTGACAGAGGCACCGTGCCAGCTCAGTGCTGGGCCTGGGGGTAACATCACAACCTGATGGTCTGGAACATCTGGAGGCTGCTGGTCATCTCCCAGCTGGTCTGGAACATCTGGAACCTGCTGGTCATCTCCCAGCTGGTCTGGAACATCTGGAACCTGCTGGTCATCTCCCAGCTGGTCTGGAACTTCTGGAATCTTCTGGTCATCTCCCAGCTGGTCTGGAACAACCCCTCCCTCAGTCTCTGGGATCCCAGGGCATTTCCAGGGGGTGCGATCAGGACCCACCCTGCTGCTGAGCCGTGCTCCCCTCTGCACAAACAGAACCTCCAGAACAACCACCACAAAGATTTTTGGAGCCACACTCAGATGAGGAGCCTGTTGCAGGAGGCTCCTCAGCCCTCCTGCCCAGCTAGAGGCTGACTTTGAAGCTGCCATTCCTCACCAATTCCCTGTGAGCCCTGCTGCCACACTGTTATTCCAAACCACGCCTCTGCTCATGGTACAGGAGCTCTGCTCTTGGTCCATCCATCAGGCCCAACCCTTCCTGTCCATCTCTAACCACAAAGACTTCAGGATGCTCCCAAATKTGCCCTAAACCAGGACAACAACCCACCCTCAGCAGGACTGCAGTGGGGTGAAGTGAACCCTGGAATGTGAGAGCAAATGCTCCAGGGCAGATCCCTGGCCCTGCCCTTTAACCCTCCCCAGTAACTCAGTGCCTGCTCAAACCTTCCCTGCTGGGGGAGCAACATTGACTCACTCTGCTGCTTTTACCAGCCATGGACCAACTGCAACCTGCTGAAAAAAATAGTGATTTTCACCTGGAAAAAATCCGTGTTTCTGGTCAGAGGCTGCGTCACCTCAGCTGCACCCACGTGGGGTGGCACTCCCTGCTCCCAGAGAAGCCCAGGGAGCTCCCTGCAGAAGCTGCTCCAGGATGGGATTATCCCTGTGGTGTCAACACAGGCTGTTATTAACTCATGAGGTGAGGAAAAACCTCATGTTTTGTGTTATTAAATTAGTGAGAACACAATTCACGTGGGGTTGGGCTTTGCCTCATCATTTCTGAGCAGTGAACACCCCAGTGCTCCCAGAGCTGGGTTAACTCAGCATTCCTCAGCACCAGAGCTCCTCTGCCAGCTCCTCATCACCAGGGGTGTGATTTTGGACCAGGGACAGATCTCCAGGCAAAGTTCAGACTCACCACAAATAAATGCAGGACATGCCAAGGATCCCACACGGATCATTGGTTCTGTCAAGGTCCAATCCAACCCAAAACAYTCTGGGACTCCTTTATTAACTTGCCCTCAACTTTTTTTAAGTTGGATGGGCTTGGAGGCAGTGGAAGATGTCCCTGCCCATGGCAGGGGTGGAAAGGGATGGGATTTAAGGTCCCTCTCAACACAAACCAGTCTGGGGTTCCATGATTCTATAGAACTTTGGACATCCTCTGCCACATTTGGGCACAACCACAGATGTCAGTGCAAACCTGGGACAAGGAATTGAACAAGGAGTCAGTGGAAATGGAGTCAGTGGGGATCATCCCCTGGGAATGGAGTTATTGGGGAGCACCCCCTGGGAATGGAGTTATTTGGGATCATCCCCTGGGAATGGAGTTATTTGGGATCATCCTCTGGGAATGGAGTTATTTGGGATCATCCTCTGGGAATGGAGTTATTGGGGAGCACGCCCTGGGAATGGAGTTATTGGGGATCGTCCCCTGGGAATGGAGTCCCCCTCCCCTGGCAGGGGTGTTCAGGTGAACACAATGAAATCCCCTGGTGCATCCCTCCATCCCTGGGGGATTTCAGACTGTTTCCAGTCCCTCTGGAGCTGACACCTCACAGCCAGTGTTGCTCTGAGCCCGCTGGTGTCCATGGGGTCCCTTCCCAGCACCTGAATCCCATTTTCCTGAATCCCCAGAAAGCAGGGAACGTGGAGCTGTGGGAGCAATGTCCCACAGAGAGGCTGAGCCCCGGGGAGCACAGGTGAGGGAGAGGACATTTCCCCAGCCAGGACAGGAGCACAGGTGAGGGAGAGGACATTTCCCCACCCAGGACAGGTCCCCTGGAGCACAGGTGAGGGAGAGGACATTTCCCCAGCCAGGACAGGTCCCCCTGCAGCCCCTGAGGTGCTGCTGGAACCTCCCCAGTGGAAAAAGCCTCCCCAGGAACAGACCTGTGGGTTTGAAAATSAGTTTTGATGTGACCTAATGGCTTTTGCTGCTTTGAAAAGAACATGAAAGAGTGACAGCAATATTGAATTTTTAAAATCCTGCTCTGTCCACCTGCAGAGCTTTTCTGGCATTCTTTAATAGGGACTTTTACCATGTCATTATACATTTTAATTACACTGTTAAATGTCACAATCACACATGCTAATGACATCATTATACCTATTTACACCAATTATGTCATTTGATGCAATTACAGTAATTCTGCCAATACACACAAATCAATAAAAAGGTTTTGTTTGCATTTTTAAATGATCAATCACAAAAGAATAAATCCACTTTCYAAGAAAAGCTGGGCAGGGACTCGAATACTGAAACTAAAGAAGTGACATTTGATGCCTGGTTCGTATTTCCACTGCTGGGAACAGCCCAAACTTCCATAGCCAGGAGATGACACAGTCACCCTGGTGTCACCTGCAGGGGTTTCCAGGAAGGATTTCACACTTTATTCCAGGTCATCCTGGGGGTGATAAACATCAGAATTCCACAGCAACCACGTCTGATCTTTAAACTCGTGGCTCTTTTCTCCAAGCTCCCACAACAAGTCAGGTTTCACAGGAGGGATAATTGCAGGATTGGGTTGGGTTGGAAGGGACCTYAAAKYCCATTTCATTCCACAGGGACACCTCCTATCCCAGGGACYATCCCAGGTTGCTCCAAGCCCTYCCAGCCYCTCCTGGAACACTTCCAGCACCTTTCCCYGTCCAGGTCCCCACCTGGGGCTGACATCCCATCGTGCACAGAGCTGAGCATCAGGGAGGGGAGGTTTTGGTGCTCCCCAAACTGCCCTGCTGGAGCCCAGCCCTGGAATCACGGACAGCACCAAGAGGGAGCTCACAGCAAACAGTGCCAGAAACGCTCCCCAGGGTTTAAAAACTCCTGTTCAGTGCAAAGACTCATATCTGACAAATTCCAGTCAAACTGGAGCCCGTCAGGGAGTGCTGAAGGGAATCAGGGAATCAGCTGTGCCCCCTCACCCATTTCAGGGCTCAGTGAGGGGGTGAGGTCAGCCAGGTAACACCCAGCCCCTCTCACCTGAGGGAAACCCCCAGCRCTGGGGCTCACCTGGCTCACACAGACCCAGCTCCCTCAGGAACGGGCTGAGCCMAGCCCAGAGCTAAGCTGAGACTAACCCTGAGAGCAGCCCAGCYGTGAGACCCAGCTCAGCCCAAGGCAGTGGGGATCGTGCTTAAAACATCCACTCAATAAATGTTATTGAATAGATGCTATTAAACAGATTTCATTAAATCCATTTTCTTTAAAAGGATCCTTTTCTACACCTGCTCACAGGCTCCAAAACACGCTTTAAACTCTGTGTAAAACAAGACCATAAATTCCAGGTCTTCCCCCAAMAGAGAGGCTTCTCTTTTCCTGAAGCATTGCTGGCAGCCTGCACAAGAATTCATCAGGCTCCTTGTCCAAGGCTGCTCTCTCCTCTCTCTCCACTACTGAAAAAAAGATATATTATTAAGAGATTTCATTTTTTCCTAGTATTTAACATGATCAGTTTCTGTGTCTGGATGGTTTGAAATATGTTCTCCACTGGACACATAAGTCTTGGGCAAATGACTGACCTTTTGAAATAATATTTATAATTTTAGAAATGTAAAACTTAACATTCTTTAGTAATCCAATATTAAAATACATTTAAGTTGATCTATTAAATGCTACGATTCAAACTTTWAAAAAAATGTGCAATAGAAAAACATTAACAACATGTGTGGTTTGGAAAAATTCATTTATACAGCAGTTTGCAATGTCATGATGTATTTTAAATAAAAGAGCTACAGACAAAGGTATTGATTTTAGAGACTTAACTAAATAAACAGTATGTAAATTCTGTCTTTTTCTATCAAATTGGATCAGGACACACATATTACAGTGCCTTCCTCTGAGGGAATGACAGCGATTGAATTTGGCAGACATTGGAATTTGGTTAAAGAGTTAAAGACCTTTGCTCTTTGGTTTGCAGCACTGGGGAAGGGACAGGGGCGTGGGGGGCACGGCCACTGCTGGGGACAGCTGACCACGAAGTGTCCCTGTCCCTGACACTGCTGGGGTCCTAAAACTGCCCTGTCCCTGTCCCTGCCACTGCTGGGGACAGCTGACCACAGAGTGTCCCTGTCCCTGTCACTGCTGGGGTCCTAAAACTGCTGTGCCCCTGTTATTGCCACTGCTGGGGACAGCTGACCACGGAATGTCCCTGTCCCTGTCCCTGCCACTGCTGGGGTCCCCAAACTGCCCTGTCCCTGTCCCTGTCCCTGTCCCTGTCCCTGTCCCTGTTACTGCTGGGGACAGCTGTCCACGGGACCTGGACCTGCCTCTGCCATTGCTGGGGTCTCCAAACTGCCCTGTCACTGCTGGGGTGCCAAACATCCCTGGCCTGGCGCTGCTCCCTGCCCTGGTGTCACCTCAGGGGTGACAGTGACAGGAGGGACCCCGTGAGCTCTCCCTGTCCTTTCCTGCTGTTCTGGGGGTCCCCTGCCTCGGGGGGCTCCCAAAGGGGCTCCTGGGCAGAGTCTCCAAAGAGCAGGGTGAGCTTTGGGCTCTCCAGGCTCAGCCTCTTTTCCCAAGCCCCACCCGGAGCAGCCCCTGGCACCCACCGGGTCCTTCCCCCTCCCTGCCCCAAACTGGCAGAGCAGCAGTGCTGACCATCCGGCTCTTAAAAACAAATTAAAAATAAAAAAAGAGGAAGATTTATTGACAACCTTTCTAACAAAGGGAAGATCATTCCCCGAGTTCCTTATTAATTTATGCTCCTCTATAATTATCACTTAGAGCAACCACTGGAGCGCTAATAAATATATAATGAAAGCAAAAACATCGCACGCTGAGGTGCTTAATCCGAGATTACACATTTATAACAACAAAATGCGCCATTCACGCCCGGTCCGGGGCTCTCCAGCCCAGCCCACCCTCTCTGAAGGGCCGGGGTTTCTTTTTTCCCCCCTCCTTTGTTGTGTCACTCTGCAGACAGACGCGGGGCCGGTCCCTGTCACCCAGCGGAGAGGTCGGACAGCCCTTAATTAGCACTGCTGGGGATGCTCACGGTGAGAGCTGCGGCAGCATCGCCCTCGCATCCCATCGCCCTCACATCCCATCGCCCTCACATCCCATCGCCCTCACGTCCCATCGCCCTCACATCCCATCGCCCTCGCATCCCACCTCCCTCACATCCCATCGCCCTCACATCCCATCGCCCATCGCCCTCGCATCCCATCCTGGGGGTGCTGCCGGAGCCCCGGGCAGGGCAGGACGGGCTCATCCCCAGCCCCTGGGCAGGGAGCACCCAGAGCCAGGCGGGAACGGGAAAAGCAGGAGCTGGGTCTCACACACACACAGAGTTGGGTCTCACACACACACACAGAGCTGGGTCTCACACAGAGTTGGGTCTCACACACACACATCTGGGGGACCTGCACCGCGAGGAGAAGCAGGAAACCCTGTACTCTGTGGTCAGTGGCCTCCAGTTATTCAGTCCCATCAAACAATGTATTTATTCCTTTAAGTTTGAGCCATGCAGGGTCACGGGCTCTGCCAAAACGGTGCCAGAGGGGTGAGAACAAACAGACAAGTATCAGAGTGACTCTTCACATCCTYAAAAACTCAGCATGGGAATCCAAACGCTGCTGTTCAGAAATATTTGAATATAAAAATCTTGATTTCTTACTCAAAAAGAAGGAGGAGTGATGTTTAAACTTTGGATTTTATAGGGAATAACAACAGACTGTTCTATAGGATAGAACCCATTCCCGGGAGAAGCAGCAAATTGTACTCCCCTCACATTGCCCTGCACCTGGAGATGTGCCCAGGGAACCCTGTGGAGCCATCCCAAAATCCACAGCTGGATTTTTACCCTGTGGAGGCATCCCAAATCTCACAGTTGGATTTTTACTATTTGAACAATTTGCCTTTCCCTTTAAATCAGGTGGGAACATCAGCCGGTTGYGCCATCCCCAAAGCATCACTCCATGGTCCTACCCCAAAAATCGTGTTTTCATTTGAGTCTGATCCACACCAGACACACGGTGACAGCACTTTCCAGTGCAGATTTGTCACTGTTTGTGAAAGATTCATAAAGTGAGTGTGGCACTGGTTAATGTCTCCAGAATCAGTGAGCAAACCCGGGCAGGGCAGAGCGTTTTCAGCCCAGAATTCCCCCAGGTTATTTTCCTGTGGAGCTCCAGGGCTCAGGCTGTGCTCACACATGGGCAGCATCACCTGAGCCCCTTCTGCTCCCAAACTGGAGGGATCCACTTGTTAAATGGGAGGCGCAGAATCCACATTTTTGGGGGGAAATCGGGTGAAGYGATGAGCTCCACGAGCACCTCTCGGGTCTCCACCCTTGAACAATTAAAGCCCCGATCCCGAGGGAGGGAAGTAAAACAAATGGGGGCTGGGTGTGTGTGTCATCCCTGTCTCTAACGCTGCCGCAGCCCCGCTCCGAGTTCAGCCAGCAAACAGGATGATTGATGGTGCTCCGGGCACGAGTAGGAAAAACTGGAGATTCAGCTCCTTCTCCTGCTCCATTTTTCTTGTGCTGCTGCACCATTAGAGCTGGATGCCATCAATTTGAGCAGGTACAGGATCGTACCCTAAAAACAACTCTCCTGATCTCTCCATTTCTGGTTGGAGGCGCCGGGGTCCCGGCTGCTGTGTGAGGGGCTCCTCACCCATTCCTGTCCCTGCCAGGACCCTCAGCTGTGGGAGCTCCTCGTGCACCAACCACCAGTGACACAGGGCAGGAGTGACGGGGATGGGGGGACACAGCTCCCTGATCCCATGGGATTTGGGGGACACAGCTCCCTGACCCCATGGGATTTAGGGAGCACTCCTCCCTGACCCCACAGGATTTAGGGAGCACACCTCCCTGATCCCGCAGGATTTAGGGAACACAGATCTCCCTGACCCCACAGGATTTGGGTGGCACACTCAGGTCCTGTGACCCCACAGGATTTGGGTGGCACATTCAGCTCTCCTGATACCAAATGATTTAGGGAGCACACAGCTCCCTGACCCCACAGGATTTGGGGAGCACACAGACCCCTGATCCCACAGGATTTAGGGAGCACACAGCTCCCTGACCCCACAGGATTTGGGTGCCACACTCAGCTCCCTGACCCCACAGGATTTAGGGAGCACTCGGCTCCCTGGCCCCACAGCAATCCCCCCCGTTCCCAGGCCCGCTCCGAGCTCCCAGCCACGGTGGCTCTCCAGGCTGGTGGCAGCCCGGGCTGCTTTATAAGGATGAATGAAGATGAAAAGGAAGACAAATAGAAGTGAATGAGGCGCTGCTGGCCGTGATTCATGGGAGCCCGCAGTCAGGCTGTTAGCCTTGCCTGGCTCCCTTCGCCGGGAATAATGGATAGTTACAGTGTGGATGGTGACATTGTCAAACCATCAGGAATTGCTGATTACGGTGCTAAATATTGATCTCTGCTTCACATGTGTCAAAATTCTTTCTTCCCTTAATTAGAACTTCCCTAAGCACCMTCCAAGAACAAACGGAATAGATCAGATCTCGGCGGAAGGGAGTGCGATACCAGAGCRTAATTGTGACCTCTTGTCTCCCCCCTCTCTCAGGAGTTTTGAGATGACTCCAGCTGTCTATCCTGCCCTTCCCAGCACATGTGATAATCATACTCATTTTTCCCAATCTAACCATAGGAAGATTTTTCCAAGGCTGTGCTTTTCATCATTCCAACCCGCCGGGGCTGCAGTCAGACGGCAACGAAASTTAAAGTGCCAGAAGGTGCCTTTTTCTATTTGTTTGTTTCATGGTACACTGCACCAGGCAATGACCTGTGGCAGGAGTGTCACACAACGCGCAGACAGGTTCACCCAATCAAAGGGAGCCTGAAAATTAACACAGATCCCTTCATTTCTTCATGCAGGATCGGGGAAGGGCAATTTAATGGATGTCAGAGTCCTCTGATTATCACCCCGCAATCACGGGCGATAAAAAATTAACTTTTGTTATCRTGATTGCTCCGCATTATTTGTATTAAAAGCGCATTTCCTCATCAAGGGAGTCACGACAATTAGTACTAATTTTGTATTACTGTTCAATCATCTTCCCTACTCTTTACAGTATTTATAATATAAAATAATGAAAGCCTGTGATGTATGGTTTCAATTTACTCCACAAACTGAGCACTTAAGTCATTTATCTTAGTTTATCTGTAATATACTGGGGCTCGGGGTTTTTTTGTATTGTTTTTCTTAAACATGACACGGTGGTACATTTACCTTTCGTTTGATGCGCTCGATAAAAATCAATACTTCATTAAAAGATTCCCCCAAAAATTGTTGAGAGCAATCTCAGCCGAGGAGAGGGAGCGAGGAAGGGGCTCATCTGTAACCCACTAACATTTATATAAGCACCAGGGCTGKGCTGTCCAGGCAGCCTCTGCAGGAGCAGGATGAAGACGTGTGGGGTTGTGGGGAGGGCACAGGGAGGAGAAGGGCCCCGTTCTSCCCCGGCTCCCTGGGACCCCAAAACAAAGCCCACAAGCGACAGAGAAAAGGGAGGCACCCCCAGGACAGAACTCCAGGGGAATGCTGTGACAAGTGCTCGCTGTCACCCCTTCCCCTTCGTCCCCAGGCAGGGCACAGCAGCCAGAAATGAGCAATACACTGAATTTTCAGTGGCTCTGCTGGAACCCCCCGATGGAGGCTCCCTGTGCAGCCACAGCACTGCTCTGTGCTCGGGGGGAGGTGATCTTCCCGAGCAGGGTGGCAACAGCCACAGAACCAGGGAATTGGGAGGGTTGGAAGTCCTTTGGGATCACCAGGTCCTGCCATCMCTGCTGCTGMTGTGTGACAGCMCCRGCCCCAAGTGCCACATCCCCAGGGTGTGAGCACTTCCAGAGCTGTGTGTGCCCCCCCCAGCCCTGGGGGCTGTCCCAGTGCTCTGACAGCCCTTCCCATGRGGAAATACTCCCTGATATCCAACCCCAGGCTCCCCTGGCTCTGCTGGAGCACTGTGCCCACAGCACTGGCAGGGGACACGGGCAGTGCCCTGCTCCTCCTGAGGGCAGGCAGAGTGTCCCTGAGCTGCCAGGCCAGGCAGGAATTCCCTGCCAGGAGTCACACCCGGCGTGTCCCAGCTCCTCCTCTGGCTCCATCCTGCAGCCTGTGGGACCCAGGACAAGCCCAGGGGGACCTGCAGCCACAGCCCTGCCCCAGGAGCTGCCACCAAGGTCCCCTGGTGTCCCCAGGAGAGGATGTTGGAGCTGTCTGTGACCCAGCAGCTGCTCAGCATGAAGCCAGGCTGGTTTTTAACTCGTCCTCATGAGCTGCCACTGCTGCACGTCGCCTCTTGGCCACCAGCAGTGACCCGGGGCTGGCTCTGCCCAAGCCCCATCTCCGGGGACAGTGACACGGGACAGCCACGGCTCTGCCCCTCTGGGACCCTCCTGCATCCCCAGGCTCTGCACAGAGGGGATCTCACACTGCTCAGAGGAGGAGAATGGGAAAGCTTTATCAAGCCGTGCTCGCTGTGTGATTTGAGAGGCGGCTGTGCTCCTAAAGCAGCAGCAATCTGTTTGATCAGGGTGCTGATCTGGCCCCTGGTGCCAGAGCTCTGCTCACCCAAAGATCCCTGACCCCCAGCCCAGGGAGGGGCAGCTCTGCTGATGAGGCAGAACCACGCACAGGGGCTTARGCTTTTAAAAATATTGCACCTGCAGATGAGCAGGAGGAAAACACATCGCTCCTCCASCCGCGGATCCCGGGGAATTCAGGGGAGGCAAACGCCAGGCGATCAATAACAGCTCCACACTCACGGCCTCCTCATGAATCTTAACCAAGAGAAATAATAATAAGTGACAGAGAAGGTTCCTGGTACTTTAAATAAGCAAGTGAGCCTCCTAAAGCTACGAGCAACATTCTGTGGATATCAAAAATAATAACTGGTTGTGCGGCAGTGCAGCATGGAAACACAAGGGTATAAGATATACTGTACTTTAAGCTCTGTTTGATGAATCTGAGCACAGTTCCTGGGGGATAGATTACTTTAAACCATGCTCTTTTACTTTCTAATCCTGACTTGATTTGATTTGTACTTTAATACAGCTGCCTGGCAATTCGACAGCAAATAGAGACTATTTATGTAATCATATTGTAAGTAGTGGGACAAGGAGAAACTCTCTGGAACCTTTTTGGAAAATAGTTTGTTGTACTTTTTTATTTATTGAACAGCAGGGCTCCGGGCTTTTCAGTGCTCATTATAATTGGTTTTCTGCTTGAACTTTCAAAAACTGTCATGTCAATACTCAAACAGAATTTTTTTGCTTACTATATGGCTGTGGGCTCTCTTTTCTCATGTGCTACTTGGCAAAGTTCTTGTAATATCTTAGAGGCAAGTTCTGGACTGTGAGCTGCTATTTCAGAGGCTGCGAGGCAGGGTTATTTTATCTCCCCCATTGTTCCTGCCGTGCAGCACATTTGCTGGGGTTCAGTGGGCTGGGRGGAGGCTGCAGCCTGCTCCAGGCTCGGCTTAGGAAGCTCTGCTGGGCTGGGCCCTGCTCCTAAAACCCGGKGTGGGCTCAGCTCTGACCCTGCTGMGTGAGGAGYGARCRTTSCCAGTGCCCACAGGSACAGARCTCAGTGAGCAGCAACAAAAGAAACCTAAATCAGCGATCAGAGAGCCACGGGCTGGCTTCAGGATCTCC
>CADDXX010000591.1:215995-244788 GCA_902810485.1 Alauda arvensis
CAGTGAGCAGCAACAAAAGAAACCTAAATCAGCGATCAGAGAGCCACGGGCTGGCTTCAGGATCTCCCGCTGCCCAGTCTGCACCGGAGCTCTGCCCAGCTCCCCTGCGCCTGGCTGGGGCTTGGATCCCAGGGCAGGAGGTGCTGCAGCCCAGTCACCCAGGGCTGGAGCTGTTGTGCTCCCCAGCACCCATCCCTGCTCCTCAGTACCCATTCCAAACCCATCCCTGCTCCCCAGCACCCATCCCTGCCCCAAAGCCCTCCCCACAAACACAAACATTTGTGTTCCTGAGGAGCTTTCCCTCATCTGCTCCATTTGTTCCTTTGCAAACAGCCTGTAAAATTACTGTCATAATTTTCTATCGTGTTAGGAACACCAGAGAATAAAAAAAAATTAATAATAATAATAAAAAAAAAATCAAAAGAAGAGTTTAGTGCCTTGTACAGCAAAAAAATCCTTTTTGCCTGCAGTGGGGAAGGGAATTCTCTGCTGTGCTTTGCTGGGAAAATAAAACTGGTCTAAATGGGAAATATAACTSGTCTATTTTAGTACTTAAAGAAAAATAAAAACCTCTTTATTTGTGGTTACTTACTGGGTTTAAAAAAAAAAGGAAAAGAAAAAAAAATAAAAGAAAGGAAAAGACAAACTTAGTCCAGCTACGTATACAAAATTAAATTAAAACAGAACCCAGCCTAAAAGCCCTGCTCCTTTTGGTCCTGATCCTGCAGACCAAGCAGCAAGGAAGGGAGGTGGGATCTGCTCTTTCAGAGCTGGACAGTGTCTAAGCCTGGCTTTGGGAGGTGCATTTCGGTGTTAAAGGTGGCTGTGGGATCGCTCCCATGCCCAGGGTGTGGCTGTGCTGCTCAGGCACCCCGGGGGCTGCAGGCTCTGAAGGACACAAGCCTGGCTTTGCTGGGCAGGGCTGGAGATGTGCTGCTGCCCCAGCACCGGGGCTCAGGATAAAACACCAATATCAGAACAATCCTGCCTCCAACTGCTCCCAGGGTGAGAGGAAAACTCAGGTTTTTGCTCTGAACCCGTATCAGATCACAAGTGAAGGATCAATTCCGTGTTTGGAAGGGCAGGGTTTTCCCCCAGTGCTTCCCACTGCTGACAGAGGAAGGCAGGCACTGAACTGTTTGAAGTGCACGTCGCTAATTCCAAGGAAATTCAGGGAGTGAGGGGAGGAAGGAGCCTCACACAACAGCAAATGCTCTGTGAAACAACAATGCAATGTGCTGCACTTATTAAAATCTGTTATTTCTGTCCAATATTGAGCCAGCAGGGGAGAGCAAACACTTCCACCAGGGTGGTGTGGGTGAAGCAGGACCTGGCACCTTCTGCTGGGCTCTGGCAGCACCAGAGGAAAACCCCMCACGCCAGAATTCCAGGGGCCAAAATTCGTACAAAATTCATATTTAAACTTAAAGCAGACGTGCAGGGGGATGCTGTTAATGCAGGCTGAGCAACGGTCTCAAAGCTTGGTTTTTTTAAAAATTACTGCACATTTCGTATTAAAATACATTAAATATAGAGTTCTCACTGCAGAATTTATATTTGCTTTTTMATTTTCTTATTAACTCCTGTTTTCTCTGCACTTGACTTATGAAATACTAATACTGCAACTATTTCTTTTTCTTAAAAAAAATGTTAAAAATCTGTACAGTTGATTAAAAAACTACCCCAAAAACCCAATTTGTCCTTTTTCCCAGTGTTTGCAGAGACAATAGAGGGTCAATGGTTTGGCAGGGTCAGGACAGGGGAAGGTTCATCCAGCATGGGGAAGGAAAGCAGAGATGATTTTGCAGGTTTGGTTCCTAAAACCAAATCAAGGCTACTCTTTTAGTCAACTTGGAAATTTATATACTATACACTAACCCTCCTTTAATATCCTCTCTCTCTTTCCTCTGGGCATTTATTGCTGTTCTTTCTAGTTCAGTAACCAGTGAGCAGAAGGTTCATTAAAACTAATTGAATTGGAAACTTGTCTGCCCTGGGAAATGTTAACTCTTTGTGGTTCTCTCCGGGAAATTCCTTTTGTTATTTCCCTGGGAATGATGTGGTCAGGCTGGAAAAAGCAGCAGCCAGRGAGGTTTTCCTTGGGCAGCACCCCTGGCGTGGCTCTGTCCCCTCGGGGTCYCTGGGGACAGCCTGGGTGGGGGCCTGGGGCTGCCCCAGTCAGGGGAGGGTGCCAGGGGCCTTCCCAGGGTCCTTCCCAGGGGATTGCAGGGACCACCAGCATCCTTCCTTCCCAAGGGATTGCAGGRACCACCAGGCTCCTTCCTTCCCAAGGGATTGCAGGAACCACCAGGATCCTTCCTAAGGGATTGCAGGGATGTTCCCAAGCTCCTTCCCAAGGCATGACAGAAACCACCAGGCTCCTTCCCAAGGGATTACAGGGACCTTTCCAGGCTCCTTCCCAAGGGCTGGAGGGACCACCAGGGTCCTTCCCAAGCAATTGCAGGGACCACCAGGCTTCTCCCAAAGGGCTTCCAGGAACCACCAGGTTCCTTCCCAAGGGATTGCAGGGACCACCAGAATCCTTCTTTCCCCAAGGGATGGCAGGGACCTTCCCAAGCTCCTTCCCAAGGGATGGCAGAGATCACCAGGCTCCTTCCCAAGGGCTTCCAGGGACCACAGGGCTCTTTCCCAAAGGATGCCAGGGACCATCCCAAGATCCTTCCCAAGGGATGGCAGGGACCACCAGGCTCCCTCCCAACCCCCAGCACAACTCCAGCCTTGGCACCTGGCTGAGGGTGGCACCCCCAGAGGGCACGGGATGCCACCCCAGGGATGGAATGTCACAGGGAGATTCCCAGGGGGCAGAATCTGAGCTGCCCTCTGACAATCCTTGGGGAGCAGCTCTCCCCAGCAAAGGGGCTCAGGACAGGGCCTTGTGCAGCTCCTTGCAGCTCAGMAATATCGATGAAATAAAACACTTGATAATAGTCACAGTGGTAGATTTCTGACAGCTTTAAAAATCAATTGAAAATAACAGGCAACCCACTGTTGCTAATAAAAGTAAATATTTATGACTGATTTGACTGAGCTTCAATACCAGTCAATCACTTTCTAAAGGATCTTTGCAATTCATTAACCTCTTTTTACTGGTCTTGTCCCTGTTGGTATTAGCCATTAAAAGGGAATAAGGGAGGGGGGCTTGATTTTTCTATTCTCATCATTCATAGCTTATTTGTTCATTCCCTCCATTCCCATACGTTGCTGTTAAATTGATTGTCTGTTTAGTCATATGAATGATAAAGTAGCTCTGCCAGGAAGAATGAAAGCCTCCATTAATTCCTGAGGAGGGTGGGCTGCTCTGGTTCAGCCTCAGCCTAAACCAAAACTACTCCCATAGTTTCCTGCCACATCAGTAACTAAATTTAGCCCTTAACATATTGCTGATAATAAGAGCCATAATTCTCCTCACAAACTTTTCCATGTCAAAACTTCAGGGGAAATTATGTTTATGAATATCTCCTAAAGACTGTTGTTATCAGCCTGCTGTCCCCAACATGATGCAGCAGGAATGGAGAGAGCTGCCTTCATCTCACAATGCAAATGGGACTCCTGAAAAATAACGGTGGCATGCCACGGGGAGAGAAGGATTCCAGCAGCAGGAATTTCCCCATGGAAAGGGGGCTCAGGCCTTGGCAGTGCCCAGGGAGGTTTGGAGAGCCCATCCCTGGAGGTGTCCCAGGAATTGCTGGRGGTGGCACTCAGAGCTCTGGGCTGGGGACAGGGTGGGGGTCAGGCACAGATTGGACTCCATGATCTTGGAATGCTTTTCCAGTCTCAGGGATCCTGGGATTCCCTAAGAACAGACACAATTGCTCCTTTAAATAATCAGGATTAGGAGGCGTAGGTCTGACTTTCCAGCCTTTATAAACCCCGTGTTTGTTTGTGTTTTGGTGAGGTTAAAGCATTGTCCAAACACAGCATCAAACCCAAACCTTCCCCGAGCACCTGAAACATCCCAGAGGGACAGGGGACACCCTGCACACAGGTGAGACATTGTCCAGGGCTGCCCTCAGTGGTGCAGCCACAGGACTCCTCASAGTTTGCTTCCTCACTAAGAACCAGCTCCAGAAACAGAACCTGTGGGGCCTAAATCAGAACCTGCATCACCTGAATGAGAGGTGSCAACGCTGCATTGTTACATCCCCTCCAAGGAACCCCTTCCTGCTAACCCAGCTCCCTAACGAGGGTGTGAGGGTGCAGGAGGCCTGTCCCAGGCTCAGGAACTCCCAGCACATCTGCAGCTGCACCTGCAGAGCCCCCTCAGCACCACTGAGCACTGCCAAAGCTGGGCAAGGGAACAACTATCAAACCTGCAGAGCCCCCACAGCACCACTGAGCACTGCCAAAGCTGGGGAAGAGAACAGTTATCAAACCTGTGAGGCACTGACAGCACCATGAGCACTGCCAGTGCTGGGCAAGGGAACAGTTATCAAACCTGTGAGGCCACTGACACCAGGGCCACCTTTAACCCCTGGCTGGGGCAGCCAAGGTCCTTGCAGCTCACATCCTTGCAGGTCCTTGCAGGTCACATCCTTGCAGGTCCTTGCAGGTCCCTGGTGCTGTTGTCACCTCCAGGCAGGGGTAGGGGATGGCACTGGCCAGGCCAGTGGGCACAGGGGTTATTTAGTGCCATCAGCTGGGGACAGCACATCTCTGTAYCAGAACAATCCCTCCCTGGGCAGCAGGACCAGCTCAGGACAGCTCAGAGTAACAGATGAATTATTTGCAGCGCAGGTTTTTCTGATAAACAGCGAGTTCCCTTTTCCGTGTGAGTCACCCCTACACAAACTTCTGTTGCTGCTAATTTAGCACTTCCATTTGTAACTTGCTCTGATCTATCCAGCAGCTCATTTCCAATATCGGGGACAGGCACAGATTGCCCACGGACTGTTCCTGAGTCTGTTGGCTGCAGCATTTCCTCTCCTGTCTGATTAGTCACTTCAGCCTCACGCTGCTGCCTCTGCTCCTTGCAGCCACCCCACAGCTCCAGCTCTCCTGTCCCCAGCCAGGGGAGCTCAGCCCAGGTGTAAATGCTTTAAAACTGGTGCAGGGAATTTTCAATTAAAGAACTTCATGTCTGGATAATTTTTTTTGGTTTTTTTGGTTTTTTTTTGCCTTGACAGTGCAGCCCAGGCTGAGTTTGAGAGGGAGGCACAGCTCCATGTCTGCAGGTTCTCACATGGGGTGGAGCTGGGAATGTGCTCTCAGCTGCTCCTCGAGGTCCTCACCTGGTGAGGGTTTCATTATTCCAGGGCATTCCAAGGCTCACCCCAAGTTTTGCTGGGAAGGGCAAGGGTTGTGAACAGCAAAACAACTGCTGCTCATTGAACTGACATGAAAAACGCTCATCTTAGTTTAAACTAAGTCATGAAAGAGGGGTTCCTCGGCATTCCCTGCAGGATTTGGTGTCCCTCTGTTCCAGGTGGTGCTGTGGAGCCCCAGCAGTCCCTGCAGGATTTGGTGTCCCTCTCTGTGGCACACCTGGAGCCCCAGCAGTCCCTGCAGGATTTAATGTCTCTCTCTGAGGCACACCAGCAGCCCCAGCAGTCATGAAAGAGGTCATGAAAGTCATGAAAGAGGGGTTCCTCGGCATTCCCTGCAGGATTTGGTGTCCCTCTGTTCCAGGTGGAGCCCCCAGCAGTCCCTGAGCCCAGCACTGGGTGGGTCTCACCCGCAGAGCCCCGGGGTGTGAGGGAGCAGCCAAGCCCAGCTCTCTGCAGAGCTCCCAGGCACAGCCAGGGCCCGRGCAGGGTTACACGATGTAAATTCTATTTAGATGGCAACTCAGACAATGAGATCAAGCTCATAAACTCTGTTTTATCATCCTCTTTCTTCGAGGATGAGTGAAATCCTCTTTCSTTGTTTGCAGAGCGTGAGAGAGCCGTTTGAGAGTGAGACAGAGCTGGCACAGGCCGGGCTGGGAGGGCACTCAGGGCTCCTCACCTTCCCTGTCAGCTCCACCCCAGCAGCCACACAGGCACCCAGGGCAGCTCAGGATGGGCTGGGGGGCTCTGAGGGGCAGCAGCAGCACAGCCCCACCCTCCCAGTGCCCCAGCACCACCCAGCCTTGGACATCCCCAAACCCAGCACCCTCATCTCCATGCAAAATTCCCTTTCCAACTTCCCCCCCGTGACACCAAGGGCTGGGGAGGTTTTTTAAAACTGGCTTTTGTGATTGCAGCTTGGTTCCCAGAGCAGTGATCCATCTGTGTGACCTCTGCCAAGCCAGCCCAAGGCAGGGCCAGGCACTCCCAGCCTCCCTCCCCTGCACTCCAAGGGCTGCTGCCTGCAAGGGGCTCCGAGCTYGAGTTCTTGTAGATAAATACAGAACACACTTACAGCTGCCAATGACAGATGTTCAGTGTAAATATTATTCCAGCAGATTTTTTAATCAGATGGTGTAAGGCATGATAGTGTCATTTAAAAGGAAAAAAAAAATACTGGTGAATACAGTGAAAAAATTACCATGTGAAAGGCAGAACTATTCTTGGCAGAATTCGCAATGAACTGATTTTGCTCGTCAGCAAAACGACGCTAAAAGAGACACAAAACTTATTTCTTAGTTGTAAGAGAGCGAATAATTAAAAATTATATCCATGTTCACCTTTGTGTTCAGGTGCAGAGGAGTCCCACACACCATGACCTGTATTTGTTCAGCACCATGGAAACCATTTCACTCCATTATCCAAACATTATTTACATAAAACCGAGGGGGAAAAGGTAAGAGAAAATAAAAGTGACACAGGCAGAAATAATGACAGCGATCGGATTCATGGTGGAGAAGCGGGCAGGGAACCAAGAGGGCTTTAATGAGATTTCCATTCACGGAGGGGAGCGGCTCCGAGGAGCCGAGCGCATCCAAATGCGGAGGGAAGGCAGCGCCGGGGCTGTGCGGGCTCTGCTGCCGCCCCAGCGCTGAGCTATCCCGGGATAAACCCGGGATAAACCCGGGTAACAGCGCGGGCTGCTCCGCTGCAGCGACACCGGGGACACCGGGGACAGGCATGGGGACAGGGACAGGGACAAGGACAAGGAGGGGAACAGGGAGAGGGACGGGAACAGGGACGGGAGCAGGAATAGGGATGGGAGCAGGGACAGGAGCGGGGATGTGAGCAAGAACAGGGACCGGGATGGGGACAGGGATGGGAACAGGGACGGGAGCAGGGATAGGGAAAGGAACAGGGACAGGGACAGGAACAGGGATGGGAACAGGGACGGGAACAGGGATAGGGACAGGAACAGGAACGGGAGCTGGGACAGGAGCCCAGTGCCACGCTGTGTTTGGGAAGAACAGCTGGACTCCAGCCCAGGTGTGTCACCCTGCGGGAGGGACCCTTTCCCCCAGCGGGGCTGCCCGCGGGGTTTTTAATGTCACTGCCCCAGCCCTGCCCCTGGCACGCCCCAAATGCKGCTGGCAGCGACAGCCCGGGCACCCCAAACACCCCACACTGGCCAAAACGCATCTCCTTCACCACCTGCTGCAGTTTCCCAAGCGCTGTTCCCTCTCCCGCTGGATAAAAAACACCGGGGACCATCAGCAAACCCGGAGGGACATCGGGAAAAGCCGCGTTAGGAGCAGACACTTCCCTGCACAGCGCCCAGCAGCCTCAGGCAGGGGTTCCTGAGCAGGGGAAGGGAAAATCGAGCAGGAAGCTCCTCTGGCGGGTGGGACACACCTGAGCCCAGCCTGGCAGGGCACAGCCCCAGCCCTGCCGCCAGGAACCCGCCCCGGGCACAGCCCAGCGCTTCAGGGGCTTCCCAAACAATTTACACTGAGTGCCGGAGCACGGAACGCTTATTGTCACTTAATTAAAAGAATTTCATTTTAATGCCTTTTGCCCATTTAGAGCCAATTAATGCAAGGTGCTAAGTACTCTTAAATCACATTGCAGCCAAGGCGAGCCGGGGCTGCTCAGCCGYTCACCAGAAGAACCTTTGCTGATTTGATTCTCAGCTGAGATCCTGAAGTGCCCTTCCAAGTGCCTGCTTTGGGATGGGAAGTTGGAGAGAGGCGGAATTGGAGGCTTCCYGTGGCACCAGCACCTGCAGAACGTGGCAGTGCAGCTGCTGCTGCCCCAAAACACACGGGAAAAACCTCAGTGCCACGGGCAGGGACATTTCCACTGTCCCAAGGTGCTCCAGCCCGGCCTGGGGCACTGCCAGGGATGCAGGGGCAGCCACAGCTGCTCTGGGCACCCTGTGCCAGGCACTGCCCTCCCTCCCAGCCAGCAATTCCTTCCTAATCTCTGAACAGCACAACCAAAGTGCTCAGCAGCAAAGAAAGGCCCCGAACACCTGATCAGCTTCTGAATCCCACCCGGAAAGGTGTTGAAATCATCCCCCACCAAAATGCACGTGGTACCACTGTGCAAACACGGGCAGCACCTTCCCTGCACTGCAGCAGGGAATGCAAACACTGAGATTCTGCTGCATGTCACCCAAGCATGGAGAGGGGCTGGTGCCAGGGAGCACAGCCTGCTCTGAGACCACAGACAGGCACCAAACACCCCCCTGACTGCAGGAGAGCCCCCCTTTGACCTGGCTGCAGCACAGCCCGGAGCTGCTGTGGGCTGTGAGCAGATGTGAGACCCAGGAGCCTGGCAGGCAGCACTGGGAGGGGTTTGCTGCACACCCTGGGGATCTCCTGGCTTTCCCTGCTCAGAAATTCCAACTGATGGTGTTGATGGTGCCTTGGGGAGGCTGAGCTGGAACAGAGACTGGGCAGAGCCAGGGAATAAAGCAGAGATTTATTGAAAGGCCTTTAGGGCACAGCTTGGGCAGGACAAGAGCCTGGGCAGGGCTGCACACAAGGGGCACAAACTGGGCCCGAAATGGGCACAAAATGGGCCCAAAATGGGCGCAAAATGGGCACAAAATGGTCCCAAAATGCCCCCCTGGTCACGAGGTCTCCCACTTTGATCAGTTTGGCTCCATTTGCACATTGGGGTTTCACTGTCCCATTGCAGCTGCAGGTGATGAAGTCCCACCCTTGTTGTTTTGTCCCTTCAGCCCCCYCTTGTTTGTGCTGTTGGGGCTGAAAGTTGTGCCATTGTCCTTGGGGTGCAGCAGGGACAGGATTTGTTCTGTGTCCCTGCTGTGTGCAGAGCTGAGTGAGCCTGAGTGTGAGCTCAGAGCTGAGTGAGCCCGAGTGTGAGCTCAGAGCTGAGTGAGCTGAGTGTGAGCTCAGAGCTGAGAGAGCCCGAGTGTGAGCTCTGAGCTGAGTGAGCTGAGTGTGAGCTCAGAGCTGAGAGAGCCCGAGTGTGAGCTCAGAGCTGAGTGAGCCCGAGTGTGAGCTCAGAGCTGAGAGAGCCCGAGTGTGAGCTCAGAGCTGCACCCCTGGGCTGCACAGCCCCAAAACTCAGGGGAGGGAAAGCTTCAGGTCTCACTGATGTCTCTGGGCTCACCCCCAGTTTCCAGAGCTGGGTGATTCACAGAAAAAGCTGTCAGGGAGGAGCAGCAGCAGCACCAGTGAGGACAATTCATKCCAAAACCACGTTCCTGCGATGCAAAGCCAGGGCTGGGGGACTCGAGGCCACTGGACATTAAAGGAGGCCGAGTGGAGGGCAGAAGTCACCAAATAACTGCAAAACCTGGAAGATGAAAATCACCTGCAGCTCCAGGAACACTGGAAAGGACCAAATACCTCACAGACTGCTCATCACTGAGTAGACAGAAGCACAACAGGGTTTGTTTGTTTTGGTTTTTTGAAGTCCTAAAACTCAGAATTGTATCATGAAGACCCTTCCTAATTGCAGGGGGATGCACAGAGCTTGAAGGAAGCCAGCACTTGCTGAAATGCTCCCGAGCCCTGCCCYGGGGATGGCCCCAGCTCTCATCTGCATGGCTCTGGCTGGGTCCCAGCAGGTGCCACTGCCCAGCTGGGCTCTGATCTCCTGCAGCATTTCCTTTGTGGCTGCTGCAGAGCCCTGCCCTTCCTTTGGAGCAGCGCTGCCTTTGATCTCTGCTCCTCAGCTTTGCTTTTCATGTGGCAGCAGGGCCGAGGAGCTGCGAGCCCAACAGGAGAACACTCACTGCTGGCACTGAGCACATCCCAGCACTGCAGTACCGTGCACACACACACACAGGTAGTGTGCTGTGCTCACTACCCTGGACCACAAAAAACACTCCTTTTGCACTTTATTTGGGCTCACCAAACCGCACTGCTGCATGCAATAATGAATAACTGCAAGCTAAAACACACCACAAAGCTGGGGCTTGAGTGTTCTGTGTGTTAATTTTTAATTTTTATTTTAAAAGAGATGTTTGATGTTTTGGGTTTTTTTTATTTTGGGGTTTTTGGGTGGGTTTTTGTTTGTTTGTGGGGTTTTGGGGTTTTTGTTTTGGTTTGGTTTTTTGGGGTTTTTTTTTGTTTTGTTTTGTTGGGTTGTGGGGTTTTTTTTTGGGTTTTGGGCTTTTTGGTTGGTTGGTTTTTTGATTGTTTGTTCTGTTTTTTTGGGGTTCTTTTATTCCCTTTCTCAGTTTGAAGCTGAGCTGCAGGGCTGGTGTTTCCAGCAGGGCAGGCTCTGCCTGGCTGCTTATTTGCCTTTAAGGAGGARAAAAGGCAAAGGAAACATGGGCAGAGATCTCTGAAAATGGGATTTCAGGGGCAGGGGCTCCAGCGGGCCCTGTCACTGCTCACAAGGCTTTGAGCTCAGGTGTCCCCACCGGGGATCTGAGCCCTGCAGCTCCTCCTGTTCCAGGGGCAGGGAATGCCCCTCATCCCTCTGAGAGCCCCAATCCGTGCCCAGAAGGAGGCACACGTGGGGAACACCGCGATCACATCGATCGCTATTGTATTGGTAACGATGTTCATTTATCACATCCTCATCCCCACCTTTCCATCAAACCCACCCGGGCAGCCTCGTCCCGAGGTGTGCTCACAGCCCAGCACGGACCCTCCTCCAGGAGCTCACCACACCGCCCACAGGCAAAGGAAACCTGTCCTGAGCAAAGGAAACCTGTCCTGAGCAAAGCCAACCGCTCCTGGAGATACCCAGAGAGCCGATTCTCACCAAATGCCATCTTCCCCTGCTCCTCGGGCCTCCGTGAAAAATCATGTCAGGCGAAGTGCCCCACCTGTGCCAACAATGGGTAAATGAGAGAAAAAATAAATGGAAAGGGGGAAAAAAAAGTCAAACCCCTTAATTTTTCCTTTGTAAGCACAGATTTCATCCCTGAAACCTCAGCACAACTGACTGAGAGTAGAGAACAGGGCACTGCAAAGAGTGTGACTGTAGCTACACACACCTCCAAAAAAATCACAGAGTCCCAGGGTCACTGAGGCTGGAAAAGCATTCCAAGGTCATGGAATCCAATCTGTGCCCAGTGCCCACCCTGTCCCCAGCCCAGAGCTCTGAGTGCCACCTCCAGCAATTCCTGGGACACCTCCAGGGATGGGCTCTCCAAACCTCCCTGGGCACTGCCAAGGCCTGAGCTCCCTTTCCATGGGCAAATTCCTGCTGCTGTCCCACCTGAGCCTGCCCTGGCCCAGCCTGAGGCTGATCTGCTCTCCCACCCAGATTTTACCTGGAGGCACTCGAAGCTCTGGCAGCCACACATCAGCAGCACATTACACCAACATTTTAGGCGCTAATTGATRGCAATCCACTGCGGGAGGATTGGCGGTGTAATCTCAGCCGTTGTGATCGATTTGTGAGTTAAATCTGGGATCGATTCCCCTCGGGAGCAGCGGCTGCTGCAGCCCGGGGTGCATTCCAGCACTGCTGACAGCTCCGGGGCAGCTCTGAGCTCCCAAACCGCCCCACACCCGGAATCAGGGACACTCCTGGGGCAGCTGAACGGCCTTGGGCTGTCACAGGACATGAATCGCACCTGAGGGGTGAAATGTGTGCCATTACAGCCAGATGTGGCTGGGGATGGGCTGGGTGCACACGTGGGGAACTGCAGGCCCCCTTTCCCTGCCCAAGATCCCATCCAGCCCTGCCCTCTGGCAGTGGGAGCCATTCCCTGTGTCCTGTCCCTCCATCCCTTGTCCCCAGCCCCTCTCCAGCTCTCCTGGAGCCCCTTCAGGCCCTGCCAGGGGCTCKGAGCTCTGCCTGGAGCCTTCCCTTCTCCAGGGGAACATTCCCAGCTCTCCCAGGCTGGCTCCAGAGGGGCTCCAGCCCTGCAGCAGCTCCGTGGCTTCTCTGGGCGCTCTCCAGTGGCCCCAGTGTCCTCCCTGTGCTCGGGAGGGATAAGGTCACCCCCTCCTCCCTGTCCATCCCCACTGGGTCCTGGTGGCACAGGGACCCCGGGCAGCCCCCAAACCCCCCGCGGGCACCAACTGCAGGGCAGGAACCCTCGGGCACCGTGGTGGGGCTCATTCGAGGCGCCCCCGAACAGGAACCAGGTCAGACCCCGCAGTCGGTGCCTTTGGGGGYTCTGTTCTCACTGCCAGTGCACTGCACGTAAAAGACATTTCCCCCAGAGCTGCCCCATCCACCGGGGGAGGTTTGTAAGGAGCTGGAGCAGCAGGGAGGCTGCTGTGGGGCATAAATAAATGGATAAATAAAAAGATAAATAAATGGATAAACAAACAAACGGGCAAAGGGCGGGCGGGGCAGCGGCGGCGCAGTCCCGGCAGTGCCCGGCAGAGGGCGGCAGAGGCGGCACCGCCCGCAGCGGGGACGGGACCGGGACCGGGACCGGGATCGGACAGGGATGGGAGCGGGACCGGGATCGGACAGGGATAGGGGACCCCCCGGGATGGGAGAGGTCCCCAGGGAGAGCTCAGAGCCCCTGGCAGGGCCTGAAGGGGCTCCAGGAGAGCTGGAGAGGGRCTGGGGACAAGGGATGGAGGGACAGGACACAGGGAATGGCTCCCACTGCCAGAGGGCAGGGCTGGATGGGATCTKGGGCAGGAATTCCTGGCTGGGCTGGAATTGCCAGAGCAGCTGTGGCTGCCCCTGGATCCCTGGCAGTGYCYMAGGCCAGGCTGGATGCTGGGGCTGGGAGCAGCCTGGGATGGTGGGAAGCTCATCCCTTCCACCAGAGCAGCACTGGATGAACTGTTCAATTCCCTCCAACCCAAACCGTTTTGGCCCCTCTGATTCCATGGCCTTACAAACCARAGCACCCCCACAGACAAATCTGCCCCTCCCCAAACGCCCTCTCTGTGCCAGGCAGGCAGAAGCTGGCAGGAAGCCCCTGGCTCCTGCTGCTGTCCCCTGGTCCCTGCAGAGCTCACCTGCCTGAGCAGAGCAGCCCCTCCCTCCTGCACCAATGCACACCTTCGCCTGTAAACAAGGAAAAAACCTCAGGCASTTCAGGCTCAGGATTTATGGCTGAACACCCGTAAATTCTCCTGGAACARCACCAGTAGTTGGTCCCAAGACAGCCTGATTGTCTCATAACAGACAAGCACACTGCTTGCCACTTCAAGAACACTCAATGGCATCACAAAGACTTCAGAGTAAAGTTTGGGATAGATGCAGATTGTGAGGGAGAGAGATAGCAATAATTAAATATCTGTCATGTCCATCTGCCTTAAATCTGACATAAATCCCCCAGCYCTGTGCCACAGCTGAGTCAGATGTGGCCAGGCCTCAGCAACAGGGCTTTAAAACCATCTCAGTTCTGTCACAACCTTCCCACAGCAGAACCCTCCCAGGAAACACCCCCTTTGCCAGGGAATATTCATTAAATATCCATGGGAGACAGCTGAAATGATCAATGCTGCCTGCTGCCCTGCCACCAGAGGGGCCAGGGGCTCACCAACACAGCTGCAGGTGCCTCACCCTTCTGTGCTCCCAGCCAAGAGTTTCCTCTTGGAAAGGGAAATAAGCACAAAGTGAGAAGCCATAAAACCCAAAGAGTTTCCATGGAGTGTAGGGGTTTTTTTAAATGTCAAAGAGAAACACACTAAAATACAGGCTAARGGAAAATGGTGAGTGGCAAATGAYTGAAGTTTGAGGAGCTGGTCCTGGGAAATGTTCCTCTTTAGTGAGCAGGGAAAAGGCAGCCACCCTGGCAGCAGAGAGGGAGGGGATGCTCCTCACCTGCCCAGGGACAGCAGCAGCAGTGCCACGGCCTGGGAGCTCTGGAGCCTTTGGAACTGAAGGGAAGGTGCTCTCAGGGACCAGGATAAGCTCAGCTTTGGCATTTTCCTGCTTGCTGCCCGTTCCTGGGAGCTCTCTGTTCCCCGGGCACAGCTCCTGCCCAGGGCAAATCAAAACATCCGTGTTCTGGGGCTCAGAGCTCGGCTCAGAACGTGCTGCCTCCAGCCCTGCCCTTCCCTCAGCCCCGGGAGGGTGGGGACAGCCCCGGGAGGGGGACAGCCCCGGGAGGGGGACAGCCCCGGGATGGGGACAGCCCCGGGAGGATGGGGACAGCCCCGGGATGATGGGGACAGCCTCGGGATGATGGGGACAGCCCCGGGAGGATGGGGACAGCCCCTGCAGAGCTGCTGACACCCACAGCAATGGGGTGAAATGGGACAATTCCCTCTCAGGAATTCTTTTGTAGGTTTTTAGCACTTCCTGATTCCACTCAGCCAAACACGAGAGTTTTGGCCAGGCAGGGAGGGCATTCCCAGGAAAGCAATGCCCAGATTGATTCAAAATCCACCTGGAAGCCACCAGGCTGTTGATTTAGTGACTCTCTCACAGCCCTGTCACGGTGCCTCCCATGCCCCCCCGCTTCCAGCAGTATTTTTTTCCTTAATTGATTACAATCCAATTTCTTCCATTGATCCCACATCCCTCAAAGTCTGCTGGCCCAAAGACAAATCCTTCTGAGCTGCTACCTTTCACACAAACCTCAGGTGGGTTTCCCATCTGATCTGATTACCAGMCCCTCGATATTCACCACTTTCCATCATATTTATCATACTTGCTTCATTTCCTGGGAGAAAGGGTCTGATTCATTAAAAATTATATGCTCCATTTAAGCAGGTTTTCTGCATACTTTACCCGGGGAAAAAAAATGCTGAATGCATTTTTTCCCCACATAAAAGTCTGTCTTTTTTTGTGATTTATCAACCTTTSCTGCCCCTGCCTATCAGCAGCTGCCTCCCAGCCACACACCCCAGTGGTGCAGGACTCCTGGAAAAGGTGATAACAGGAATTCCAGCCCCCAGCTCAGAAACCACAGCATTTCAGACAGAACAAATGCCACGTGCTCCTACCCTTGATGACATCCTTGTGGTTTTATTCAGGCACCGTCCCTCCCGAATTCCCCGGCATGGTTTAACTCACACCGAATCCCAGCTCACTTTGCAGGGAGTGTTTGTGGGTCAGCTGCAATGCAAATACAGTGGGGGCTGGGGTGTGTGTTCCTGCAGAGGCAGAGCTTTCCACATTACTGTAATTCCRCTCTCTTTTATTACTTTGGAGATTTAAGCCATCATTTGCTGCCACACTTAAGGAGGGAAACTTTTAATAACATCCAGGATGGGATTCACTCCTGGGCACAGAGCTCAAACAMGGCTCAGGCCCACCTGAAGCCTTCAGGATGGAGTTTACACAGCCAGGCACCTTTTCACAACCTTCCATAATCTGACAGATTTCAGAGCTGGGAGAAAAAACCCATCTGAGCACTCAGTTCCTGAAAGAGCTTCTTCCTTTTGGTTCCTTTTCCATCAGGGGGAGGTTGGGGAGTTAGAAAGGGGTAAAAGAAGGAGCAGGAGGCTGATGGCCAAAAGGAAAAAGAAAAGGCTTTTCTCTGCCTGCACACAGCCCTTTTCCCAGAATTCCAGCACCTCTGAGGTTGGGAAAGCTCTCCCAGCCCATGGAGTCCAATCTGTGCCTGATCCCCACCCTGTCCCCAGCCCAGAGCTCTGAGTGCCACCTCCAGGGGACACCTCCAGGGATGGGCWCTCCATTTTGGTTTAGTCCAAACCAAAACCACCCAGAATGTCCCCAGAACCCTCCAGCACGGCCTGTCACGTGTTTGTCACGGGGAGGAAAATGCCACTAATGAARTATCAGGGGGTGAAGCCCAGAGAACAAAGGACAGCTTTGCTCCTCACACAAATCTCAGCAGATATTCCTCACGCAGCACAAGGCTCCTGGTCTGCTGGAAGGTGTCCTTGCCCGTGGCAGGGGGTTGGGACTAAAGGAGTTTTAAGGTCCCTTCAACACAGGATTCTGCTGCTGTGACATTTAGACAGGGCTTCAAACCAGGGCAGCTAAACCAAACCTTTCCTTCATCATTACCCAGCACAAGAGTCTGCCTCGAGCTCCTTTAAAGAGAAAAATCGTCTTTTTTTTCTGCAGTTTAAAGTCAGCTTTCTCCAGAAAAGACCACCAAACCCAGGCTGTTTGCCTGCAGTGCCCGGGGCAGTGACCCCATAACCCCTTCCCTGCTCCCTCCACCTGTTCTCCAACAGCCCTGGCAGAGCCAGCAGGGCCAGGGGGGCCCTGGCAGGTCCCTCACAGCCYTTCTGGGATGTGGGGCCAGGGAGAGCCTCAGTGCCTGSSTGSTGRAACCCTGCAGGCTGARAATGTCAGGGTTCCTGTGTTRARAGGTGCTGAGCCTCAGGCAGGCACCACAYCTGAGCTGAGGCCTTGGGCCAGGCTCCAGCACTGAGTGACAGCACAGGGGCTGTGGGGTGGGGTTTGATTGGAAGTGTGGGATCTCACAGGGKGAARCACTCAGGGGTTCAGGGTTTAGTSYATAGCRATGTGTGTRAGCCAAGAYAGAGAACTTWGRGCATTGTCTGAGTCCTTCTTTTCACCTTCTYCTCCCTGGSTTTGGGTGGTTTCTGTCCCTGGGTGAAAAAGGTCCCCAGTGCAGCCCTTTAGTGGCCACCATTRGGTSACAAACATCAATMSCAGAGGGGTCACCTCATTCTTGGGGAAATGGTGCTGGAAGAGCTGGGAAAAGTCAGCAGTGGCCATTGGGGCAGGTTTGTGTGGCAGCTGCTGAGAGCTCAGGGCTGKGAGTGTGGGAATGGGCTGGGAATGGAKCAGRGATAATAAAAYCACCAATCCCAACTGGAACWTTTGTTTCCYGTGTCTCCTCCTCACCTTGGCCAGAACAAGAAGAGGAAGCTGCCCTGGAGCACCTGGGGGTGCCCGGGAGCCTCAGGGCAGAGCCCAGGGATGCTCAGAGGAGCAGATGAGGAACTGAATGTGTTCAGAGCTGAACACAGCTCGTGTGCTCCAGAGCAGGGGCTCAGGCTGTTCCCTGCTCTCAGCTCCGTTCTGAGCTGGGTAATTACAGCACCAGGAGCTGGCAGCTCACACAGAGAACAGACTCTGCTCCTGTTCACACAGTTCAGGCAGTCAGAGGCACAGGCACCTCCAGACCTGGGCACGGATTGCAGCACAGCCCAGGGAAGGGATGGGGGCAATGGGGTGAGGCCCCTGCCAGCCCARAACACGCTGGGGCTCTGCTCCTCAGGGCAGGGAAAGCAAAGCACAGCCACAGACTGTGTGGAACTTTGCTGCTCTGTCCAACAGAGCTGTAAAAACCCATCTCAGCCCTCTGTGGAATAAACAGGGAAAAGCCATGCTGCAGCCCAAGCTCAACTCAGCCTTGATTAGGCTGCTCCTAAATCAGAGCTAGGGCAAAGCCATCCTAGACAAGGATTTTCCCCTGTTTTGCTAAAACTTACTCACAGCTTCACCTCAAGATGCCTTTTGATACTGGCTTTGTATCAAAGTAAAGAACTCCACCATTTGTAGAGTTTCTTCTAATTATTTGTAATTTATTAACTGGCTCTGTGTTTGGGAGGCCACACTTCTGACCCCACACCCTCCCAGAATCCCAGMCTGGGAAGGAGCTCAGAGCCCCCCCAGTGCCACCCCTGCCATGGCAGGGACMCCTCCCTGTGTCCCAGGSTGCTCCCAGTGTCCAGCCTGGCCTGGGCACTGCCAGGACAATTCCCATGGCTGCTCACAGCAGCCCCTGCTGCTCCAGCYTCARCCTGAGACCCATGGRAGTGSCAGCAAGGACAGCACAGGACCYSCTGAGCCAGACACAAACACCTCACACCCAGCTCTCAGCTCTGCCTGCAGTGAGCAGCTGCTTCTTCATTGTTTTGTGAAAATCTACATTCTGTTCAAACTACRAATTAAACCCTCCGAATTTCCCTCCTCTCAGCTTCAAACGCTCCTTTTCTGCATGTTTTCCCCTTATTTTATTATCCAGACCATGAATGTCCCCTACAGGAGTAGTTTACAGCTTGGTAGGCATTCCCAGTGTTCCTACAGCTCCATTGGATCCATTTTGCCATTTCCTCACTGTGCTGGAAAACCTCTCTGTGCTGGCACCATTTCACCCAAACCTGCTCTGCTCACACAGCTTGGAGGGGTTGTGCTTTGCACGAGACATTTGATATCACACAGCTGACACAAAACATGTGSTTATCTTTAAATGAGAGGCAGAAGGCACTGAACATTCCCTGGGAGTGTCCCTGCCCGGTGCAGCAGGCAGCGTCCCCTCCCAGCCAGCCCATGGAACAGGATTCAGTCCCCCAGGCTTTGCTGGGTGCCTCCAACGAGGAGCAGAGCTCTGGGTGGGAGGAGCACGAGGAGATGCAGAGATTAGGAGGCCTAATGGAGTTTGGAGGGGCTGCCTTCTGAATCTATCAAACCCTGACATTTGAGGGAGCTTTATATTTTCCTTTAAGAGTAGTGCAGACCCCAGTGAATTATATAATGGAATATGTCTCCCCAATGTAATCAAAGTTGACCTAACAGATTTGTCTTTCTGGYGAAACAATCCACTGAAAATCTTTAAGGAAATCAGAACTGGATTCAAACAACAAAGAGGCAAAATCACTTTTCAAATATAAAACAGGCCTGGAGGAAGCCACTCCTACCAATCAGAAATGCTGCAGTAATGGAATGGTTCAGATTGGAATGCAGTGCTCAGGAGCCTCCCCTGGGATGGGACACCCCGGATGCAGCCAACACCACACTCAGAAAACAGCAGCACTGACCTGAACGTTCCAGGGGAGGCTGAAGAAATCCAGTTCAAAACACAAAAACTGTGTGCATCAGCCTTGGGGAGAGGACTCCTTTCTCATCCTGAGGAACAAAAGCAAAGGACTTCAGGTTTGCTTTATAAATGCRTTTCAAGAAGCATTTTTCCACATCTATGCCTAAATAAATGGCTCTGAATTGGCACAATATTAAATTGATTTTATTAATCCTTCTATTTAAAAGCATGCAAATGATTCTCCCCCCAAATGGTTTCATCACACCCTAAGCCAAGTCTACCTGTAGCTAAAATATCTCAMTTTTAGGATTGCTGTTAACTGAAGAAAGCAATGCTGATTTCTACAAAGTTACGAGCAAGGAGTAAAACCCTCAAAGTCCAAATCTCTCTTGCCAAGCCAGTGAGCAGAGGAACCCGGATGAGAAGGCAGAGGCACTGCTGGTCTGAGCACACACAATAAAACCAGTCAGATTCCATTTGTTCGAACATGTGATTCAATTAATTTTGCCATCTTTACTGAATAATTCACTTGATGAATCAATTCTTCTGGTAAATAAGCGCTTCTACATCCCATTGACCTCTGTGTGGGCAAAGCTGATTTTTCCCTTGGCACTGATGTTCTTTGGGGCCGGCTGGGTCAGGAGGCACATCCAGAGGGAACCACGGAGGAGCCCCTGGCATTGCTGGGCCCTCCCGTGCCCAAGGCAGGCCCTTTGCAGGGGGAAAGGGCACCAGGAGAAGCTTCAGGCCAATCCCAGCAGGGAATAACCCCTGGMAGCTCAGGGAATAACCCCTGGAAGCTCAGRGAATAACCCCTGGCAGAGCCCCASGCTCGCTCCATCCAGCACTGGGGATGATGATGCGTTTGCTGACTTTCCCCTCATTTGGTTGCCTCCCCAGAGCCCCTTGGCCAATAAAGAGGATAAGGGAGCTCTTAAGGACAATGTTTCCGTGCTCTGTGACTAGTGAGAAATGCTGTAACATTTTTAAAAAGGGAGGCTTTCCAGCGAGCACCTCCAATTTCCTTAAAACGCTTGCCGCGGAACCTTTATCTCGCAGMAAAGCCAAACATAAGGACACGGAGACAGAGAGGAGATATTCCTGCRTCTATTTGAAGAAATCTCATCCATAAAGAAACAAATTGCCATGGTAATTATCACTCCCTCACTTGTAATTGTGGGAATAACCGTGCCTGGGTTATACATATGGGCCGCTCTCATCCCGCGTGCGTTCGCTCTCCCTGGAAAGAAATGATCTTTTATGGAGCAGAAGCATTAAATGTGTTCTGGCAGCGAGGTGCTGTGCCACAGAGCAGGGCTGGGACTGCTCCTGGGGGCTGTCCCCCACCCCAAACCCCCCAAGGGACCCCAATTCCACATTCCCAGCCAGCCTGGGCTCACCTGGGGGTGCTGCAGGACAGCCCTGGCACAGGCGGGACCTGCACTGGGGCACAGCCAGCTCCCTCCAGGCTTCCTCCCAAAACTCCCAAACAGCAGGGGCTGCGCTGTTAATTAATTAACCACGAGCTGATTAATTGCCGAGGGGGTGAGCGGATCTGCCGCGGTTTGGGTCGGGCAGTTTGGTCAAAGCGTGTCCAGCTGAAAGGCAGATTTGCATGAGAAAGCCAGGCCTGGATTGATGTTTAGTTCCTGCAGCCACTGCAGGGAATCGGTTCCAAAAGGCCAAGGAGCCGGAGCACTCCTGTTCCTGGGCCAATTAGTCACTGGGAATAAATCACCTGMTAAACTCTGCTCAACAATGCCCAGGGACCTTCGGGGAACAAAAACCCCCTGCCCACTCACCTGGGCTGCAAACCCCGCAGGAGAGGCACACGAGCAGAGCCCTGACTGGCTGCCCCTGCATCCCTGGAAGTGCCCAGGGCCAGGCTGGACASGGCYTGGAGCACCCTGGGATAGAGGGAGGTGGCCCTGCCCATAAAAACCAACAAAAAACCCCAAACAAACCAAGAAAAAAAACCCCACAAAAATAACAAATAGCCTCGTTTTTGTATTCCTGTCCCTTTCTGAGATAGAGGAGGTGGCCAGGCCATACCTCTGCTACTCCAAACAGTGCAGGAATATTTCARCTCACTGCTCCCATAGTCCCAGCACTGAAATGTTCCACAAGAGTCCCCCCTGCGAGCCCCTGTGTGTGCAGAGAGCCTCTCCTGCCTCCTCAGCCCCAGCATTTCAACTCCTCACCAGTGCTTTTTGTGATTTGCATTTAGCTGCTTTTGGCTCGTGGATGTTTCCAGCACTGCCCTTTGGAAACCTGGAACTGGGATCCCTCATTAGTCAGGTTTTTCTGCCTTCTGCAGGCAGCACCAACTGCAAAATTGTTTATGAACAGTGAAAAAAGGACCTGGATTTCACGTGTGGCACCAGAAAATGAGGATTTTCATCAAGAGTGCAGCAAATAGGTGCAGGGATGGAGAGCAGTGCTGCACCTGCAGCAGGAGTGTGSTGGGGATTTTTGTGATCAGCCCTGACTGCTCTCCATATGCAAGGAATAGAGAAATTGGAAATATCCTACGCTGTGCCCTCATCCTGCCTTTTACTCCCAATACTTATATGTGTGTGAGGAAAACAAACTTTTTTTAGGAGTTTTTTCCTCAGATTTTTGGCCTCAAAAATTACATTTTTAAAAAGCTAAAAAAAAAAAAGAGCCCTTATTCCTACCAATAAACGCAATTAAACTGAGGTGTTAATTCTACCAGCTAACATTCYAACAGGAATGTTAATTCTGGCTCTCAGTGCTCCCCAATCTGGGTTTTTTTCCCTCCAAAAGCAGCTCTGGGATGGAGTCTGAGACCCCCCAGGCTCCTCCAGCCGTGCCCTTTATCCCCACACCCCAAAAACCTCACCCTCCCCTGAGTGGTGCCTCTCTCCCACTCAAACAGGCAAATTGTCATTAACAGGGAGCCCTAATTGCGTTCTGGCTGGGAGTTGTTCTGTGCAGGAGGGAGGCAGGAGAAGGGCAGGACCTGCCCCGTGTGCCCCAGCCCTGCTGGCTGCAGGACATCCCTCCCTGATCCCGGTGATGCTCAGGAGCTGCCCGGCCCTGAGCTCCTCGGGGCACGTTCCAGAGGTTGTTGTTGGAGCTCCTGGGAGCCCGGGGAGGCAGGCTCAGATCCGATGTGCTGTGACAGGTAAAGGGCACCGTGCAGGCTCCGTCAGCTCCCTGCTACGGGGGRGATGTGGAGCACCCTTTGTGTGCCAGCCATGGCCTGGGCAGGGAGAGCTCCCATTCCTGGTGGGGTACAGCACCCCCTGCCCCTCTCTGCGCTTTCCTCCTCGCTGGAGCCACGGCAGGAGTGGGAAAACAGGGAATGGGGAGAAACAGCAACACAGAATTCCCATCTCTGGGCTTTCCTCCTCGCTGGAGCAATGGCAGGAGTGACAAACCAGGGAATGGAGAAGAAGCAGCACCACAGATTTCCCTCAGCAGCAGAAATAATGCCCCTTAACACCAAAAATCTGTATAAAAATCCAAGCACTTCCCAGCGACCACAAGAAAGCCTAAATCATGTGGACATTTAAAAAAAAAAATCCCTTCTGTTTTCTCATGGATCCAGCCAGGAGGAAAAGTTTACATTTTCACCAAGCACAAGCGTAATCRTGCCTGAAAGTGCAGAGTGCCTGGGTGGCAGAGGGCTCTGTGTCACACAGCACTTTGGGTTGGGAGGGACACAAAGCCCCCCTGAGCAGGGACAGCCTCTCCCAGGGCAGGTGTGTTCCCTCCTGGCACCAGGCACCTCCCTGGCACTGCTGCCACGGGCACCCCACAGCGTCTGCTCGCTGCCGAGGGAGAAGCTCCCCTCAGCCTGCTTTAAAAGTTGCATTTTGATGGATATAAACAGGTTTTAACCACTTCACATAACTCCCAGACAGCCCCACGAGGCTGTTCCCTCGCAGACAATGCCACTGGGCCCAGCAGGGCTCCTGCAGTCRCACTCCCAGGAAGAACAACCCTGGAAATAGGATGGATGCTACAGGCTCTATTTCGAGATGCACGAGGCTGGAAAGCACGAAAGAAAAAAAAAAAAAAACCCTATTGCTGCAGTAATTTCTACTTCTGCAGCTCCATCTGAGGATCCCAGAACTCGCTGCTCGGCCTTTGCAGGGCTCCTGTTGCTGTTCCAATTTTTCCCACAGATTTGATGACGACGGTTTTCGCCAGCAGAGCGGCCAGGCTCCCTCACAGAGCAATTACACCAGGAATTAATTATAGGAAAAGCAGCTGAGAGCGGCACTGAAAATAACTCGGGGTCAGGTTTGTGCCGTGGAGCAGYTTTATGTAACCAGTCTGGGTCCAGGGCTGAGCTGTGCCCAAAAAAGGGGAGCCAGCCCAGCCATCCCTGCCGTGGCCATGGGCAGGGCACGAGGCTCCAATGCCCAAGATCCCACCAGTGGAGAACTTCCAGGAGCAGAGGAAGTTTGTCAAGCCTGAAGAGCTGCACTCTGTCCTGGAGGAAACCTTCCCCACCTTTGAATTACAGCCAGGCCAACAAAGCCTGTCCCCCCTTTAATTGCAGCCTTTGAAATCAGGGTGCCCCTTCCTGCTGCTGCTCTTGTCTTTCCAAGAATTCCCCAAACTGTGGGATGGAGCCCCTGCTGTCCCAAAGCAGGGAGATGATGCCCAGAACATCCCCACACTCTGATTTACACCAGTTCAGGGAAAGGACTGATGGAAAGACATTTCCTCTCTCAAACAGGGAGAACTTCTCCTAAAACACCGAGAGGAGCCAGGGCTGACAGCTTCAGATCAGGTGTCCCTCACACCTCCAGCCTGGGACAGTGGGAGGGGTCCCTGCCCATGGAACTGGATGGGTTTTTGGTTCCTTCCAGCCCAAACCACTCTGGGGCTCCATGGAAGAGAAGCAGATCAGAACATCCCCATCCCCTGAGCTCCAAACCCTTGGAACACAAGGCAAGGAGCAGCCAGTGCTTCCTGCAGGGTCCCCTCTGTCCCTGCCCCAGGAGAGGTGGCTGCTCTCACACCCAGCTCAGCTTGTTTGCCTGAATTTAAGGCTGGGCTCTGCATTTTTTGGTTTTTTGGGAGGATTTTGGTTGGTTTATTTTTTTTTTAATTGAGTCTCCTTTACCATTCTGAGTTCCCTTTTGCCCAMACCCAGCAGCACTCAGGGCTCAGCTCACCACCAGAGCTGCTGGGTTTCACAAACATTTGCTGCCGACCCTGATGTTGATGAGGATTTTCTCCTCCTACAGCTTTGTTTTTCCTAAAAGGTTTTTCCCTTTTAGGGAAATATCAACCCAAAAGGTTGATATTTTGCACTGCTCAAACTCAGGAAAATTTGAGGGTTTTTTAGAGATTTTAATTTAGAGGGTTTTTTGGCAGATTTTAATTTTCCCCCCACCACTCTCTGGTGGCAATCTCTGATTTCCCTTTGGAAATCAGGCACATCCAGAGGCAAGGCACAGAAATCCACATGGTCACTTCACTGAGCTGTGCTCTGCCAACACCTGAAATGAGGCCATTGTTATTGCACCATTCAGGAACMCAACGACTCCCAACCATCATTTAGCGAAGATCAAGTGCAAAATCTGTTTAATAACACCCGATACATCCTCTGTCCTGGAGATGAGATCCTGCATTTGCAGGGCATTGACTCCATCACCTAACAGGTCTTTTCCATCTCTGACTTCTATTAGCCAGTGAATTACAACAAAAGGACCATTAGGCAAACCATAATTGTGGAAACAGCCTCTGACACGTGAGACCAGCTCCTGCCATGGCAGAGAAAACTAAAATTAAACACAGACAACTGAGGGGAAAGCGTTCCCTTTATCCAAGTGTTCAATCACCCGATTAAAATCAGGAAGCAAAACTCAGTAAGTCACTGAAAAGGCTTTTTTTTCCCTGCCCATCTCTGCAGAGACAAGGCTCGGTTTGGGCAGCACAGCAGGGGCTGGTTTGTCCCTGCAGGAGGGATGGCACTGGGGGCTGCTTTGGGATATTTTCCCTGYCTGCTGCCTCTGCCCAACCCAACCTGCGCCGTGCCCCGGAGCCGCTTCTGCCAGGAAAAGTCACATCTTGCAGGGAGCTTCACCTGGGGAGGCATAAACCAACAGAGCAGCCCAGGAGGCTGCGGGAAGGCAGAGAGCATCCAGCCGAGGCTGCCTGGGAAGGGGCTGGGCCGCAGCCATCCTCCAGCAGCTCTGCCTCGCACACATCCCCGCAAAGGTCACGGGCTCTGCAAACACCTCCGAGCCAGAGAGGAGCGCGCAGATGGAGCCACACGCTGGAGCACACGCGCGGGGAATGCAGAGAGCAGGGACCAGCCGGAGCAGGGACCAGGCGGGGCAGGGACCGGCCGGGACAGGGACCAGCCCAGAGCCACCCCCAGCTCCTGCTGCACGGCCGGGCCAGGGCTCCCAGCCCGTCCTGGAGGGGGCCAGCACGGAGGGCTCTTTCCTGCCCAGCATCCACCCCAGCCTCCCGGGCACGGCAGGGCCCGGTGCCCAGCAGCACGGACCGAAGGATGCACAAAGGGCTGAGGATGGCCGGGGAATCCCAGCACAGCTCCCTGGCAGCCCGCCCTGGGGCTCCGGGCAGCTCTGCTGCTCCCCAGCTGCACTGACTGAGCCCCACAAGGGACACCCACGAGGTCACCCGGGTCCCATCCCAGCAGGATGTCGCTCACCCTGTGCTCAGAGCAGGGCTTGGAGGAGCACAGCGTGGTTTGGGAGCAGCAGAGCAGCCCCGGCTCAGGTGTGAGCCCTTCCCAACCCCATCCCGACAGAAATCACAGCTCTCGGCGCTCCATCACATTTCTCCAGCTTAATTAAGAAATACTTTTCACATGAGCAACTGCTCCTTTCCCCATTACTCCTCACCCGGCTGTTGCTGCAGAGCACACTCATTAGAGGCAGTCCTGCAGCCCTTCCTGCCGCCATCCGCACAGAGGGAGCAGGGGCTGATCCCTTCCCTCCGCACATCCCGCTGCTCCCAGGGAGCCAGGATCCCTGAGCTGGGCTCTCCCAGCCGTGCCCTGCCCCTCGGAGCGGGCTGGGAGCACACCTGCCGCCAGCTGTGCCCCCCAAACCCGGACAGGGAGGGCTGGCTGCTGTCTGTGCAGCAGAGGCACGGCCAGCAGGGATTAGGGACACTCTCCTGATCTGTTTGCAACTTGAGCAGGGTTTGAGAACGGGTCTGTTCAGATGGCAGCGAGTGTAATGATCCATCTGTGCCACGGTGTGCTCAGAGCCACGTTAACACCTTCACTCAAAAATCAGCTTGGGAAGGGGCTCAGGAGCTGGCAGCAATGCTCTCCATGAGAGAGACAGGCCACACCTGAAGTGTTTTCCTCATTGCAGTCAGCTCCTGAGAAATATCCCTGCAAAGAGCCTGCTGGCCAAACAGAACCCATGGGAAAGCACACGGCAAAGCCCCCCCGGGTTCAACAGGGCTGTGACAGCCCCAGTGCCAGCACTGCTGCACTTCAGAGCCCCTGGCCCGGGCAGGAGCAGTGCAGGGAATGATCCAGGAGAGGCTCTGGGAGCTCACCAGAAGAGTGAACACCGCCTCTCTCCCGAGCACAGCCCCCAGAGCTCCCCGGCCCTGGTTCTGCTCCTGTCACCGCCTCACATCCCCACTCCTCGTTCATACAGCCCCTGAGCTTGTAAAAGGCTGGTAGAGCTGGAAAAGTGCCCCCAGCCCCCCCTTTTTAGTGGCTCTTTCGGGCAGGATTTGGTGGGACACTGCCTTGGCATTCCCAGCAGTTCCCAGCTGCATCCCCAGCCCTGAGCTGTAATCCAGCCTGGAGCAGGGGCTGCCATAGCCTGGCATCCTCTGCACCAAAAGCACCAACTCCTGCTTATTCCTCCTTTTCCAGAAAGGAGATCTCAGCAGCATTAACCCCTATGAAATATTAAATCTCYATTAAATACTATTAATAAACTTGGGAAGGAGCTGGGGCCAGATGCATGAAAAGCAGGATTCCTTCCTGGGAGCACAGACTGCAGCACACACACGTGGGAATGCTCCCWGGGCTTGCACAGCCTCGCATCCCTGCAGAAAATGAAGCTGCTCCAGCTTTCCATGGCACAGGGATTCCTGGGATTGCAGTGCCCAGGGTTCCTCTCCAGCCCCGGGGTCACTGAACCTGCAGCTCTCTCCCCTGGGATGTCTCCAAAGGCAGAGCAGAGCTTTGGGATCCATTTCAGCACCACCTCACCCACAGCAGGGACCTCCTCCTGGTAACTTTGTCATTAAATCACATTTTGTTCACAGATCTGTTAAAAAAGACAACTCTAACCCAAATGTATTTTGTGGAAAATGCATTTCACATTGTGGCCCTGCTGCTCCCTTACACATGAGCAAAGCATTGTGAGCACAATGAAATGGATTTGTTTGTGTCTGGAAATGCAATGAAATTAAAAATGTAACAGTTCTTTCAGTTCTAGAAGTTTCATCTGCAGGAATTAGCACAGAGAATCACTTTTACAGAGGTTTTCAGGAGAAAAGACCAGGATGTGACTCAAAATTAATTTGTAATAGGTCCAGGTGTGTTTTATTGTCCTCCTTTGTGCTGTCTGTTACACAGGAGACAATTCATAAATCCCATGTATGTATGAATTTGGGGTGCTATTCTTTGGGACCCTCCCTCCTTTACATTTTATAACTGTTTATATAAAATGTTGTGGTGCTGTGCTGACCAGCCCTGAGCTCAGCAGTTTGTTGATGCCATATCCTCACATGCCTAAAGCTGCAAAATTCATGACCAGGTACTGGAAGTCCCATCACCCAAAAATCACATCCAWTACCTTCAGACACAGCCAGGAAAATTCCCAATTTCACAGCAAAACAGGAAAAAAACACACGATGAGAGTCTCTTAATGGCAGCTTTAGGGAAAKGCTGTGTTCTGACAACACAAGAGTCCTGAGCCTTCACTGAGTGACTGCAGAGACAAAGCCCCASAGCTCCTGAGGGCAGGARCAGTCCTGGTTCCACGGACCCAGCAGATCCCTGCTCCTCCACTCCTGGGTTTGCCACTTCCAACAGCAGCAGAGTCAAATTGTCACAGCCCAGGATCCCAAACTCCTGAAATGGCTCTGTAAGACCCAACCACAAAACACTGGCACAGCTCCTGCAAGAGGCACTTCCAGCATCCTGGAATCACAAACCCCACAGTGGTTTGGGCTGGGAGGGGCCTTATCCCATTCCCCCATCCCAGATTGCTCCAAGCCGTGTCCAACCCAGCCTGGGGTCCTTCCAGGGATGGGGCAGCCACAGCTCCTCTGCAGATGGGCAGGGAGAGAGGGGAGGGGACAATGGGAGCAGCATTTGGGGCCTGTGCACAGCCTGGATGGCCTGGGACAGAGCAGGGTGGAGAGGCAATCCTGCAGGGAATGCTGTGTGCAGGAACAGAGCAGGGTGCAGAGGCAATCCTGCAGGGAATGCTGTGTGCAGGACAGAACAGGGTGCAGAGGCAATCCTGCAGGAACAGAGCAGGATGGAGAGGCAATCCTGCAGGGAATGTTGTGTGCAGGACAGAGCAGGGTGCAGAGGCAATCCTGCAGGAACAGAGCAGGGTGCAGAGGCAATCCTGCAGGAATGCTCCCCCAGCCCCGGCACAGCCCTGCCCTGCCCAGCCGAGGTGGGAATGCGGGCTGTGCTCTGGATGTGAGCTGCACACCCAGCCCCGTGTGCCCRTGGCTCTGCTCCCACCTGTGACCCCCGCCCACCCCCGGCTGGCGCKGACGTCCCCTCCCCAGAGCCAGAACATTTCCAGAGGGGCTGGAGCTGCTGCTGCTGCTGCTCCCGCAGCTGAGCTCGGCTGCCTTGGCCTTTCGAGTTCAGCTCCAGAGCTTGTCGCTTCCCTTTAGCTCTCTCTGAGGCAGCTGCAGGGGCTGGGGCTCTGCTC
>CADDXX010000591.1:274963-299331 GCA_902810485.1 Alauda arvensis
AGGTTCCGCCGGCCCGGCCCTCCCGGCGCCGCCTCCTGCAGCCGGGGAGCCCCGCGGGGAAAATCAAAGCGCTGCGGCCGCAAAACGCGGCGGCTCCTCCGCCGCCAAAACAGAGCTGCATTGGCCGGGAATCGAACCCGGGCCTCCCGCGTGGCAGGCGAGAATTCTACCACTGAACCACCAATGCGTGCTTGGACGACTGTCACTGCCCCTGGCTGAACCAGCTCACCGGTGTCACTGGTGTCACCGATGTCACTGATATCACCGATGTCACCAGTGTCACCGATGTCACCGTGTCACCGGTGTCACTGGTGTCACCGATGTCACCGATGTCACCGGTGTCACTGGTGTCTCCGATGTCACCGTGTCACCGGACCCACCCGCTATATTCTGTCCCTCAGCCCCAACCGCTCACACAGAACTTCTCAGCCATCATGCCCAGGAGAAAAAAGTTCTTTAAAATTCAGCACTACCCGTTGTACATTTTTCCCCTAAAGGATTAAAACAAACCTGGGRAAGTGTGTAATGCACCCCTCACACACCCCACAGAGTCTGGCCTGACTGTTGGTTTTGATCTTGTTCATCTCTCACAGATGCAAGATGTCACTAATCATTCAAAGCTTTTTTTTTTCCTCATCATATTCTTTGAAAACTCTTTTCATTTCTAAGCATTCTGTTAGTATCAGGGATAAACTAATATTATTTATTGAATAAGCAAGGAGTGATTTAATGGAARAACTTTCAGAGATTGCAGGTACAGGTTTCCAAGATTCTTTATACCTAGCACTATGGATGGAGTCGATCTTAAAGGTCTTCTCCAACCTAAATGGTTCTGTGATCATTCTTTACATTTAAAAGCTTTCAGACCAAGTCACAAATGTGAATTTTTGTTCCTTTTCCATCCTGGAAGGACTTTGCCACGGGAGGCCAATGGTTCAGGGCCCAGAGACTCAGCTGATCCACAAAGGGATGATCAAAGTGTGCTCACCATGGTCCCTGTGACTCGCCAGGTGATGACATTTCAGCACTCTGTGCCCGTGTGTGGTGATGTCAACAGTGAGTCCTTGCTTGTGCTGAGTGATGTGGCTGTGCTGTGTCCCAAAATAAATGATGCACACTCCTGACACTCAGTTTGCCTTGGACACGCTCCCACACACAGCCACACGTGAGCCAGAGTCCAAGGAAAAGCTSCAACAAGTGCTGCACGTCAGGATTTATGTACAAAAGTGCTGGAGAACAGTTCCTGGGCAGGAGGAGCAGCCCCAGCCACCCAGCCCTGCAGAGGCAGGACGCAGGTGTGTTCTGGTTCTCTCACCAGTGCTCTGGCACTGCAGGTCATGTTCCAGTGCCCTGTGTCTGGCTGTGCATGAACTCCACACTGTAACAACCCAGCACAGTTCCCTTTCCTTCCCAGCTTCCTCTGGCAGAATACATAATGCATATATTCTGACATAATACAAACTGTAAGCAATAATTATTATTCAGGCTGCTGCTTACTGTTGGATTAATCAGCCTAAAAAAATTGTTTTCTTTTCTCAGACAAGCCCAGGACCACAAACTCCCCAAGCACTTAGGCAAAAAATATTCATATTTAGAAGCCCCTAACTCCCCATTTTACTGTGTCTGGAAGTCATCCAAAAGGTTTCCCTCTACTTTTGCTCTCCCACCTCCTCTCATTCCTGGTGAGCTGGGGCTCTGCCAGGCAGGGACATCTGGCAACATCTGTGCACAGCCACAGGGGACCCAGCAGTGTCCTCAGAGAGCACCATGGAACCAAAGAACTGTGTCTGGCTGAGGCTGGAGAAGTCCTCTGAGATCCCTGGGTCCAATGGGTCACTCAGTGCCACCAAGGCCACCTCTGACCCCTGTCCCCAGGTGCCCCTCTGTTCTCTGGGGCAGAGCAGAACATGCTGCTTGTGCCACTCCTTGGAGAATTATTGCACACAGGGTTGCCACAGTGACAGACTTTGCACTTCCCGTTCCCAGRGCAGAAATGAAACCTGTCCTTGCACTCAGGGTCAATAGCTCAGAGAACACTTTCTCATGTCCATTGGACTGGTTTGCATCTGCTCAGAACATCTGGGAGTGCTGGGTGACGTCCTGCAGGAAATTCTGTCAACCAGGAGGAGTTTGGCAGCTCCCAGGGGCCCAAAGGTCACTCCAGAACTCTGGGAAGCCGTTCCCAAGCTGTGTGACCCAGRCTCACACTTGGCTTCCCTCAGAGCTGACTGTGGGTAGGAGAGTGCTGAACAGGCCAGAAATCAACCTGCAATGTTAGAAATGGTGTGCAGAGCCTCACAACTGGGGAAAGTCTCACAGGATCAGTTCAGCTGAGTAGGAATCAGAATCCTMCTCCAACAAAACAGGGAGTTCTAAGGGATTCCTTGTCTCAGTCATCACAATGGCGAAGGTTCCCTGCCAACCTTCAGTGCAGATGGATCTGTTCTGGGCCCCCAATGGACAGGGCACTGTTGCAGCAAGTCCAGAGGAGGTTACAAAGTTGGTAAGGGACTGCAGCACCTCGCTGTGAGCCTGAGAAAGCTGGAGGGGAGAAGGCTCTGGGGGAACCTTCAGTGTCTGGAGGGGTGTACAACGAAGCCAGAGAAGGACTCTTCACCAGGAGCTGTGGTGACAGGGCAAGGGGGAATGGCTTCACACTGACAGAGGGGAAATTTAGTTTGGATATGTGGAAGAAATCCTTGCCTGTGAGGATAGGTACAGGTTTCCCAGAGAAGTTGTGGCTGCCCCTGGATCCCTGGAAGTGCCCAAGGCCAGGCTGGATGGGGCTTGGAGCACCCTGGGACAGWGGAAGGTGTCCCTGCTTCTGGCTGAGGTTTGACAGAGCAGAGCCCAGGAGCTTCTGGTGTTTCTGGTGACTCTGCTGTGCCCCTCTGAGGAGGATGCTGCAGCTCAGCACCACCCATAGCCTCCCTCCCCAAAATCAGCTGGTGCACTGTGATAGGAACAAGGTTGGGTTGATAGGCAGTGGTAAATCAGCTCAAATCAAGTTTAAAAGTGCAGGTGTGGCTTACCTGGGGTGCACCATTCCTTCCTGCTGGCATGGACACGTGTCCCCATGTCACATGGGTCTGTGACTGTGCAGTCACCCTGTATAAAATGGGTGTTGCATCGATCCTTGTGCTGGCACTTGAAAGTGGTAGAGTGGTACAGCTGTACTGTACCTCTGGCTCTGATCCACCTCCTCACCTGGAGGTAAACCAGGAACATTCTAAAGGAGGGCTGAGGGAGCTTAGAAAGGGGCTCAGCCTGGAGAAAAGGAGCTCAGGGGGGACCCTGTGGCTCTGCACAAGTCCCTGACAGGAGGGGACAGCCAGATCAGGCTCTGCTCCCAGGGAACAAGGATAGGGTTAGGGTTAGGGTTAGAGGACACAGCTTCAGGCTCGGCCAGGGGAGGCTCAGGTTGAAGATCAGGTTGAAAATTTTTAGAAGATTCTGTAAATGGAGCTCTTAGAAATAAAGCTTAATGAGTAAATGAGAGCAGCATGRAAGACAGGAAACCTGTGTAGGAACCAGCTGGTGTTTCACTAACACACACAACRCTCTGTATCACCAGGCAAGTCCAGTCAAGACTTCCAAAGCACTGAAGATAAGACAAGGCCTTTCAAAATGGCCTCTCAAAGCCTCTCCATAAAGGCTCCCCAAGCATGTTCCTGTCTCTTCCTCCAGAGTGCAGAGGAATTGCTCCATCCTGGGGAGCTCTCCTCTGAGTGGAGCAYACGCACATCAACTCGATTTTAACAGGTCACGGAATGAGCCGGGCATTTAAAAATATCCACCTCCCCAAAAGGACAAATGAATCCGTACTGTGGAGCCTTCAGCAAAGATGCTTGGAACAAAACAAACAAAACAATCGTGGCAATCTTTTAGGGAAGACTTTATAATGTAGAACAAGTTGTCAGTGCAGGTTAAAGTTTTAAGGCCTAGCAATTTTGACAGCGTCCCTTTGAGCACAGCGAGCGCGCGGGGACGAGCAGGACAGCAAAAGGTCACTTGGTCACACATATCTGAAGTTTAGCTCCAGACCCACTAGGCACGTCCCAATTAATTATTTAAATCTGCAGGGAGAAATATTTCAGTGGATGAAAAGGCATCATGTGAAATTCTGGGATGGCTGGCRTGGTCAGAGCGGTGCTGAGGGAAGGTGGGGTGAGAGATCCCTACCACGGCTTCAGACACAGAGAGGAGCCCCTCACATCCAGCAATGCTGATTGTCCCACATACCAGGCTCTCAGGGATTTTCCAATATCCTTTCCTTTTCAATGGAATAGTTCTGGATCACAAAAGGTCACTGGAACCAAATTGACAATGATATATGTGGTTATTTAAAATAACTTTCCCCAGCACAGTTATTGATGATGCTGCTGGCAATGTGTAAGTTCCTTACAAATGCATGGACACCCTGAAACTGCTCGTTCCAGATCCTGTCTAAAGTGTCTCAGAAGAAAGCCATCAGGCAGGCAGTGCCAGGGAAATGGGCATCAGAGGCAAACAGGACACTCAGATCCTGGCTTTTTCATTATGGGATAGGCTGGGAATTTTAAAGTCACTGCATAGGTCTTTGAACAGGTTTTCTAAGCTTTTCCTAATCAATTCAATGGAGAAAATACCTGGATAAACAGCAGACATGTCCAGTCACCAGGGCTGGTTTTCATCTGTCATTGTCTGAGAGAAAAAAATAATGCAGCACAAATTCTGCAGAGCCTTTTGCCTTGCTTCTGCTGAATACAGCTCTCACTCCAGCACATGTAGAGAAAAGAAATTTAATCGGTTGGTTTTTTTTTTTTTTTTATTTCCTGCCACAACAAAGCTTCTTAAACGTTGAAAGAGAAAATAACTACTCTTGACTAGTCCAAGCAGTCTCTCTTTCTAAAAGATCCTGTTCTTTTCTTTACCAACAGAATTCACGTTGTCCATCAGAGCCAGCAGAAAAACAGGGCTGCTCCACATCCCTTCCTTCCATTCCCTCCTGGGCTGCCATTGCAGGGAGAGGCCAATTAATTACGGTGTTTGTTCTGCTACAAATTACGTGGCCCCGTGACCTTATTMTTTCCAAACTGCAATTCCTGCATTCTGTTTTGTGGGATCTCGATGGGACAGCAAACAATCAGACATAATTGCGATGGTAACACATCATAACAGAAAAATGGGCCACTCTCTGTCCCTCAGACACACGAGACGGGTGGATTTATCTGCTGCAGTGTAGGGGAAATACCTGAACATCAGCAACACATCCTGGCTTGAGTGGTAAAGTGACCATGGATGGGAAGCCACAGGGCTGTGCTTGGAGTGAAACCCGACACCACAGCCCGAGATGGGAACGATTTAAATGCCTGATCACACCCACGACTCAGTGCCTGGATTTTCCAACGGGAGGACCTACCACGGATCCCGCTGGAAAAACCCCAGCAGAGAAATTCTGCAGCTGCTTCTGTCCCTTTGTCTCAGCTCTCCCTTGCTCCTCACAAAGACATTTTCCTGAAGACAGATTAGGAGAAAACATATTTATGAACGTGTGAACAGATTTCCTTCTCATGATACATAACTTTGGCATGCAGTCAGGAGACGACGGTGATCTTTTTCCCCATCTTCCCTCGCTAATGAAGAGAAACTGCCTCTGGGTTTGAGGACAAAAGGTGAACTCTCCCTGCACACAATTTACACCTGCTGAGCACATGATTTCAGGCATCTGAAATTCCTGCCTTGGCAGGTGTCCCGGGGACCCAGCCACACGCACAGACACTTTGGAGGTAATATTTTCATCCAGGCATTAAATAAATAACAGACTTGGGAGGGATGAATTTTGCAATACTTTCAGGCATCTCATTTTTTTACTTAACCTTGTAAAACTCTTTCACTCTTCAAACTTAKGAAGCCCAATCCTAAACAATCAGTAACTAAGATAAAAAGACTGCAGTGGTTGACCAGGAGCCTGAAGTAGGTAAGAGAGCAGCCCATCCCTGTTTATTGGTAGCTGCACTGTGAAGGGGAGGAAAGTGAGATTCCTTGGGAAATGTGATCCTTTACAAAGTTTTCACTTTCCCTTTATGAGGAGAGTAGTACAACTCTGTGTCTCATCAGMTCTCATTTTCTACCCTCTTCARGATGATGCAGGCTGGAAAAAGCYGATGAGACACRRCAGTGCTGGGTTGCAGAACATGTTCACTTGGAAACCGGCTATAGGTACATTTTGCACTCATCAACTGCCCTGTATCAATCAAAATTTGTCACACATGTATACTGACAGTGCAGCTACATCTGGGTAGACAATCCCTTTGAGGGGTGGGAGGATAGGAKATTCTCCTAGCTCTAATAAATACTTGTTAGAGATGGATGAAACAACATCTAGTGCCATGTTAGAATACATATACGGGGTAGGTATTCACATCTAGAACTTGTGTGTGCTGCATCATGCTGAATTTATTTGTCACAAACTGCATTTAAATCCTTTTTCTTTTTCATATGCCAATTATTCTTCTTCCATTCTCATGTGCTCCAGAAAACACACACCTTAAAATCMTATCCTTAGAAAACAATGAATAATTTTCTGATTTTTTCCCTTTTATTTTCAATTCTTTCCCGTCAGTTGACAGCTTCTAAGCCAGAGTCTTTACTAATTCTAGGTGCCACTCAAGATCTTAGCCCCTTTTAAGAGCACTGATGTTCCCTGGGGTAAACGCTGCTCCCATCCCCAGTGACTGAATATCACTGACTGTGCAGAACTCATGAAATCCAACCCTCGCAGTTGTTTAGTGACTTGAAATGACACCCGGACAGCTGAAGACCGCGATCAGCTGGCCGGGCGGTGSAGCCGGGCCCCACGCGTGGGCCCGAGGCCTCCGGTACCGCCTCCGGTACCGCCACGGCGCGGCCCCGGGGAGGGGCCGCCATGGGCGGCGACCCCCATCACGCAAGCCCGGGGATGAGGAGGCCGCAGCGGGCCCCTCCCCGCGGGCCCAGGCCGCATCCCCGGACTCCCGCGGCCTTCGGCGGGACTGTCGCGGCCCCGGGCGGGGAGCAGGGCGGGGAGGTGCCGGCCGCGTTCRAGGCGGAGCTCGGGGGAGCCTGGCTGGCTGCTGCAGGCGGAGGGCGGGCAGGGAGAGAGCCGCCCTCCCCTCTTCCCTGCCGCCGGCCGGCGAGCAGCCCGCAGAGGGACGCGGGCTCGGCAGTGAGTGAGTGCCGCTCGGGCAGTGAGTGCCTCTCGGGCAGGGAGTGCCTCTCAGCAGTGGGTGCCTCTCGGGCTGTAAGTGCCGCTCGCGTTTCTGTGGGAGCGGGGCTCGGAGCCGCGGGCGGGATGGAGGGAGCGGGGCTCGGACCCGCGGGGGGAGCCGCGCGTTGGACACCGGAGCTGCCTTTCATTATAAACCTGTATCGAACGCATCCTGCCCGCCTCTCCTCCACGTCTTACCCTGTTGCCCAGAGAAGCTGCCCCATCCCTGGGAGTGCTCCAGGCCGGGGCTCGGAGCAGCCTGGCCCAGGGAACGCTGTCCCCATGGCAGGGGTGGCTCTGGAGCATCTTTAGGGGCTCTTCCCACCCGAACCATTCTGGGATTTTATCCTGCCATGGGTRAGGCTCACGAACAGCACGGGTAGCTGGGATATTGGGCAGAAATCTTTCCCTGTGATGGTGACGAGGCCCTGGCACAGGGTGCCCAGAGCAGCTGGGGCTGCCCCTGCATCCCTGCAGTGCCCCAGGCCAGGCTGGACATTGGGGCTTGGAGCAGCCTGGCACAGTGGGAGCTGTCCCTGCCATGGCTGGGTGGGATGAGATGGGCTCTAAGGTCCCTTCCAACCTAAACCAGTCCATGATTCTATGATCTTTCRCAGCAGCTTTCACTACCAAGTGCTCTCGGCCTCCTCCCCCTATTTTATTTAAGCTTTTGTATGGGAAAAAAAAAGACCAGAAGAAAGGAGAGTGTGGCAGTTTTACAGAAGTGGTGCAGAGCCCCTGGCAGCTGTCCCATGTGCAGCCCTGTGCTCCCTGAGAATGTCCCACAACGGGAGGTCCAGCCCCAGCGTCTCCCTGTCTGGGACAGCTGCTGTGTGCCTGTAGGTGTCTATAGATAATAAAAAAAGGAGGCTGCAGAGCTCATTAACTATATTTTTTTTCTTGGATGGAGCTGATAGAAATAATATCTCCCATTATTAAAAAATGCAGCTGTAGTTACACTGAACTTTGTAAAATGAAAGTAAATTTAAATTAGTACTTCCACTGAACGTACTCGTGGGACCATTGCTCTGTGTCCTAAACTCCTGAGTTCTTACCTCTGTTAAGCAGTCAGTAAATGTTTGTAAGCCTGATTCTACAGGAAAAGATGKAAATGTGTGTGTGGAGAGCTTGAGTTCAAAACCAGCCTGATTGACTCCCTACCTGACTCCCCTTTGTTACTGTGAACAGGTAGTACGGGTGTGCTGAAAGCTGCTCCTTTCACCTGCTGCTGGGAACCTGGGGCTCTCCTCCCCTCCAAAGGAGCTGCATTTTCTTATCTTCCCTGCTCCTTTGGACACTTTTTTTTCCTCACTTATTCATGGTTACAGTTCTTCAGGAATTTTCAGTGATAAGCAGTGACTGAGTAACCAGTAAAGACTTGGTCTGATATTTCAGGATCTTTCTGTGTTAATATGTAAAGCAATGTATTGCCCCTTCAATAGCAATAACCAGGATATTATTCATTTTAACGTTAGGCAATTAGCAGTTTACTTAGTCCAAAGTTGGATGGAAGTTTTTGAGTAGACACAAGTGTGCATAAAAAATGAGTCACACCCCTTGTAATTTGTAGCATTACTTTGGTTGTGTATATATGGATTTACATTTTGGTTTGCTTAATTATGTGTATGCAAAGGAGCACAGTAATAACAACAACTTTGTGAACTAGACCTTGCTGCTTTATGCAGTATTTTCTCTAGAGATCCATTTCTACCTGCTGACTGCCCCCACAGGAATTTCGGAAGCTGGCAGGATGTGGTCAGTGCAATGCCCATTCATGCAGAGCAGTTTTCCAAAGGACAGCTCCTACAGGTTCCTTGCTGCTGCCTGCTTTGACTCCACACAAGTCTCTGCAAGCTTTAGCAAATATTTAAAAGAACTGTGCATTTTCTGCTGTCAGTTTGCAGTTGTGACTTTCGCCTTCCACTCRTGGTTGATGGTTTCAAAACAGGGCTTGGCATTTCCAAGTTGCTGGCTCAGTTAGGCAATCTCTTCCTTGTGCTGGTGCTTGTTTGTGTGCTGGCAAGTGGGACCYGGGGAGCTGCTTTGCCTTTTGATGGGCTGTGTCCCCTCAGTGTCAGCCAGAGCTCTGCCAGCCTGGTTCCACAGATGAGCTGAGCCACTGGGTGTTCTTGGCCTCGTGGCTGTGGTTGGAACCTGGGTTTTCCCAGGGATTCGCTGTGTCATTGTGGGCGTGCTCCTGCAGGGGATGTGAGCAGGAGGGTGCTGATCCCTGTCCCTGCCRCACACCTGGGACCTGCTGGGTGCTGCTTCACTGGGAGAGCTCGGGAGAGTGGGACASCACAGCCAGGGTGGGAAATGGGAACAGGCTGAGCTCTGCTCCAGGGAACAGGGACAGGAGGAGAGGGAACGGCCTCAGGCTGGGCCAGGGCAGGCTCAGGTGGGACAGCAGCAGGAATTTGCCCATGGAAAGGGAGCTCAGGCCTTGGCAGTGCCCAGGGGGGTTTGGAGAGCCCATCCCTGGAGGTGTCCCAGGAATTGCTGGAGGTGGCACTCAGAGCTCTGGGCTGGGGACAGGCTGGGCATTGGGCACAGATTGGACTCCATGATCTTGGGGGGGTTTTCCAACTTCAGTGGTTCTGGGGATTCTGTGAAATAAAAATTAAAGGGTGGAAAAAGAAAGCTGAAGCCAGTGGGACAGAAGAGGAAGATCACCCTTTAAGGAAGGAGGGGTTCCTGCACTTCCACTGCTCCGTGGGTGTTKGTGGCTCAGACTGGAGCCCCTTGGGGTGAACACTGTGGAGCACAGAGAGCACAGAGCTGTTTACAGCAGCAGCTGTGGGGCTCCAGGGCTCCACTAATTAGCTCTTGCTAATGTAGATGCAGCCTCTTTCTTCCGAAAAGCTTYACTTTAGGAAACAGCTTTTATGACGTAAGGAACAGACAGTTTGTAATCAGATCTCTTCCACAACATCACAGTATTGATTTTGGAAACTTTCCATCTCCCTAAATGGCTCTCTCCSAGCCGGGCTCCCGAGCCAGCGTGGAGCTCTGTCTCCAGGGGTTTCCAGGTGAGCTCACCCCGAATCACAACCAGATCCTGTGGATGGAGTCCAAAGTCTTGGGCTGTGTTATTTTTATTTGCTTTGCAGAGCCTCTCGGATGAAGCATTGATTCTGATTTCAGAGTGACTCTGAGCACAGGCCCCTCCTCCAGGGTTGGATTTGCATGTGCTATCAGGTCTCAATCTGTATCCCAGGATATAAACTAGGCTACTTCCTTGCCACACCTAAATATTCACCTAATTTGTAGCTATTTTTTGAGCAGGTTCCTGTTTGTGTGTGCAGGTATACGTCCAGTCTTGTAAAAAGCAAAACACCTTGTTTTCTAATCCCTCCTTGAGCCTTTTTCTAGGGAGTGGAAGGAAAAGCATGGAAAAAGTGCCAGCATTGGGATCACACTGAACTGGCAGACTGTCTATTCAAATATCCACATTAAAAATGAGGGGAATGAAAAATATAAAAAAATGGGAAACAGCTATAAATTAACTGTATCTGACAAGAGCATTTCATTGTAGTGACAGTAATTGGCTTATAGTCATTGTATGGTGTGTGTGGTTGATGGCTGATATTAACCCCCACCAACAGAGAAAGCAAGAGTGATTGTTTGAAAAGTTTAAGTTAAACCAGCATTGGCACAAGAGCACAAAGGTATGGAAATCATCCTGCACACATTAGTCAGTGATCAGGCTGGAGACCAGGCTTCCCACTCCTTCCAGTAGGACAGGAGGGARTTGAAATACCTTCATCCAGAACTTGATCAATATAYTGTGATGTTTGTATGCYAGGAAAGCTCAAAATACCTATAGCYGTGGGTGTTTCTTTGTATTCCTGTTGGTCCTCAGATTCAGTTCTGGGGCTGCAGCACTGCAGCCGTGCCTGTCTGCAGTGTTGCCTCATTCCCAGAAACACTCCACTGTCCCTGGCCAGACTATTGCTATTGAAACTCCAAGGGGGATTTACACATCRGACTCTTCCCCTCATCGTCTGTGGGTGGGAGGGTAAGGAAACAGAAGGAAAAGAAGTGGTTAGGTTAAAATGCAGACACTCGAAAGAGGAGCCAAAAAAGTTTGTTCCTTGTGGGACAGAGTTCACAGCAGTTGTTCTGCCATCTAAAGCAGAGTGGGAATAWCTTGGTGTCTGAGTACAGAGGGCAGATGAAGTAGCTGGAAGCAGTAGGACCAAGAGGAGGAATGAGGATAGGATACCTRTTTTCTGTGTTGTTTCTCCTTTATTTTTGGGGCGTGGGAAGGACTTTCCCCATGTGGTGAAGTGCTGCTTGGCTTCCACTGACCRGCACAGCGTGGCCTGGGGGGATTGGGAGTGTAAATTCCGTGTGCAGGACCTTACACATCTGTGGGGTGACCCTGTGAGCTGTCTGGGTATCACAGGTTATGTTCCTGTGCKTGGTTAGAGAGGTGGCCTTGGCTAATGACTTTAATTGCCATGGCCTRACTTGTGTTTGAGAGCCCAGAGTGACCGTGGGGGGCTCAGGAGAGGCTCTGGAGGGTGGATGTGTCCGTGTCAGCCGTGGTGGGACCCTCTGCAGCCCTTCCTGGGGGTGTGTTGTTCCTCACCAGAGACCTGCCTTGCAGGGTAGGCATCTCCAGCTAGGCTTGGTCTAAGCTTTMGTCCGTTCCTTCGCAGTTACTGCAGTCATGCTGGCCTGACAGCCTGTGTGACATGAACCACTCCTGCCCTCTCCAAGGCACACCAGACACAGCTTGCTGGATGCCCTGCTTAAGGGGGTGCTAACTGGGCTGTTTTCTGCTTACATCCCCTTTTTCGCGTTAGTTGGCCACTTCCTGCATTGACACACGGTGAAACTGCCGGTAACAGACCAGAACAGCTTTAAAGGCTCACCCTATCCCCAGTCCCAATTTAACCGGGGCCTTGCTGCTGCTGTCACCGTGGCCACCTTATGAGTAGCGCTGAGAGAGCGATGGGAGCTGGGTTAGAGGGAGCTGAGGTAGGACTGCAGCAGTTTGGAGAGGCAGGAGCAGTGCTGGGCTCTCAGCTCAGCCCGCAGGGACTTCAGTCAGCGCCTGTCATCGTCCCAAACYTACCTGAGGAGCTTTGGGAAGGAGGGAATTAGACAATGCTCCTGCGCCAACGGCAAGTTATGTAAACTGTAGTGGAGATGATTATAAGTTTTCTATTTTTAAGCCTTGCATTGAGTGACTCACTTTATTAGATGTGTTCGTTTGCGATGGAATGCGAAGCGCCCGGATTCCATGGCAATGGCCTCGTAAGGCTCACGGATGTAAAACATAACAGATTGGGTTTCTCCTCCCCATCTCCCGGGCTGTGTSTCGGAGCCGTGTGTGATGGCAGCGCGGGGCGGCTCCCGCTGCTGCGGCTCCGCAGCCGGCTCCATCTGTGCCTCCCCTCCTGCTGGAACGCTCATCCTGYTCCGCTCTCTCGTGGCTCTGGGCCTGAGCTCCCCACCATTCCCTTCCTCCGTTCCTGACGTTCTTTCCCCCGCCTTTGGCCGTGGGATGCTCAGATCCAGCCCCATCAGTATCTGTAATTGGAAAGTACCTGAGCAGAGAAACGCTGGCGATTGTGGCACTTCCCTTCCAGCTGCCTGGGGTGGCAGTGGGCTGCACAGCTCCCAGGGACATCCAGACAATGGTCTGGCGGCTGGCTGGGCCGGGCATTGCGGGAAGTAAGGAAGGCAGGTCACTGCCAGGAGCTGTGCCAGCCTCGTGGGGACTGCGGGTGGCAGAGCTGTGTCATGGGGGATGTGCTGTTCAGGAGCACCTGCTGAGGACAGGRGTGGACATCCCTTCTCTAAAAACCAGGGTGTCAGTGGTGCCTTGTAGGGTTTGGGGTTTGAAACACGGGTTGGAAGTGAAGACACCCTGTGTCCAACACTTGCAAAGGGCCTTTCTTCCTAGAAGATTGCACAGAGCTCTGCAGAATTCAAACTAAAGTGACGTGTTGGACACCGTGTGGAGCCTGTGACACAACAGGGGCAGGGTCTGAGGGTCACCTGGGGACCCTGCTGGGGCAGGGAGCTGCTCAGCAGCCTGGCTCTGCAGTGGGACACTCCTCTGGAAGTGGMTGCTGCACGTTGCTGTAGTGCAAGTGAGTGTGGCTGAGCTGCTGGTTAGGGAGCACACCGAGGAGTTCCCACTGTGACTAGGGTTTGTATTAACTCCTRAAAACTGAAAGCAGGAAGTTGTGCTGATAAATCTTTTGTGTAGTTTCCATTTTGTTGTAGACTGCTCTCCCCGCCCCTTTGTGTCCTTTCACGTTTAAAGACTATTCTTATCATGAATCCTTTAATAGCAGCTTGAGCTAATGTCCCTCTGAACCTTTAGCAGTGCTCAGCTGTCCCTGGGAACTGTTCCCTGGGGTTMTTGAGCTCCTTGGACAGATCMCTCTATGCAATAGCCACTCCTYGTGACATGCTCCTGGCTCTTCCTGCTTCAGTCAAGGGCTCCTGCTCCTGCCACAGCTGTTCTAGAGCCTGTCAGAGACCTCAGCCCACCCTCCAGGTGAGGCCATGGGTCCAAAGGTGCCGTTTATGGCTTCTATTGAAATCAAGGGTGAGGCTTAGCATGCAGATTTACTGCATCAGATGGCACTGACAGCACTAAAACACTCCGAGCCGCTTTTAAAGGTGATTCAGAATATTTGTGTGATGGAAAGATGACATATTTCTGACTGTAGTGCTTCTCCTGCTGGTTGCTATTATAATTTTCATTAAAATAAAATCCCATTTCTGTCACAAGCAATTGATCTGAGCTTGGAGGAGAGGCAGGTTTCAGTACCTGCTCACAGCAGAGGAGGGGATTGTAAGTGTGGGCTCTTCCCTGGTACARCCTTGGTGAGAGCCACATGGCCTGCATTCCTTCCCCTTTCACCTGCCCTGGGGTGTATCCTGCTCACAGCTGGCCTTCCACAGCTGTCTGGGACAGAGCTGGGGCAAAACCCCACGAGTGTCTGCTCTGAGCCTCTSGTTTCTCTGTGCCTTTGTGTCCAGGTTGTTCTCCTTTCCAGAGGGGCCCTGCTGTGCCATTTCCTGCCTGCCGTGCCCTTCCTTTCGGGAAGAGCTGAGCTGTGCCGTGCCCTGGCAGAGCCCGGGGCAGCCTGGCACGGCTCTGCCCACCTGCAGTGCCCGGAGCTCAGCCAGCCCCATCCAAACACAGCTCCTCACAGCCCACACATGCGGGCTCCATGCGATCGAGCTGTGCAGGTGTAAAAGCACGTCTGGGTGGGATGCATGTCTGGCTTTGTGCTAGAGTGGCTTATGCTAAGCCCTATTTTCCTTTCTCTCCTGAATAAGCTTCTCTTAGGGATGGTGAGCAAGATTGATGTGGCAATTTGAGCAGCCGGTCTCCCGGCAGAGTTCTTTTCTCGGGGGAATTGCCTGTAATCGGCTCTCAGCTCCCAGGAGAGCTAATGCAGCACGCCYGGGGCCGGGCAGGGAGTGGGGAGCCCTGAGGCCAGAAATCCTCCTGGCAGGGACAGAGTCCCTTTCTGGGTCATAGAGATGCTACCTCCGTGGTGAAAATGGGAAAGCCCTGTGGCACACCCAATGTCACTTCAGGAGGCTGGGACAGCTGTGTCCACCCTGAGGCTGGGGTCAGGTGACAAGCTGCTGCAGGTGACAATCACTCAGCCTCTTAGTGGTTTGTGTACCTTGTGCTCGAATTCCATGGGAAGGAATGCTCTCACTCTGGCAGGTGTGTCCCTGCTGCCCAAAATGAAGTCTCAGGAGAGGTCCAAGGCAGGGGACAAGAAGCAGGGGTGAGTGTTGTCTGTGCTTSCTGGAGCCCTGGTGCTGAGCAGGGATTGTGCTTCAGCCATCACCCTCCCTCCTGAGCTCACAGAGCATGGAAAGGGCAYGCTTCTCTTTGTTCTCCTGCGAGCCAGCATCTCTGCAGACGTGTGAGACTGCTCCTTGGAAGATGTGAACTTGTTCCTTTTCACTCCCTGGGTTGTTGTGCTCCAGCACAGGCGCTTGGAGGGTTTCAGGCTCTCAGAGTGACTCCTTTGCTGCTGCRTGCAGGGTGTGGAACTGCTCTGGTACTGCCACAGGGCTTCCYTGGGGAGCAGAGCAGCCCTTCCTGGGAGCCCTGGGAGAGGTGTGTGTGTCCCGCAGTGCTGGGGCTGTGTGCAGTGCTCCTGTGAGCAGCACTGCTGTGTCACAGGGCTGGGGACAGCCATGTCTGAGCTCCCTGCGTGTGAGGATGGCCCTGGGAGTGTTCCAGCTCCTCTGGCAGTTCCTGTGCTCTCCTGGTGGAGCCCTGGGCACTGAGAATTGAGGACTTTCTGTGCCGACAGGCACTGACCCCCAAGGAAACTCTGCATTTGACCTGAGGCCGTGGAAAAGGCTTCCAAAATTGAGTGATAGAACTGGGATTATGGGTGTGGAGTTTGAATAGAAGTGTGTGATATCACAGGGTGGAAAACTCAGAGTTTAAGGTTTCAGAATATAGTAATATATATATATATAAAGCAAGATTGAGGTTTTAGGGCAGATACTTGTCCTTTTTCACCTTCTCCATGGGTCTGGGTGGTATTTTGTAATTGGATAGAAAAATCAGCATTGTGGGCCACAGGTGGTTGGTTATTGGGTTAAAAGTAAAAATAATTAAGGTGTCACTTCTTAATTGGACAGTTTATCCTTAAAAGGCCTTGTAGAGAGAGATGGGGCTTCATTTTTAGTTTGTTAGCTTGAAGTGCTGTACAACTCACTGTTTGTGAGACTGCTATGTAGATAAGAATTAATAAACATCTGAGTCTGAACCAGAAACAACATCTCAGAGCATTTAACCCTGACCCTGGCTAAAAGAAGGTAAAGCACAACACTCTCCTGGATTCCACCTCGGGATACAACTTTACTTGTATCTTGGTCTTCCTCTCTGTTTTCACACAGATGCTGTAGTGTTTGAGGCCACACCTCCGCAGTAACTTCCTTTGCTGGGGTTTGTTTGTCACCTTTCCCTTTCATTCCTCCTTGTCCCAGCACAAGGGAAAGATGAAGCTTTTTTTTATTTTGCATAGTAAGAAGTAAATGGAATACAAGAAAGGCAGTCGTGGTGGGAGTCTCCATGAGCATAAATGCCCCTCTTTGGAAAAACTTATGGGAAACTGCCAGTCTTGGCCTCCTGTCCAAGCAGTGTGTGTGCACAGTTTGCACACACAGCAGCCCTGCATCGAGTGGCTGCACCAGGAATTGTGTGGGGATTCCCCCCACGCTGAGTGTGCTGCAGGCAGAGTGCTCAGGGAATGAGGTCAAGGTTTGCATTGGGAGGGACTTCAAAAGTCGTCTCATTCCGTGGGCAGGGACACATTCCACTGTCCCAGGCTGCTCCAGCCTGGCCCTGGGCACTGCCAGGGATCCAGGGGCAGCCACAGCTGCTCTGGGCACCCTGTGCCAGGGCCTGCCCACCCTCACTCAGAGGAATTCCTTCCTTTGAGGCATTCCAGCCTGGGAACATGTTTCTGTGTACAGCATGTGCAGGTGCAATGAAGTGCCCAGGCTGTCTGTTTGTGTGTTTCCCCTGACAGGCATCAGGGGAGGCTGTCAGGGCCATTCCTGCCCAGCCTGGCATGGGGAGCTGGCTCCCAGCTCCTGGCCCAGGGCTGCTCCCCGTGCCTGCTAAGTGCTGGTGCCCCARCCTTGGCACAGGGCTGCACACATTGTCTGCCTCTGCTTTAAGCTCTGTTGGGGCTAAATCAGCTGTCTGGGGACTGCTGGGGGACATGTGGCCTGGCCAGGGGTGTCCCTGTGTGTGGGGGGCTGGCAGGATCCCCAGATGGGATGGATGTTGTCCCTAACGTGGCCCCAGCCCCTGCAGGCTGGGGAAGATGGATGGGCTGTGCCTGCTTAAGATTCAGCTCAGCCCCGTGCAAATTTGTCATTCAGGACCCGAACACTGGGCCTATTAAGAATTTGCCTGACCCACATAGGGCTGGTTTCAAGCCCTCTGGAGCTGGGTGCTGGAGTGCTCAGTGCTGTCCCTGTCTGTGCTGCTGCTGCTCWCTGAGAGCCCTGCTCCTGCTGTCCAGCACCGCTGTGCCACCACCCCGGGTAGGGCAGGCTGGGCAGCTCCTGCCTGGGCTGCTGGGCAATTCCTGCCTGGAGGGAGCAGGGGTTGGAGCATGGGGTGGGCAGGGAGCTGAGGGAGGTGTTGGGGAGCCCATCAGATCTGCTGTGGCGTTGGGATAAGGGTTTGGTGGCCCTGTGGCTGGGGACAGGCTGGTCCTGGTCTGCCTTTGCCRTGGCACTGGCAGTGCCTGTCACATACCCAGGGTCACTGTGGGGTGTGTGTATCTGCTCTGATCTAAACACTCTTTCATCCTTCAGCTTTCTCAGCACACACCAGAGCACTCTGGCTTGCCTCTGTCTAGACTTTGTTTAGAAGTTATTAATATTGCAGTGAAAATCTCTAATTAAGACACCGCCACCCTAAATTTCAACTTGTCACAACATTGTCATTAGTTTATTCAAATGGTCTGTTCTGTGTGTACCAGATCCTGACATGGTAAAACTGCCAATTAATTTTTATCTTCTTTTCTTCCAGTAAAAGATGGCATTTCGGAAGGCAGTGAAAGGAACTGCTCTCATTGGAGGAGGTGCCATAGCAACAGTTTTTGGCCTCTCTCAATTTTCTCAGTATAGAAACAAACACGTAAGTATTAATTACGATTTTTGATAAAATAGGAAACTTAAAAATCTGTCAGAGCATATGTCAGGCTTGTACAAATAGYTTTTAAAAATGACCTTTGGGTGCCACTGGGGGCTTTACTTAGCTGCAGGAGGRGTGGAAAGACCTGATTGAAGTAAAAGCCCTTCCACTTCAGCTGGAAGAGAAACCACCAGTGCTACCTCCGAACATCCCAGCTTCAGCACAGGGCTGGTGGCAGCTCTGTTGTGTTCCTGGGGCTGGGGACAGGATCTGTGCCAGGGCAGTCACAGGAGCTGGGGTCCCTGCAGGGCTGAGCTCCAGGTGAGGGTGGCATGGACAGGCAGCTCCCTCCCCCAGCAGGGAAGGGTGGTGCTGGGGACCTGTCACAGTAAAGCAGTGGTGGGGAAAGAGGTGCAGCACATGTCCATGTGTACTGGATCTTGCTGTTGTAAAAAGCAGGTTTCCCTGGGATATCTGCTCCTCCCAGCAGGGCTGGAGTGGCTGTGCTCTTGAGCTCCCTTCTCAGCCACTGCACCATGGACTTGTGTGTGTTGGGAAACTCCTCCCAAGTCCAACCATTCCCCCAACACTGCCAAGGCCACCGTGACCCATGTCCCCAAGTGCCACATCCACCGGGGTCTTCAAATCCCTTTTCTGGCCATTTCTGTGGGGAGGAGGAGGAGGAGCAGCTGGGAATGAGATGAGTCATTTCTGGGGAGCCAAGCTGGGAAGTGGATAAGGCAGAATTCTTATGGCTTCAGATACTGTTGCAGAAAATAAACCCCAGCATTTGGAGTGAGCTCCCCATCGGGCTGCCTGCCTTGCTCCAAGCTGCTAATGCTCTCTCCAGAGTCTTTATCCCTGGGTTTTACAGCCTGGCTTCATTACTGTCAAAAATGGCAGCTGCAGCTTTTAGGAGTTGTTAAATAAGAGGGGTTGGTAGGGAAAAGTCACCTGGAGAGCTCACTTGTTGCATATTGTCTGCAGCATTCCAGAATTCAGGGAATTTTTGTGGGGAGGGATGGCCACTGTGARCTTCCAGACACAGATGAAACCCCAGGGTTTCACAGAGCCTGCTGTCAAAGTGACAGAACCACTTGTGCTTTTGTCCCAACTAATCTTTCTGTGCTGGCACTTTGGGTCACATGTATGCAACTGAAGCTGAATCATGGAGTCCCAGATCAGTGTGGATTGGGAGGAGCCTTAAAGCTGGTATCATTCCAGCCCTGCCCCTGGATCCCTGGCAGTGTCCCAGGCCAGGCTGGACAGGGCTTGGAGCACCCTGGCACAGTGGAAAGTTGTCCCTGCCCATGGCAGGATGAGTTTTGGGTCCCTTCCAACTCAAAGCATTCTGGAATTCTGTGATTTGGCCTCAAACACTCAGACACCTGCACAGGTGGCACAGTGAGCCTTTGCTGGCTGCTTCACCAGCGCTTCCAACCCTGATGGGTACCAGATCCTCCTGCCTCCTGACTGAATTGCTGCATTCTGGTTTCCTGGGCCTAAGCAGGCTGGTGCCAGGTGTGAGATGGGGTGTTCTTGGATATGCCAGGTTGAGCTGGAGACCACTGGGGGCTTTTCCTTCCCCTCTCCCCTCATGGTCACTGAGGGGAAAGGCAGTGCTRTGGTTTGGAGCTGTAAGATCCTGCTGTCCTTTCCCAGTCCTGCCCTTCCTGCTGTGTGAGTGCATTGTTGGTCAGTAGAAATTGCTCAGCAAGGTGGATCCAGTAATGTGATAATATGATAATGCAGCAGGGTCTGCTTTGGGGAGTTTTAATTACTGGGGTTTTTTTGTTGTTTTTTGTTTAAATGAATAAGGATGATGAATTTGACTCTGCAAACCTACCTGGAGATTTACAGTAGCAAATTAACGAGAGCATTGGCTTATGGATTACTAGATCACTTTATAACTTGATGATTAAATTCAAACTGCCAAACTAAATTCCTCTCACTGAGAGCGTAATCAAAACCATTCAGGGAACTCTTGCCTGAGAAATTGTAGATATAAACAGCAATTGCTTATTTCAGTAAACACACTTGTTCACTGCCAAACTAATCACGTTACTGCAGATGGAATCCCTGTGTGCAGCTTTTCTTCACTCCCCCATTTAATTGACAGCAAGATGCATCATATCTATATCAATTCCTGGTACTAATCACTCTGCTTATATTCCAGGGCTAATCTCCCCACTCTGGCTATTCCAGAGCTGGGGACTCTGCTCTGGGCTCTGCTAGGAGCCATTTGTTGTAAATAATGGCTTTAAAAACAAACCAAAACATGCAGTCAGACCCACCTGATGCCACTGTTTCTTCAATCTTTTCTGTCTTTTCTGGTGTTCTGTTGTTTCCCTGAAGTTAAGGAGTATGCTTGGAAATTTCCCTGAAAATGYAGTGGGAATTAAACCTGGAGGTGGGGATTTTCCTTCTCTAGAGCTCGTGGAAGTTGAGCACGTGTCACTGAGCTTGATCAGCCAAAACATGTGCCAGAGAGGGTGTTTTTAGTGTTCCCCATTTGCTGCTTGTCACTGCTGCCGGGGAGTGGCAGGGTGGCCTTCGAGGTCCCTTCCCAGCCAAACYGTTCTGGGATTCTAKGACATGTTTTTATTGTACTTTGGGGATATAAAAGTTTTATAGCAGTGCTAGAGCTGAGAGGGCCACTGAGAGAGCAGGGCAGAGGCAGGAGGACCTGGGAATTCCATGGCCAGAAGAATAACAGGGAAGCTGAGTTTCTTTGGAGTGGCCAAACCTCGTCCCCCCTCTGGTGATCTTTGCCAGCAGCCACACGTTAGTGAGTCAACTCATCAGGATTCACCTCTCTGCTCTCAGCTCCCTGTGTCTGAGGGCTCTGTGTGTTTGAGGGCTGTGTTTGAGGGCTGCAAACACCGGGGGATGAGCAGTTTTTCTGCAGTGTCTGCAGCTGGGGCACAGCTGGGCACAGCTGGGCTCAGTGCAGCTCCCAAGTGCCCCMCATGGGCTGGGGGCACGGAGCTGATCCCACAGGGATCACCAGGTATTACAATCCTGGAAGAACCTGCACTGTAACAAGCAGGCTTGGATAAAAAACAGTGGGCATGCCAGGATTCTAAATCTTCATTTTCCTTTCTTGTCCCCAGCCCCTCTCCAGCTCTCCTGGAGCCCCTTCAGGCCCTGCCAGGGGCTCTGAGCTCTSCCTGGAKCCTTCCCTTCTCCAGGGGAACATTCCCAGCTCTCCCAGSCTGGCTCCAGAGGGGCTCCAGCCCTGGAGCAGCTCCAGAGCCCCCTCTGGACTCATTAGATGCTCACTATGCAGTGAGGGACTGTGTCTCCAGCCCGGCTTTCCCCATGGATTGAAKTGTTCCACAGTGCAGTGACAGTGGCTGCTGCTGTCCTGAGTGATTTTCCTGAGCTGCTGGTGTTACAGCCACTGCCATCCCTGATTGCAGCATGAACCTGCTCGTTCATTATCTTTGCAGTATGCACTTCCTGGAGTCATGGCTACTAGTTACTGGATTTTATTTTCAGCTCTGTAGTAGAGGGAGGGACACAGAAGTAATGCATTTGAATCATGATACTGCTGAGGAATCAGCAAATAATTCTGAACAAAAATATTTAGGCTGCATGCACCATATAATCTGAACTGAGGCTTTTTGTGCTTGGCTGGAAAGGAGTTTCTGTGGTTTGTCACTTGAATTTTTATTAGTCTGCTCTTTCCTGTCTGGGAGATCTGGACAGAAGCTATTCTGCATAGTTAAGTCTGCCATTTGGCCTGGAGACTGTGCCTAAATTAGGTCTTAAATTAGGGTCAGACAGGTTTTTCTGCTGTTCAAAGTGTTTATAATTTTCAAGAAAGTCTGGAAATGTTTAGAATTCAGCTTAAGTTGATGTTAACAGCAGAGAGCCTTCAGAGACTGCTCAAACCCTTCGTGCTTAGGCCGTGGTCCCTGGTAGGTGACTGAGCATCAGCCCTTCTCTCCGCAGTCACTGCACAGACTGCAGCAATGTTAGCCCAGAGACATTCCCAGGGCCATTCCAGGGAAATGGGAGCCTGTCTGGAAACTGCCACTTTGTTCAGCTTTGTCACTTTAAAGCTGTATTTTAATGTGCTGTAGGACATAAACTGCATTGCTGAGGAGTTTCTCGAAAAGGAGGCRAAATGAGAGTTTATTTGGTGTTTCAGGGCACCATGTTGGACAATCACATCACTCTGAACCTCATCGAACTTGAGTTTGGATTAATGCCATTGTGATGTAAAGTGTGCACTCAGCTCCGAGTCCTTTGCTGGGGTGATTTTTTTGGTACAGAGTTGAGAGCCCAACCGTGTGTTTGTTTATTAAAATGCTGCCTTTRTAACATTTATTAAAATAATAATAATAGTAATATTAAAATACTAACAGCATCCTGTAAGATTTGAGTGTTCCCAGAAGCAATTGATGCAGGCAGTACCACTTGAGTACAGTGTTACACTGAGGTGAAATAAAGGTGTGGCAGCACTTCATGGGTTTATACTGTTTGCTCCTCAATGTTTAATATGATGTGATTGTTAAATATGGAGGAAGTGGCTGGGAATGAGTGAGTTCACYCCTCTGGTTCCAGAAAAGGCTGTGTTTTGGGGGATGTGTGTGTCAGAGCCTCACGGGCTGTGCTCCATCCTGCAGGGTGCCCTGGTGCAGGTGCAGGCTGAAGAGGAGGTGCCGCAGAGGCAGCCCCAGCTGCCCAGCAGGGAGCAGCAGCTGCTGGCGCTGCAGAACAGCGGCGAGTTCGACGTGCTGGTCATCGGCGGCGGGGCCACGGGCTGCGGCTGTGCGCTGGATGCGGCCACCAGAGGTACCTGCAGCTCCTCCCGGGGACTGCCTCCTCACTGACTGCTCAGGGTGGCTTTGCTAAAGTACCCAGCGGGATTGGCTGTGCCGGGCAGGAATCTCTGTTCTCTGGAGGAGGTCACACAGATCTGTGCTCACACTGCCCCTCCTCTGGGGACTGGGCAGAGCACAGAGCCCTGAAGTTCCCAGGATTTAACCTGGACATGAAACAGAGGCTCTTTAACCTGGACAGAAACAGAGGCAGAACCTGCCCCCAGGAGTGCCTTTCAGAACACACTTGTCCAAAGTGTGGTGATATGAAATGGGTAAAGCAGGAGGGTCTGACTATAGGGAGGTGTCCTAGGGTGACTTTATGATGCTTTCCTCCCAGATTTGCCCTAAAGCAGGRCAGGAGGTGAGTCCAAAGTCCAGCCTGGTTGTTGTATTTAATAACACAGGACAAAGATCTCTTCACTTCTGCCCGTGCTGTGCTTTGGCAGCAGATGCAGTTGTAAAGCAGACAAATTATTGCAGTTGATCTCTGTTTATCCTTTCCTTGGATATCCTGGTTCTATCAGTAGGTTTCTGAGGTGTGAAATATTCACAGGCATTTGGTTAATGAGTTGTGTCTYGTTGCTGTTCATTCATGGAACTTGCTCTTTTACCGTGTTTGCTTCGCTTAACAACAAATTTTGCTTTCCTTGTGTTTGATAAATCTTCACCAAATTATTTCTGATTGTGTCCATTAATCTTCAGTCACATCCGACAAAAATAAATTGCTCTGATCTTTCTAAGTTACCAGTAATAATTAGATTTTTTTTAAGGCCACAGAAGTTTTGGGAGCCCAGGAGATGTTAAAATCTCTGTGTTGGCCCTGCTGAGGCCCCTCCAGGGCAGGCTCCAGCCCTGGGTCCCTCAGGACAAGGGGACATTGAGGGGCTGGAGCCTGGTGGGACTCAGAGATCCTGGAGGACTTTTCCTGAGGGATTCAGGCTGATCAGACTGTTTTCTGTGTGTGTCAGAATTCCAGCTGTGCCCCAGCTGTGCCCTGCYTTTGGGCACCTCTGGAGCCAACTCCAAGCAAGCAGAGCTGTGTCCCTCTCTGGAATGCCACTTGAATGGGTGGTGAAGAGTTGTGGAGCTCTCTGCTGCAAAGGGTGAACAGTGTCCATGGAGCCCCTCTGTTCCTGCCATGCATCCAAGCTCTCATTTCCTTGGGGAGCGTGGCCCCTGGAAAGCCTTTCCATTGTGAAATATCCAGCTTTTAATGTGCTGCTGTTTAAGTTCTGCTTTGACTTTTCCCTCAGGAAGGAGGCTAAAATTTTTCATTACAATATAGACAGTGCACTACACTTTGAATACAAATTCATCCATGTACAGAGTAATTTTTCTTGTGATTGTCTCTACCCTAGAGAAGTGTCTTTAATGAATTACATACAAATTGTGTAATTTAAGAAGTTAATTTGGTTTTCTGGTAACACAGGWCTGAAAACAGCCCTTCTAGAAAGAGATGATTTCTCATCAGGGACCAGCAGCAGGAGCACTAAATTGATCCATGGTGGAGTGAGGTACCTCCAGAAGGCCATCATGAAGCTGGATTTCGAGCAGGTAATTCTTTGTGCTGGTTGTTCCAGAGGAATTTCACTGTCCCAGTCAGGGCTGAGTCTCCTGTGGAGCTTTGCAGTGCTGGATTCCAGTG
>CADDXX010000591.1:316256-326734 GCA_902810485.1 Alauda arvensis
GTGGGGTCTGTGGGGTGCAGTGCACAGGACAGTGACACCCTGGGATAACAGGGGAGGAAGGAGCAGGGCTGCTGCCATCTGCAAACAGCCCTGAACCTGCACAGAACCCATCTTCCTGGGCCGTGCCATTAGTGTCACTCAGCTTCCACCTCTGTCACATTTCTCACTCAAACCCCAGTGTTTTGGCAGGCCAGCCTGAGCTTTCCATCCCAGCCCTTCTGTCAAGCAGAGATGACATTGTGAAAGGCTCCATGCTGTACAGTAGTAATCCCATTTACTGAGTCTGTGGGCTGAGACTGAGATCTCTCTTCTTGAGARGCACATTTCAGCTGAGCAGCTTCCACCCTGCCTGCCTCTCTTCTGCCCTTACAGATAAGCTGGAACTCCACTCTGAAACACTTCCTGTCAAACCTGGTGTTGGGTGCACACTTGGTTAGTTTTTAGAGCCCACCCCAGCTGTTGTGTTCAGACACACAGGGTACACTTTACAGCAGGCTGAGTTCATGGAGAGGCGAATAACAAAGAGCATCAGCGAGCAGGAAACAAATGGTGTCTGTGATTGATACTGTYTTCTTTCACAGGGAAGGAGTTCGATGTCAGAGCCAAGTGTGTTATCAATGCCACGGGACCTTTCACAGACTCAGTCCGCAAAATGGATGATCAGGAGGTGCCCAACATCTGCCAGCCCAGCGCAGGCGTGCACATCGTCATGCCTGGGTACTACAGGTGAGGCACTACAGGGGAGCTGCTGCCCCTGCAGCACCATSTGTAATCCCTGCTGCTGCTGCTGAATGCATCAGCTGGGAGAGGCACACCTCTGCCTGTGCAGCAGCTCCCAGTGCACAGTTGGATTGTTATTGGTGTTTTTTAAAGAGGATCCTGGCGCTGTGCCCGWGAGGGGAACAATTCCATCTCCTCAGAACACACTGAAGCTGTGTAGCTTTTAGGCAGAGCTTGCCAAGGCAGGGCTCTGCTGGAGCAGAAGGAGTTCAGGCAGCACATCCCCAGTCTCAGTGATGCCCTGGAGCTGAGTGTGCTGCTGCTTGGTGTCCCCCTCAGGAAACCAGGAGCATGTCAAACCTTCCAGGGAGGTTGCACCTTCATACACAGCCTCTTGTCCTGTTAAATCATGGAATTGCAGAGTGGTCTGGGTTGGAAGGGTCTTTAAAGATCATCTTGTTCCACTGCCTGCCTGTGCAGTGACTCTGCCAGGAAGTGGCTCTGCTCAGAGGGAGCAGGAGTGCAGGTGCACAGAATAGGTGACAGMATGGGCAGTGTAACCAGTAATAATAATAATTTCTATCACAGGCACTAGATAGTGACATCAGAGTCACACCCCCACATCTGCTGTGGCCCCAAGCCCACCCNGCAGGACGTGCCCTCCTTGTTCCAGGAGAGGTTCCTGTGGCACTCAGCTCCCTGCAGGCTCCTGCTCCTCTCCCTGTTTGCTGTGCAAAGCCAAATCCCCTTCTCCCGAGCCAGCCCTGTCAGTCGGAGCTCAAATATTGCCTTTGGTTCCTGAAGTCATTAGCATCCTAATGGAAATTCCCCTTTATGGACTTAGCCCAGTTGTGTTGATACAGTGCCCTTGCAGTAATGCCTGCTCAGAATGGGAATTCAGCCTGCCACTGCACCATGGGGTGTTTCTGCCCAACAGGACATGACCACACACTGTAAAAYTGAGGCATTTTGGGCCTGTCTAAAATCACCCCTGCATTCTCTTCCTGGTTTTTKGGGKTTTTTTTTTCCATTTTTGTATCTTTCTCCATGGAAAATGGTAAAATGACCTGATAGCTGCTATAAAGTACTAAAAATGTGGAGAAATGGGCTGTAATCCCAGTTTCCTCATATGCCAGGAGAAGGATGTGTGTGATTAGCTTTATGGCCCTCCACAAAAACATGGAAAGCTTTAAAACCTGGGCTCACTTGGAAAATTCAAAGTAGAAGAAGATGGCTGGACACGCTGAAGAGCTCTGATTTATTTATTCTGTAATAACCCAATAATTTTAATTGGAAACATGGAGAATTCTTGTTCTCCATGTTCCCTGGTGTATGTCAGCATGTGGGCATTACTTTCCTTGGAAAATAGTATCTGCCCACACACTGCCTCCAGAGCACAGCTGATAGGATAAAACTGCWCTGAGTTTCCTTGGAGTGGGATAGCTGAAAGCAGGGAAGTGTCTGCTAAACAGAAAACACTCGTGGGATTCAGTCTTGGTTGTCTCTTCCTTCTGCTGGTGCCAGGGAACACTGCTCAGCACAGGAGGGCTGGCATTTCACCATGGCCACGTGTGCCCTGTGAGTGTGTTACAGGATTTGGGCCCACAGTCACACAAATGATTTTTTTTCTTAACATCTAGAAGGTTTTAGTTACAAATATAGTCAGGATTTTGTAAAACTAATGCTAACCTAATGCATTCACTCTCCATGGRTTTCTTACTCATTGATGTCCTTCGTTAATAGTCCCAGAATTCCTCCCCTCATTAATTAGGCTTCCTGCCTGGAATGTGTCTGTGAAGGCAAGGCTCTTCCCTCTTCCTTCTGACCAATTTCAGATGTTTCTGTCTTGTTGGAATTTTCCTCTCTGCTCTGCATTCACATTCCAGGTAAACTTGCCTGTTGCACCTTACTTCTTCCCTTTGGAAAGTCACTTTTTATTGTTCTGTAACTGCATTTGTGGTGCTTTGGTCAAATGCTTCTTTGAGTGGAGATCTTCCATGGGGCCAAGATCTCCACACCTTTAACCTCTGCATTCCTCTGTAAAGGCACTGCTTTATGCTTCACGTTGGAGTTTCCAATCCTGAATTTGCCCATTTTAGCCATCTTTAGGAGAAATCTCACCATGGTACGTGGCTCTTACCTCCTTCTCCCACCCATGGTGGAATCGTAGGGATTCCTGTCTCATAAAGCCACGTTGTTTCAGAGGTATTCCTGGTGTGCAGCAGCATGACTCCTGAGGCCTCAGGAAGGCCAGTGTTTGGGTGTTAAGATGCTTCTTTCTGATGCAAARCACCTTATTTTGCATTTGTTTGGGTGGTTCTTTAGTTATTTAAATCAGCTGGAACAGGCATGGCAAAGGGCATGGAGAGAGAGCTTCCCAGGATAGCTGSTATCAGTGATTCAGTAAATAACTGGCATATGGAAAACTSTTTCAGCCTTTCTCAGCACTGGCTRAAACACTTCAGCCCAGAGGTGCTGTGGGGAAACTTAGTTTGAAGTCTTTGCTTGTTTCTCTTCCTTGTTCTTAACAGTTTTTATGAAAYCACATCAAAAATATTTCATACTTTGAAGAAAATGTCTATGAAGTTTCTGAATTCTGATACTGTATATTAAACCTCTGATTTCCTCTGTCTCTAAATCAACAGCTTTTTCATTTTAAAAAGTAATCATTTGTCTGAGGTGATTTACCTTTCCCAAACCTGTGTTGACTTCCCCTATTAGATTGTACCTCTGCCACCATATGCCTAAGCTGTCTATAAATATCAGCTAAAATGGGTCTAATATACATGCTAGCTATGAAATTCTCAGCCTCTCTCCCAGCCTTGCCAGATATTGCCAACTTCCCTTCAGTAATCACTGCAGGCTTCCCAAAAATGCAATCTTCAGCCATTCAGCTTGGAAAGGTAAATCCACCCAAGCAGGTCTTTGCCTTCAGACCCTGCCTTAGGGTGTGAGTCCATKGAATAATTCCCCTCTGAAGTCCCTAAGTGCCACCTAAATCTGCATCTCCTGCCCTCCCTCTGTGTGCTGCTGTGTCTGGGGGCACAGCCTGAGGAGCCTGACCTGGCTGCACTTGTTTGTAAAGGGAGCTGCGGCCCCTGAAATGAAAATCAGCATCAGCCCTTGAGGTAAAAATGATCGAAAAAAGGGGCAGTTCAGTGTTTTCCTACATAAAAGCTGTTTACTTTGAAGTGTTTCTAAAAGCCTTTTGTTTTCTGAAATRCAAGCAGAGCTTTTTAATAAGCCATGAGGAGCTAGTGGGTTTGCACCTGTGGATATCTTCCTTACATTACACCAGAAAAACCTGATMCATGAATTAAAATCTCCTACCCAAAGCACTCCGGTTTTTCATCCCTGAATCATCCTGTTGTAGCAGTGGCAGAAGGAATGAATAATGCCTGAGCAGCAGCATCCACCGAGTCTCTTTTGCCTTTTTTCCTCAGAGCACAGTTCCCCATTCAGGGCCACAGAGCTGGAAGCACTCAGAGCACGTTCCTTGGTCCARATCCCTCGGGAGTCTGTGGGTGTTCCTTCCTGCTGAAGTGGCAGGTGGTGACAAACTTAGGCTTAGTGTCACTGGAAGGATATTCCTTAAATGTCTTCATTCCTCTTCTTTGTTCTCCTTCTCCTCTCAGTCACCACCCCTCACCCCTCCTGCCCCACCTTTGTTGTGGAGGCAGACTGGAGGAATCACTGCCATTTTATGTCATAAAAACACCCACAGGCCTTGTTGCCACAAACTTCTGGGACATCTGTTCAAAGCCATGTCTTGGCCACACGTGAAACCCATTATTTGTTCATTTATTAGCTCCTTTACCTGAGAAGAGATGTTGTGTCCCAGTGCTTCCCTGGTTCCTCGGGGTGCAGGGACAGACCCCAGTGAAACCTGTTCTTTGTTTATTTATTAACTCCTTTACCTGAGAAGAGATGTTGTGTCCCAGTGCTTCCCTGGCTCCTGGGGGTGCAGGGAGAGACCCCAGTGAAACCTGTTATTTGTTCACATATTAATTCCTTTAGTGAGATGTTGTGTCCCAGTGCTCCCTGGCTCCTGGGGTTTCAGGGACAGACCCCAGTGAAACCCATTGTTTGTTAATTTATGAATTTCTTTACTGATATATTCCATCCCAGTCCTTCCCTGGCTCCTGGGGGTGCAGGGACAGACCCTAGTGAAACCTTTCTTTGTTCATTTATTAATTCCTTTAGTGAGATGTTGTGTCCCAATGCTTCTCTGGCTCCTGGGGTTTCAGGGACAGACCCCAGGTGCCCCTGCCCCGTTCCCACTCTGAGCCAGGCCCTGCTCTCTTGCAGCCCTGACAACATGGGGCTGCTGGACCCGGCCACCAGCGATGGCAGGGTGATCTTCTTCCTGCCCTGGGAGAAGATGACGATCGCAGGGACCACGGACAGCCCCACGGACGTCACCTCCCACCCCATCCCCACGGAGGAGGACATCAACTTCATCCTGAGCGAAGTGCGCAACTACCTGGGCGCMGATGTGGAAGGTAACAGGGGAACCTTCCCTGCAAGGCCTGGGGGCTCCAGGCACTGCAGCCTGGCCAAGTGCTGCTGCCTAAGGGTTTGTGGTTCTTGTGATCTGGGCTGAAGTGTCAGCATGAGCTTGTCTTGGTTTTGGAAGGGCAGCTGTGTGCCAGGGAAAAGCCAGAGCCTCCCTTGGAATGGAGAATGCAAACCCCCTCCCTCCCAATTACTGTAGATTTGAAATCAAGGGGCTTTCAGGCAAAAAATATGGGAATAGGGATAGCAGTTTTTTACTAGGAATATTAAAAATATAGTAGTACAAAACACAAAAAAAAAAACAAAACAAAAGGAAACACTGCCAGAGTCAGAGCACAACCTGTGATGCTGTTCCACATCATCCAGTCCAGGCACCACCAACACATCTCCCCAGCTGCCACATCCATCTGGATTTTGGGCACCTCCAGGGAGGGTGACCACCATGGCCCTGGGCAGCCAAATTTCCTCCAGACTGAGGGTTTGGTTTATTGAAATTGTTCTGTGAAAGCATTTGCACTGSGGTGTTTCTGCTGCAGCATTACAGTAAATCTGAAAAGCACTCAGGCAGGAATGTTGGAACATACTTAGGTTTAGGGAAACCTGCTGTCTGGAGATGGGAAGTGCTCAATTCCTTGTTTCCTGAAGTGGAGACTTGATGTTCTGTGAAGTTCTGGAAGTGTCCAGGGAAGCTCCTGTTGAGTGTCTGGAGCAGCAGTTGGTGTTGGAAGCACAGGAGACCAGGGAGGGAGATGGGAATGTGAATGGAACAGAGATCAGATGGGATATTGGGAAGAAATCCTCCCCCTGGAGGGTGCAAGGCCCTGGCACAGGGTGCCCAGAGCAGCTGTGGCTGCCCCTGAATCCCTGCAGTGCCCAAGGCCAGGCTGGACACTGGGGCTGGAGCAGCCTGGGACAGTGGGAGGTGTCCCTGCCATGGCAGGGTGGCACTGGAGGGGCTCTGAGGTCTGTCCCAAGCCAGGCCATTCCGTGGTTTCCCAGGTATTTTCCAGCAGCACATTGGGAAGTGTTCAGTCCCTGTGGCTCAGCCCAGCTGGGCCTGTGCTGCTTCTCCTGTGCAATTACTGTTTATAGATGGCTGGAGCTGAAATAACAACAGCACTGCCCATATCAACCCTGCACAGCCCTGCCTGTGCTGCCAGAGCCAGTGCCAGGGTTATCAACTTCCTCAGGCTTGGCCACCTTCCAGCTGCCTAATTACAGCGTCACGCGTGCTGCTTTCTGGAGTTTCATTAGTTTATAAASCTAATACAGGATCTTGTGTCTGTGATTAACACTTCATTTTGGCAGGTTAAACACGCTGGCAGAGCACCATTGATTTGGGAAATCCATTCCCTGTTCTTTGGGGGATGGTTTTTACACCCTTCTAGTGATTTTTCAATTATCGGCCATTTGAAAGTTGCATTAAAAACATGTTCCAAAGACTTCAGCATAAAGCAAATTGGTAACTGCACTTAGGGTGAAGGCTGGGGATAAAGGTGACTTGTTGAGAGGAAAYCTTGGGATAACAACCTTCAAGCTAGAGGAAAAGCTTGGAAGATCAGAAAGGAAATGTTACACTCATGTAACAAACTTCGTTTTGGTTTATAAAATGTAATGTGAGGACTGTTCTGCTTCATTGGGAAGAAGTTTCATGGAAAAGGGGGATCAGGCTGGAGCTGTCCAGGGAGATTTGGAGTCCCCATCCTTGGAGGTGTCCTGGATGTGGCATTCAGTGCTCTGAGCTGGGGACAAGGAGGGCATTGGTACAAGTTGTGTTTGACATCATCAGTGATTGTGGGATTCCATAGCCCAGCTGATCCCTGGCCCTGGGGCTCTCCCAGCTCTGGGGGTTCTCAGGGCCAGGCAGGGTGTGCAGCAGCCCAGTGGGAGCTGGCACCCCTGGGCTGKGCTGGCCCTGCCTCAGTGTGGCTCTGCACAGTGAGAAGAGGAGATGTGCTGGCAGCCTGGAGTGGCATCAGGCCCCTGGTCACCAACCCYGACTCCAAGGACACGCAGTCCCTGTCCCGGAACCACGTCGTGACCATCAGTGACAGCGGCCTCATCACCATTGCAGGTACTGGGAGTCCCCTGAAACTGCAGCTCTGCTGGCCTTGCCCAGGCTGTTCCATGCCAAAATCTTGTTCCATGGYCATCCTTCAGCTCCTGTGAGCAGGAACTGCTCTGTCAGTGGCAGTGGGACTGGCTGGGAGTGAGCCTGGCAGGAGCCATGTGATAAATGAAATACACAGATATGCATGTATGTTATGGTGCTGGTTCCTTTTCTTGTTCTTGCCAAGGTCAGGATGAGTGAGACACAGAAAACATAAATTTGGATTGGTGATTGACTATCTCTGATCCATTCCCAGACTATTCACACACTCACAGCCCTGAGCTCTCACCAGCTGCCAGAAAAACATGCCAAAATTACCACTACTGACTTTTCCCAGCTCTTTCAGCACCATTTACCCAATAATGAGGTGACCCCTCTGCTATTGATGTTTGTGACCCAATGGTGGCCACTAAAGGGCTGCACTGGGGACCTTTTTCACCCAGGGACAGAAACCACCCAAACCCATGAAGTAGAAGGTGAAGAGAGGGACTCAGACAATGCCCAAAGTTCTCCACCTTGGCTCACACCCATTGCTATACACTAAACCCTGAACCCCTGAGTGTTTCCCCCTGTGAGATCCCACACTTCCAATCAAACCCCACCCCACAGCCCCTGTGCTGTCACTCAGTGCTGGAGCCTGGCCCAAGGCCTCAGGTCAATGCAGAGTTCTCCYGTGGGTCAGTGAGCACAGMAAACCCCAGATTCTCAGCTGTCAGGATCCCAGCATGCCTGCAGTGTGTAACACTGGTGTTCCAGCTGCTTTCCCCCAGTGAGGAGGTGTGGTGTTCCCCAGGTGGGAAGTGGACCACGTACCGGGCCATGGCGCGGGACACCATCGACGCCGCCATCCGCGAGCACAACCTCAAGGCAGGCTCCTGCAGGACCATGGGGCTGCAGCTCGAGGGGGCCCACGACTGGAGCCCCACACTCTACATCAGGCTGGTGCAGGACTATGGGCTGGAGAGCGAGGTGAGTCCTGGCTTCCTGTGTCRCAGGGGTTTGGTCTGCCCCTGAATCAAACACCAGTGGGATTTGGGCAGAGGTCTGGTGAGCGCCATGGGAGCTGGGGCAGAGATAGTTCTAACAGAAATAAAGTCAGTAATTGTTCATCATCTTCCTCTTTTCCCTTCCCCCTAAACTTGTTTCCTGCTCAAAAGCACTCTGACTTGCTGGGGTTTGTTGTCCCTGGAGCCCCCAGGAGCTGGGCATCAGCCGTGGTCATGGTGTGGCAGAGAGCTGGGCTTTGAGCTGATGCCTTGGGAAGGCTGAGCTGAAACAAGAGACTGGACAGAGCTGGAGAATAAAGGAGAGATTTATTGAAAGGCTCTAGGATACACCTTGGGCAGGACAAGAGCCTACTCTGTGAAGAGAACTCACAGCACTTAATATGAGGCTCAGAACTGCACCCAAGTCAGAATTTGACAAACATAAAAGCTAAAACTTAAGGCTGGTGGCACAGCACAGTGGGGCAGTGCTGGTCCAGCCTCCCACCTCACAGGGTTTCATCCCTGTCACACTCCAGCACCCTTGGCAGCCTGTTTGTTACTGGGGATGAGGGAATGGTCATGGAAAATGTGTCTTTCATGTGCTCTCACAGCATGCTGGATTTGTTTTCCTCCCCACAGGTGGCTCAGCACCTGGCTTCCACCTACGGGGACAAGGCTTTTGAGGTGGCCAAAATAGCCCAGGTGACAGGGAAGAGGTGGCCCATTGTTGGGAAACGTCTGGTGTCTGAATTTCCTTACATTGAGGCTGAGGTATGTGGGAAAGCCAGGTCACCTTCTGTGGTTCTGTCCTTGGCACCAGCAGCTCTGTGGCTCTGTGAAACATCTCCTGGAGCCMTTYCCTTTGGGAAGGCCAAGATCTTTCYTGTGCCTGKACCTGGAGCACACTTGRTGTTTATATATTGATATATATACACATATGAATATATTTATGCATAATTAAATATTTATATAGCACCTATTTTTTAACTTCATATACAAACATTTGATCCCAGGTGGATTCTGTAAAACTTTCCAAGGATAAGGGAGTGTCAGGAAAATGAATCCACAAACACCAGAGTTCATGTCCAAAAAGGAGACAGAGGAGTCCTGGAACTTCATTGGAATAAAGGGAGAGGCCTTGGGGCATTTCCCCTGGGGCCTCTCCAATGTTTGGAGGATGCAGCCTCCTTTTTATCCCAATTTCCTGACTGCATTTCCCTCTCTCTTTCCCCATTGCTGAGGTACTTGAGAGGCACAGACTTCCCAGAATGCCTCATACCTAAGATTCCCCTTTAACCTATAACCCCCCTTTTTAATTTAATTTAATTTTTTAATTTAATTTTTTAATTTAATTTAAAATTTTAATTCTTATGGAATTGATGGGTTTTCCCCATTGTTTCTTTCATCTTTCAATATCCAATTTAATTTCTCAGCAAACCTAGTGTTTGTTTGTGAAGGCAAATCTCTTCTTTTCCATTCACCCATCAGTGGGATCCTTCCCATTGTTCCTTTTATCTCCCAGTGCTGGTTTTATCCCCCAGCAGAGCCAGAGCCTGTTTGCACAGACAGCTCTGTCGCTGCTCTCAGAGCTTTCCCAGGCTGTTGTGGGGTGCTGACCCTGCTCTCTGGTGCCCCAGTGACCTGTCCTTCCCCAGGTGGTGTATGGGGTGAAGGAGTACGCCCGCACCGCCGTGGACATCATCTCGCGCCGCACCCGCCTGGCCTTCCTCAACGTGCAGGCTGCCCACGAGGCCCTGCCCAGGATCGTGGACATCATGGCCAAGGAGCTCAACTGGTGTGAGCAGAAGAARAAGGTACAAAGGGGTCGTTTCAGCTGGGGTTTGGTTTGTTTGAGGGGTTCCTGTGTTAACCATCCCAGTTGGTTGAAGTCGGGAGGGAAGGAGGCTGGTGAGGGGCTGGGACACAAACCCTGAGGGGAACACAAACCCTGTGAGGGGCTGGGACACAAACCCTGTGAGGGGATCACAAACCCTGTGAGGGGATCACAAACCCTGTGAGGGGCTGGGACAGAAACCCTGTGAGGGGCTGGGAACACAAACCCTGTGAGGGGAACACAAACCCTGTGAGGGGCTGGGACAGAAACCCTGTGAGGGGAACACAAACCCTGTGAGGGGCTGGGAACACAA
>CADDXX010000591.1:326969-334469 GCA_902810485.1 Alauda arvensis
GGGAACACAAACCCTGTGAGGGGAACCCAAACCCTGTGAGGAATGGCTGAGGGAGCTGGGGTTGTTTAATCTGGAGAAAAGGAGACTCAGAGGTGACCTTATCACTCTCTACAATTCCCTAGAAGTGGCTGTGCCCAGGTGGGGTTGGGCTCTGTCTCCAGGCAGCACTGGCAGAAGGAGAGGACACAGCCTCAAGCTGTGCCAGGGGAAATACAGGTTGGATATTAGGAACAAGGTTTTTATGGAAGGAGTGGTAAAGTACTGGAGTCACCATCCCTGKATRTGTTTATAAAAAGCCTGRATGTGGCACTCAGTGCCATGATCTAGTTCAGGTGTTAGGGCTGGGTTGGACTCGATATTTTTGAAGGTCTCTTCCAGCCCTGGGATTCTGTGATTCTGTAACAGAGAGCTGCAAGTGATGTTTTATGAAATGAAAGCAGGCTTGGCATTGCTGTCCTATTCCTGTCAGTTATTTTGCTTTACTGACACTTTTCAACAGATCTGCCTCAGCAGAGGAAGCTCCTGTGACCATAAAGAACCTGCCTGGTGTTGAGCTCCCTGATTTTTTTTCTGATTTTGGACAGCTGGATGAATCATTACACTTAAGATTTCAAGTGGAAGAGAAATGACATGTTGTAGGCCTGGCCTAAAAAGGCCATTTCTTCCTGAAAGAGGCAGACAGACTGTGTGTGACTGAAGGTGTGGATGGTCCTGAAAGCATTTACACAGAAATTAGAAGTCTTTACTAGCCTGGATAMCTTTTCCAAGAGTAAAAATGCCTAAGTTTAATTTTTTTATACTTTTTGGCTGCCACCTGCCTAATTTTGGGACCTTAGAAAAGTACTGGTTTAGTGGAAGAACGTAATAATGAAGTATAAAAAATAAATACCTGGGTAAGAGCTTGCTCTTGCTCACATAGCCAGGKTTTGTGTTCTCATTGCAGGAACAGCTTGAAACTGCTAAAACATTTCTGTACTACGAAATGGGCTACAAAGTGAAAACAGATCAGTTAACAGACAGCTCTGAGATCAGCCTGGTGCCTGCAGACATTGAGAGGTGAGTGGGGCAGGGGAGCAGCTGTGCTGCTGTCCCTGGGGCAGCCCTGACTCCCAGCCCTCCCTGGCAGGTACAAGAAGAGGTTCCACATGTTCGACAAGGACAAGAAGGGCTTCATCACCATCCTGGACGTGCAGAGGGTGCTGCAGGTGAGCTGGCCCTGCTCCTGGCTGCCCCTGGCACAGCCTGGGGGAGCTGCATTCCCTGAGCCCCCTCCTCCTGTGCTTGTTCCTGCAGAGCATCAGCGTGCAGATCGACGAGAACACGCTGCACGAGATCCTCAACGAGGTGGATCTCAACAAGAACGGGCAGGTGGAGCTCAACGAGTTCCTGCAGGTACAGGCTGCTTCTGGCTTTGAGCAGCAAACACACAGCTGGGGACCTCTCCCCTTGCTTGGGGCTGGGCTGGAGAGCAGGGCACTGTCACCTCTGGGGTTGGGACAAGGAGCACACTGAGCCATCCTCAAGCAGCTTGGAGATTCCAGGGATATTTTTTTCCCAGTCAGACTCAAAGAATGGGTCCAATTTACAAAGTATTCCCCACTCCAAACAGCATTTCTGGGCTGAAGATGCCAAATTCCAATGAACTTGGCATTTGAAGCCCAGAAATGCTGTTCAGATGTATTTGAAATGATGCAGGTGTCCACAGGAAGGTGCATGGCACAGGTGTGCACACTGACATTATCCACAGCTCTTAAGGGTTGTTATAAAAGTGAGTAAACTGAGAAACTGAATAATAATTAAATAACCAAATATTTATAATCATAAATAATAATATAAGTGTTACAATAATAAACAAAATAACAAAATTATAAACTAAATATTATAAAGAATGAGCTTGTAGTTRGAGCCCATCCAGGCCCTAAAACCCATTTTAACTCCTGGATTGGCTGAACTGTCCCAGTCTCCCTGAAAAAAATGACATGCATCTGCTTTTTGGGGGGCTTTCAAACAAACCCAAGGGTGCTCCCTTTGCCTCTGCAGTTTGTCAGCTGGGCTGGTGCTGGAGGAGCCTTTTTGGGGTGGTATTTCAGAGCCTGCTGTGYCTCCCCTGCCCAGTGGCAATGATGAATGCCAAACAGCAGAGAAATTAATGCTGGGGATTTTGGTCAATGTCAGCCCTTTCTTCACTGTGTCAAGTTAAACAAACAAGATCAAGGCAAAGGAAATGGTAATTGTCTCTCTGGAGATGAGCTGGGGATAAGAGCAGCATTGTTGAATCTAAATGCAGAAAATTTTCACAGGTTGTGTCCAGCATTAGCAAAAAGGAGTATTTATTTGCCTAAAATGCAGCAACTGAGCTGAGGAGCTGCAGTGAACTCGGGGGAAGGGGAAGAACCAAAGCAAACCAACCAGGGGGAAGGAGAACCACTGGCTTTGGGAGCTGGTGCTGATCTGTTCACATGGGAGAGGCCAGCCCAGCTGGGTTCTGGCTGCTGCAAAGGGACACCCTTGTACCTCCAGAGGAAACCTTTCCTGGGCAGCCCAGCCTTTCTGCAGGGCTCAGTTAGCTGCAGTTTAGGTTGGGTACCTTGGTTGAGGAGTTGAAACAACCAGTAATTGTTGCTCGGTGGAGTTTGGGGGCATTCTGGGGTTTTATGGCCGGGGATTGCCAGCCCTAGCTCATCCCTGTGCAGTGCAAAGGGCAGGCAGTGCTCAGGAGCAGTTCCAGGGCTGTTTGTGCACACCTGGGTCACTCTGTCCTCCTGCACAGCTCCCAGAGCTGCCTGGGTGTGCAGCAGCAGTGGTGGCACTGCAGGGCTGAGCCCTCTGCTGTGCCTCTCACTGCTCCAGGGCAGCCCTGACATCAGCTGGGGTTGCCATGGAGGGAGCAAAATGCATTAAGTGTTTGTTTAATTTTTTAATGGATCTGTTAAGTCAGTGCCCAATACTTGGCTGTTTGCTTTCTGAAAACTCCCAAGTAATTGCGTTTCAGYGCAGGACTTGTGCAGGCCCTGGGCAAATATTTGTGGAGGTTTGTGTTGGAAAATAGAGCAGCTTCTACCTGGGGGCTGCCTGGCTTTGCAGGTGGGGGCAGAGCAGGGCTGGCCTCAGCCWCCTGCACCTGYTGGGGCAGCTCAGAGTGGCCCTGGCAGCCCCGGAGCTCCCGGTGCCCGTGGTGGGGCACTCAGGGCTGCCCAGCACAGCTGGCACAGAGCCCTGGGGCACACGGAGCTGCCTGAGGCAGGGCTGCATCCCTGCACAGCCAGCTGCTGGCAGGGCTGCTCCTGCAAGGACAGGGAGCCTTGGGAACTGCTGCTGGCACCTAAAGGAAACCACCCCATGGGAATCAGCAGGAATCCTGGAATGCCAGAAGGGTCTGAGAGGGAAGGGAGCTTAAAGCCCATCCCATTCCTCTAAAGCACACTGCCCCACGCTCTGGCAGGAGGGGACTGGGCAGGGACATTAAAGCCCATCCCATCCCTCTAAAGCCCACTGCTCTGACAGGCTTCTGGGGCAGGAGGGGACTGGGCAGGAGGCAGTGCCCCTGCTGCTGGGAGAGCCCTGTCTGTGCCTGGCCTTCTCCCTGTGCCTCTGGAACTGGCCACAGCACATCTGCACAGGTCTAGAGCAGCTTTTCCTATGGGGGAAGGAGTCTGGAGGATTCCTGCAGTCAATGGGAGTAGGAAATTGCATTTGGCAAGCGTGGATTGCTTCCCCAGTGCTCTCTGCTGAGCTGGCTGCAGGTAATTTCAGCTCTAATGCTGGCTTTATCCATGGGATAAAAAAGAATTAACTAAAATCTTAGCACCAGTGTGCTTTCACTGGGRGAGAGCAGAGTCCAGCTTCCAGGACTTAAAAGCAAATTAGTTTTAAAAGTCTATAAAGGAATTTGGATTTGAAAGAATTGTGGGAGTCAAGTACAGTGTCTCCCCAGAGAAAGGCATGTGGGTGCAAAAGGGCAGGCCTGGGATCAGTGGTGGATCAGGAAYCATAAAATCCCTGCKTTTATGATGTGATGTGGRTTGGGAGGGACCCTRAAGCTCATCTTCAAGCCAGGGGCAGGGACACCTTCCACTACACCAGGTTATTCCARSCTGGCCTGGGGAATTCCAGGGATSCAGGGGCAGCCACAGCTTCTCTGGGCACCCTGTGCCAGGGCACCCCCATCCTCACAGGGAACAATTCCTTCCTAAATGGAAAAAAACAGTCCTGAATCTTCTGTGAGCTGCCCCCCTCAGATATTCCAAATAACAAAGAAACCCTGTGCAGCTGCTGGGCTATCCCACATTCTGAGCTGGCATGGGAACAGCCCCAGTGGTGCTGGCTGCCTGCCCTGCTGCAGCCTGCCCTGCTTCCAAGCGGCTCAGATTTGGTACTCCCACCCTTCCTGCCACCCCACGTGCCCACMTTTCAGCCCAGCCACCCTTCCTGGGTTGGGAATTGTGGCTGAGCCCGGGCCGGGCTCTGCAGCCGCGCTTTGGGGCTGTGCTGCGGGAATTGTGGCTCTGGGCGGGGGCTGGCCGCACTGAGTGACCCTGTCCCCGTGTCCCCAGCTGATGAGTGCCATCCAGAAGGGCCGTGTGTCGGGCAGCAGGCTGGCCGTGCTGATGAAGAGCGCCGAGGAGAAGCTGCGGCGCCGCCAGCCCATCCCCGTGGACCGCAGCGGAGGGGGGCTCTGAGCCCCCGGCACCGCAGGGCTCCCGGCAGCCCCAGCCCGGGCCGGGCACGGAGCCYGGCTCAGGACAGGCTGAGCCTGCCTTGGGGCTCTCCCTAAACACGTCGGTGTGCTTGTCGTTGTCATTAATGATCCCCTCGCTGCTCGGGGGGGCTGCTGCAGCCCCGGGCTGTCCCCGGGGAGCCGAGGGGTGCAGGGACGTGGCTGCACACCCTGGCACGTCCTGCCTGGGCACTAACACCTGCATCACCTCCGGAGCACGGGGTGCTCAGAGAGAATCCTGCCCCTAACCCGCTGAGTTCTGCCAGCACCAACCTCAAAGCTGCTCCTGCCCCGGGAGCAGAGAGGGACAGCTGTGTTCTGCAGTGCAGGTGCCACTGCAAAGGAGCAAAGCCAGCTCTTCCTGGGGCTGGGGGTGCTGGGGACCTGTCCTGAGCCTGCTGTGCCTCAGAGGTTTGCCCTCCTGTTCCAGTGGTGSTTGGCCACTCAGAAATCCCAGCTGGAAAACGAGACACCTACATTAATCACCCTTGGTAATAATGTAGCTGAAAGCTGGGAACAGCTTCCCTTGTCCCCTGTTAACACAAATAAACTGCCTCTAATAAATGGCACTGTCTGCAGGTGGTGCTTTGTGCAGGGGAATAAAGGCTCAAGGTTCTGTGCTAAAAAGTGCTGCAAGTTTGGGGCAAACCCCGATGCTGTGTAGGATAGGGCAGGTCTTGGTAGCACAACAGTCTTAAACGTTAATTTTAAAATGCTCAAACACAGTGAAAAAGCAAAGTGTGTGTCTTGCATCCTACTAACACTTCTAGAAAGAAGCAGCTGTTTTTCAGCAGGTTAAATGCAAAAACCAAAGCCTGGAGCCCTCACTGGAGCTGTTCCAGCACTGCTGGAGCTGCCTGGTGTCCTGCTGCTGCTGCACTGGGCTGAGGGCAGCTGGGACAGCTCTGCCTGGTGTAGAACAAGGCAGGGAAACGTGGTTTCTGCTGGATTTGGCACCTGCTGCATTCCCTGAGCTGAGCCATTCCCACCTCAAACCAAGCTTCACTTCCCAGGGGTCAGATTCTCTGCTGAAGTGAAATTTGGTGTGTTTAACTGGTGCCACCACATGCACTGGTGGAAAATAACAGGGCAGGAGTGAGCAGCAAGGATTCCTGGGCTATTTGAACAGGGAAAATGTTTCCAGGCACAGGTGGGGATGCTGGGGAATGGTGGGAGGTAGCACAGGGAGTGCAGGTGCTGTGTTTGGCTGCAGAAGCACAGCCCTTAAAAACAGCATTTAACATTCAGGGGTTGGAAAAGAGAGGGTACAAAAGAAAAGGGCAGTGCTCACCTGAAGTGAGTTCCTGGAGCTGTTCAGATGGGGTTTGCACGTTCAGTTCACTGTTTGATGCAGATGTTGCTCAGGTTCTGCCTTTGTGCTTGGAGCAGGGGCTGAGCAAGGGGGAGCTGGCACATCTGACCCCACAGGGATGTTTTCATGAACAAAGGGGGTTGTTCCTGTGGTCCTGGAGGCTTTTCCTTCTGAGCTGTGTTCCAGCTGAAGGATGGGATGTTGGTGTTTCCCCACCCACAGTAACAGAGTTCACATTTCCTGCACAAGGAGGGAAATGAATGTATAACACAGTAATTTTGGCTCAGTGAGCAGGGGAAGGGCTTCAGGATTTTACTATTAACAAACATTTAAGGGAAAAAAAAAAAACAAAGTAAAAGTCATGAGACCTTTTCCAGGCCACATGAAGAAAAAATATTTCCAATTTATTGAACAGGCTTTTTGTAAAGTTTTCACTATTGAGCAGCTCTTGTACAGTTTAATGAGCTTCTCCACTCCTCTCTAACTGGCATTGCTAAAACAATAACCTGAATTTACCTGGAGAGCAGGATTTCTGTGTTGTGCCCAAAGTATGCTCTTTGTTTTCTTGTTTTGCCAGTCTTGGATCTGAGTGTGGCTGTGGGGTTCTGCTGGCTGGGWGTGTCCCTGGACAGGGATTTGCTTTGTGTCACCTCCTGCTGCCCTGCAGTGACAGGGACACTGCATGAGCCCCCCAGCAGCTGCACCTGTGCATGGAACCCCCCCAGTGTTTCTTTATCCCCTCCTCCTGTCTGCAGCAATGTTGGCTTTGCTGTTTGGGGTTTTTATGTGAACGTGCTGTGGGCAGRGCTGGATGATGTCACTGTCCTGCTGTGCTGATCTGGGATGGAAAAGCTGGAATGGGAATTTTTTATTGTTTGTTTCTTTGGTGAAGTGRAAGCTGACTGGATTTCCTGTGGGTATTTTGTATTTCAGCTAACCTGTCCCTGTGGGCAGGGGGGTCCCTGCAGTGCTGGGTGTGTATAAATCTCTGTACACACACCCTGCAGGGCTCCACTGGCACTGAGGTCTCTTGTCAGGTTCCTGTTGCAGCCTGGGCTGTCCCATGCAGTGTTTGAAGCTGGGTGGTTGTTTCTGTAACTGCCTTGGTGTTTTCCTGCCGTTATTTATTACCTGTGGTATCTGCAATGAGCCGCATGCGTTTATGGAGCAATAAGAGGATGTATTTAATGTGCCTTGTTTTTAACTGAGTGAGGACTGAAAGCATGGATCAATAAAACTGCTTAAAAACACTCCTTTTGCTGCCAGTTTGTTGTGGCAGGTGCAGAAAGTCACCCTGAAGGGGTTTCCTTGGGAGGGAGGACGTGGGGATGGATGTGTTTGGTAAACAGAGCCCAGGTTTGCCCCTCTTAGCTCAGAAATGGGAGCTCTGCAGTTCAGAAGTGGGGACATGGCCGTGCTGCTGGGACAGCTCCGTGTCCCTGGACGAGCCAGGGGCTGTTCTGCCTCAGGG
>CADDXX010000591.1:339469-349469 GCA_902810485.1 Alauda arvensis
GCAGGCAGCGAGGGCAGTGTGTTGCTTGGGCTAAGGCTGGGCTGTTAGCTAAATTAAGCCATTGTGACTCAAAATCCTCCTTTAATAAGGTTCATGCTGTCTACAACTTCATCATTTTCTGCTGAATGATAATTACTTTATTCAATCATGTTCAAGGTTTTAGTGAAAGCTAGCATTGATTGATTAACTTCAATTACCATGCTTACATTTGCATAGATAAAAACTGCTTTTCAATTTGTGAGTGGCACGCCGGTGGAAACCCGGCGCTGGTATTTGCATTTCAATGTGGATAGTGAAGAATAAAGGTGGGAGAGAGGTCTGATCAGTGCTAAGCCCTTTCTGCTCCAGCGCTCGAGCGTTTTTCCATAAACAGCGCGGTTCCGATGTTGGTTTGGCTGCCGGCAGCCGCACCTCCTGTTTACAAGGAGCTGTGACAATCGAACAGCGCGGGGCGAGCGGGGCTGGCATCCAGCGCGGGAGGGGAACAGCGCGGGGAAGTTGTGCTCAGCCCTGCGGGGGAGTCCTGCCTGCCTTCCCCCAGGGGCTGTCACCGTGTAAAGGCCGTGCGGGGACAGCGGGGACATGGGGACAGTGGGGACAGTGGGGACAGTGGGGACACTGGGACAGTGGGGACACTGGGGACAGCGGGGACAGTGGGGACAGTGGGCACAGTGGGGACAGCGGGGACAGCGGGGACATGGGGACAGTGGGGACAGCGGGGACAGCCCCAGCCCCTGCTCCCCGCCCGGCTCCGCTGCCAAGGCTGCCCGGCAGAGGAGCGGAGCTCAGCCCCTGCTCTCCCCTTGCCTGGGGGATTTCAGTGCCTCAGTTCCCTCAGCAAGGCCGGCTCTGCTCACCCGGACCAGCCCCAGGCCACGTTCAGGTGGGGTTTGTGCCCGGGTCCTGCTGCTGCTGCCTCTCACCTGTCCCCAGGAACTGCTGCTGCCTCTCACCTGTCCCCAGGAACTGCTGCCTCTCACCTGTCACACCTTTCCTCAGGCCCAGGGTGACAGGCCAGGCTCCCTCAGGAGCTCTCCCTGTGCCCAGCTGTCCCCAGCCGTGCCCAGTGCCCCCAGCCCTGCCCAGTGCCCCCAGCCGTGCCCAGCTGTCCGCAGCCCTGCCCAGTGTCCCCAGCCCTGCCCAGCTGCCCCGGGGAGGTGGCAGAGCCCCGGGCCAGCAGAGCAGGGGCTGCTCCAAACCGAGCTGAGCACATCAGGCAGCCCAGAGCAGGGACAAGGACATGGGGCTGGCAGGACTCCTGTGTCAGCCAGGACAATCAGCCTCCAGAATCAGCTTTAAAGGTATTTCATAGAATCCCAGAACAGTTTGGGCAGGAAGGAATCTTTAAGATTCCTCCTCTCATTCCACCTCATGCCATCAGCTCCCAGACCTGAGTGAGCTTTGGCAGAAGGACAGCTCAGGTTTGGAGGCCTGCTTTTTTTTTTTTTTTTTTTTTTTAAAGAAAAGGAACTGCTTTGGTGATTTCCCTTAGATTTTCTCTGTTTTATACCCGAATATAACAAAGCAATTTTAAAAATAAAACAACTGAAAAATTAAACCACTCACTACCCCTCCACTGAGCCCAAGGGTGGAGAGCTCTTGGCAGAGCACGGACACAACACTGACACCAACCCTGCGCCAAACTCCATCCCAGCTGCCCAAAGGAACTGCTGGAACGTTCCTTTTGCTTAGGTAACTTTGTAAAGTGGCCCCCCTGCTCAGGAGGCTTAGAAACATCTCACTCAGGCAAAGAGCTGAGCAAGGGCAGCCAGCCTGGGGCTGCTGTTATATAAATATAACCCTCGTGGTGGATGGGCTTGGATGGGAATGTCCTGAGTGAGCTCAGGAAAAAAACCCTTCCTGTTTCCCCTGAGTCCCTGCCCCGGGTGAGTGCAGGGCCCGGGGCCAGGCTCAGCTCAGCCCTGTGTGTCCCCTGGGATGTGTGGTGTCCCCCCTCGGGGCGAGCAGACAGACAGACAGACAGACAGAGCCCCACATCCCAGCCCTGCCACTGCTGTGTGTCCCCTGGGATGTGTGGTGTCCCCCTCGGGGCGAGCAGACAGACAGACAGACAGACAGACAGAGCCCACATCCCAGCCCTGCCATTCCTGTGTGTCCCCTGGGATGTCTGGTGTCCCCCTGAGGGCGGGCAGACAGACAGACAGACAGACAGACAGAGCCCCACATCCCAGCCCTGCCACTGCTGTGTGTCCCCTGGGATGTGTGGTGTCCCCCCTCGGGGCGAGCAGACAGACAGACAGACAGACAGAGCCCCACATCCCAGCCCTGCCACTCCTGTGTGTCCCCCGGGATGTCTGGTGTCCCCCCTCGGGGCGAGCAGACAGACAGACAGACAGACAGAGCCCCACATCCCAGCCCTGCCACTCCTGTGTGTCCCCTGGGATGTGTGGTGTCCCCCTCGGGGCGAGCAGACAGACAGACAGACAGACAGACAGAGCCCCGCGTCCCAGCCATCCCCTCACAATAGGAACTCACCCGTTTGTTTTGCAGATCCCAATGCAACGGTTGCCATAAGAACACAAATTATGTGTACATTTTAATGCATCTATGCTTCATAATTATGCATGGTTGTGTGCTGTTATAATTGACATAAAATATAAAACAGGTCAAAGAGCAGCTATTAAAACTATTTTTCATTTTGCTTCCTGACAGCTCCCGACATCAATGCCGACTGCATTTAATGGGACCATACAGGGAATGCAAAGATAGTTATATAATTCCAACCGTATTAAAGCCTCCACAACTTGCAACCTAATTATTTCCTGCAGTGCCTTGTTGTGAGCTGCATTCCTTTATTTGGAATGTGCTCCCTTTCAGATTAAACAATTGGGCTGCATTAAATTAGCGTGGAGGGGGAAAATCATAAAACTTTTGGATGTATTTCATAGGGGTCACCCTGTTAGGTTAAGAATTATCCCAGGAGCAATGATTTTCTGCCACTCAAGATAAAAAACAACGTTAGAATTGCGCTAATTCCATGCAGTTATTTTAATCACTGAAGTAAATTCTACCAAAGGGCTAAACTGTAGTTGTAGCCTCTCTGTGATCACAGAATGTCAGCCAGGATAAAAGGAAATTGAATAAAAATGATGAATTTATAAGATCATAGAAAACCCCGGACTGGTTTGGGTTGGAAGGGACCTCAAAGCCCATCCAGTGCCACCCCAGGCACTCCAGGGACACTGTCACTGTCCCAGGGTGTTCCCAGCCCCAGTGTCCAACCTGGCACTGCTGTCCCTCCCCTGGGTCGTGGCTGCACGAACCCCCAGGAGCAGGGCCCAGAGCCCTGGTTCCACTCACTATCAGTGCTCCTTTCATTCTGCACTGCCTCGGGGCTCCCAGTCCCTGCAGGAGAGGCTGGAATCTCTTGGGATCTCTGCCAGGCTGTGCTTTCTGATAAATCCTTTTAACGTGAGCTGTGATGGGGATGTGTGACGTGGGCTGAGAGCTGCCCCTGGTGATGTTCAGGTGAGCAGGGCAGCTCCTGCCCCAGAGCTCACAGCCCAGCCACACAGACGTGGGACATTCCAGGGAACTTGAGAGCCTCTTTCTGCTCCTTTCTGCTCCTTTCTGCTCCTTTCTGCTCCTTCCTGCTCCTCTCTGCTCCTTCCTGCTCCTTCCTGCCTCCAGCCCAGCTCGGGGGTAGGGGCTGGGAGCTCCTGCCCGGTTTCTGGAGAAGGAGGGATAAGTGCAGTCCAGTGTCCCCAGGCAGGGGCAGCCCCACCCCGGAGAGAAGCAGCACAAATGGCCCCGTTGGCAGCTGGGCAGGGAGGGCAAGGGCTCAGCTGAATGAGTGTGCTGGCTGTGGAGCAGGGAAAGGGCTGTGCCTGCCCTTCCATCYCTCCTCAGCACACCAAAGGTCTTCTGTTCCCGGGAGAGATCTGCTGTGTCCTGCTGTCACTGCCTCAGTTTGTATTTGGGTTCTTGCTTCTGATGATTTCCCTTTCTGGGCCATTTTCACAAGACTTTCCCCAYTTTGCACTTTTCCCAGAAAGCAAAGCTGAGTCCCAGAGTCCCTGGGTGCCCAGACCTGAAGCAGGCTGCCTCTCCCTTCCCAAGGTCTGTGACATTCCCAGAAATGTTTCCTTTGGGAAAGAGCTCCAAGGTCATGGAGTCCCAGCTGTGCCCAGTGCCCACCCTGTCCCCAGAGCTCTGAGTGCCACCTCCAGCAATTCCTGGGACACCTCCAGGGATGGGCTCTCCAAACCTCCCTGGGCACTGCCAAGGCCTGAGCTCCCTTTCCATGGGCAAATTCCTGCTGCTGTCCCACCTGAGCCTGCCCTGGCCCAGCCTGAGGCCGTTCCCTCTCCTCCTGTCCCTGTTCCCTGGAGCAGATCCCAAATTCCCCTGCTGTCCCCTCCTTCCCAGAGCCTTTTCCTGCAGTGCCCCACTTGCTGCCATCAGGAGCCTGAGCCCAGCTAAGCCCCCTCAAAGGCTGGTGCTAAGCTGGGCTTTGGCTCTCCCATCCTCAGGCACAGCTTCACACCCCCAACGCTCTGAAGTGAAGATGGAGAACACATAAAAGCTTCGGATGCCATTACTGTAAAACGTTTCAGGAAAGTGTTGAGCTGGGTAATTACCYTAATCCAGCTGCAATGGCTGGGCACAGCACACTCTGCATGAGCAYCCAGAGCCASATTTGAACACGCACTCAACCCGAACAGAATGAGCTCTGCAACAGCGGCCCCAGTTCCTTAATTAGTTCTCTGTGGCAAGAACATTTAATGTTTGCAAAAGTCAAGTGCAAATTCCACAAGTGACAGAGTTTGGGGAGCCTTGGGAGGGTGCCCTGAGCCCGGAGCAGCCTCAGGGGCTGCTCCCTCTGAGCCCTCTCAGGGTCCCCTGCAACTTCCACTGCCCCACGATAAAAAGTAATGGTATGATTAAGTTCATAGTAATGACCCATTGCATTCAAAATACACATTTAACTCCAATTCTCACTGAACTACACAGAGGCTGAAAACATAATGGCCTTTCCCAGGCAGCTGACAGCACAGTTTAGTGCTCTGTAATTGGCTCCCTTGGCTTACCCCGGGTTAATAAAGTAGATGGGATTCATGAAAAAGCACCCTGGTCACTTAGCAATTGTTTAATTTCTGTAACACTATTTTTTGGGTTAGGAAATGATTGTTTTCCAGTGGTGTTAAATATTTATGGGTGCAATTGAGACAGGGCACGCTCCTGGTTAAGCTCACAAATCAGTAAGTACTGAAAAAATGGAAATACAAAAGCTCATTTCAAGTGTAAAAGACGAGTCCTCAGGCTGCAGGACATCTGTGTCACTGAGGTTTGTGCTGCCTCAGAGGGTGTACAGACAGGAATGGCCCAGCAGAGCTGGCCATGGCCTTGCTGCCATCGGGGCTGGCCCCTCTGTGCTGCCTGGGACAGACAGGAAAATCCCTGGGCTCTCCTGGGGAGCTGCCCTGGCTCCTTTGGCACCTGGGATCAGAGAACAGCAACAGCAGGAATTGCCTCCACACGGGGCTGGAGCCTGTCCTGTGCAGGCTGTCGTGTCCAGCACATGATACTGCCCTGATGCAGGGAAAGATTTCAAGAGTGCACCTTCCTGAAAAAAGAAAAGAAAAAAAAACCACCAAAACTTCTAGAAGTGGGTATTTTGAGCAAAGCAGTGAATGTTACAGGCAGCAGAGCAAGGGAAGACTTCTAAGGTTTGTTGTGTGAGAATTAAATTTGATTTGTATCCTCTCCACTGTTCTTGGATGAAGTTTGCAGCCCAGGCTGGAGGCAGAGGGGCCGGGGCAGCGCTGCCCAGGGCAGGGCAGCCCCGGGAGGAGGGAGAAGGGAGTTCCCGGAGGTTCCCGGAGCTCTGGGAGTGGGGATGGAGTGGCCGGGCAGAGGCGGGGGCTGCACAGGGACATTGTCCCCAAGGCATGGGGACACCTGCGGGCGCTGCCCAGCCAGGGGTGCTGCCCTGGCACTGCAGCCCCGTGTGTCACCGAGCCCAGCTCACAGAGAGCTCGGGCTGCTCCCAAAGCTCCTCCTTTCCCCCCTYGGCGCTGCCTTCCCAGCACAGATCCCTGACACAACCCTGGGAGCTCCTGCCCGCAGGGAGGGATCGGATGGTCCCCATCCCTGTCCCTCGCTGGCTCTGTGTGCTGCCAGCCCGYCCCTGTCCCCTCCCCTGTCCCCGCAATGCCTCCCTGCTTTCTGTGCTCAGCTCGTTCCGCTCCTGCGCTCTCCCAGCCCGCAGAACATCCTGTATCCCACAAACCAAAACAAGAAGAGAAGAGGAAACCCGGCATGTTCGGCTGTGTTCCCGCAGCAAATCACCGGGGACACACTTCGGAGCGCTCCGGTCAAACACAATCCCGATCGCAGTGCAGAGCGGCTGCGAGGTCTGCCCAGCAAGAAAAACCGGGATAATCTGATTGTGCCTCAGCGTTGTGATCAAACAAATTCAGATGGAAACTCAGCCTTCCTCCCACAGCCTCATTCGATTCCCCTCTGTCCCGTCAACATTTACGTGCGAGTATTGTGAGAAGCTGTGGGGAGTGCAGAGGACCCGTCCCTGCCCCAGCCCGGGTTTATCCCGGGAGTTTCCCGTGTTCTGTGTTGGGAAGCTCCTTCCCCTCCCGGGCAGGTGAGTGACAGCCGTGACAAAGCCCTCCCAGCGCTCCGTGTGTTTGCTGCACGTTGCCATGGCACCTCCCCACCTACAGCCATAAACACACCGCAGTCAAAAGAACTAAACCCAAACAATCCCTAATTCAATTAAAATCTGGCATWAAAAACAACGTTATCTCTCTAAACGCTGAGCCATTTCCCCTGAGCTGGTGGCCGTGCCTGCCCCGACACCGCTGTCACCCATCCCTCACTCCTCCACCACTTCTCATCACGAGCTGCAGTTGCTGAGGACGCATCGGGTTTTCTGTAAATAAAACAAATTCTCTGCTTCTGGAGAGAGGGAACAGCCTCCAGCTGTGCCAGGAGAGGTTCGGGCTGGATGCTGGGAAAAATTCCTTTATGGAAAGGATTGTCCCGCCCTGGCACCGCCCGGGGCAGGGTTGAATGCCCGTCCCCGGGGATGTCACAGCCACTCGGGGACAGCGGCAGTGCTGGCCCTGTGCTGGGGAACAGCTGCGCTCCGTGCTCTCCCAGGGYTTTTCCCTGGACCCAAACCATCCCATGGCTGTGTCTGAGGGCCCCGCAGCCTCCCAGGGCCAGCCGTGACCCCTCCCTGTCCCTTCACCCTCGCCCAGCTCCGAGCTCTGCCTCTGAAGATCATTAATCATAGATATAATTTAATGACAGCTGGGTCGTGTCCTGCTAACTAAGTACACCTTGTTTGCCTCAAAATGCTAATGGCTCCTCTGAATCATTAATGAGGGACAATTGGTACGGAGCCTAATAATCTTGTGTGGTCTGGTTACAGATTTATTCACGGGAGCCCTTTTGTCATGGTAAAAAGCGGCCGAATCGGGTTGTGCAGAGCAGCCCTGGGTGGCACCGGCTCGAGGTGTGCGCACAGACCCGAGCGTGTGCGCATCGAAACAGCCGGGAGATCTGTGTGTGCATCAAAACAGCCGGGAGATCTGTGTGTGCGCATCAAAACAGCCGGGACATGGCTTTCCTGAGACACGGGAGATCTGTGTGTGCATCAGAACAGCCGGGAAATCTGTGTGTGCATCAAAACAGCCGGGAGATCTGTGTGTGCATCCGAACAACCCGGGCACGGCTTTCCTGAGACACGGGAGATGTGTGTGCACATCAAAACAGCCGGGGCACGGCTTTCCTGAGACACGGGAGATTGTGCACGTCTGCTGGTGCGGGGGAGACAAAACACTTCTCTCTTCAAGTCACCCCGGGGCTTTCAGTGGGAATGTTGGAGAAATCACCTGGTTTTAGGGAAATCACCTGGGTTTAGGGAAGTCACCTGGGTTTAGGGAAATCACCTGTTTTTCAGTGTGGATGGAATTTGTGCCATGGTGGGTACCGGTGTGCCACGGGCACCTCCTGCACAGGGGTCACCGGCAGTGCCAGGGGTCCGGCCCCAGGGGAGCCTCTGTGATCCCTTCTCCGCAGGGAATATTGGCTGAGAGGTTTGGGATGTTGGACTCTGATCCCTCTGCAGCGGTGGGAGAGCTCCGTGTGGAGGGTCCTGGCAGAGCCGTGTGAGCCCCAGCCGTGCCAGCCCAGCCCCGCACGGAGCCCCCTCCACCCCCGGAGCATTTCCCGTGGGGAAATTCCCAATGGAATCGCTCTGCTCCTGAGGGTGCCCTCGGCCAAATTCCCACTGATCCCCGCCGCAGGAGCACCGCCAGGCTGGGATCCCTTCTCCTGGAAAGAGCCATTGTCGGGGGAGTGTCTGCAGCGGGGAAAGGAAAGGAAAGGAAAGGAAAGGAAAGGAAAGGAAAGGAAAGGAAAGGAAAGGAAAGGAAAGGAAAGGAAAGGAAAGGAAAGGNAAGGAAAGGAAAGGAAAGGAAAGGAAAGGAAAGGAAAGGAAAGGAAAGGAAAGGAAAGGAAAGGAAAGGAAAGGAAAGGAAAGGAAAGGAAAGGACACAGCCTTGTTCAGGGACTGGGGACACTGCCCCAGGGACACGCTGCTGGCCCTTGGGGACAGAGCAGGCTGCAGGCAGCCAGGGCTGCAGGTCAAAGCCCACATGGACACACAGCTGTCTGTGTTGGAATGCACAGCTGTCTGGGTATTTGGAATGCACAGCTGAGCTGGGATCTCGGTGTCTGGAGGACACTGGAGGGGACAGGAGCAGGGCTGGGACCCCAGAGCCATGGTGGTGGCAGCAGTGGGAATGGGGCTGGCTGGCAGAGCAGCTGGGCTGCACAGGCATCAGGTGCRGATGGCAGTGTCCCTGTGGCACCTCTGTCACGGGAATTCACATGTCCGATAGCCAAACMTGCTGGCACAGGTTTAGGTAGCAAAATGAATGGCAACAATCTTAATAATGGAGTTTTTCATCTCCTTTCAGCTCTGACTTCGCAGAGGCAGAAGTTGAACAGCCAGGCCAGGTTTGATTCTTCAATACTTGTGCAGCATCCAGCTGGGAAGGGGCCTGGCCGTGGAGAAACCAGCGGGCAGGGCTTTTCCTGGAGTTGTTTCCTTCATGTACAAACACCTCTGTTTGGGGTTGGCTGAACATCCCATCCATGGAACAGCTGAAACCCTTCTGCTTTCTCTTTTCTCCTTTCTCCTATTTGCCCTCAGCTGAATCTGGTGACAAATCATTTCTGCTGGTGGGAATTTTCCTTTTCCTCTGTGATCCYATCTCCTGCAGAGCTGCTCCCTGCCCCTGCCAGTCTCTCTATTCAGGAGCAGTTTTCCTTKAGTTCAGAGCAGTGTCCATCCACCCCAGGCTGAGTTTTTGTGTTTTCACTGAGGTGAGAGGAGCAGAGATGGTTTTGCAGGGAGCCTGTGGCTCTGCTGAGCTCAATGAATGCTCAGGAAAACCAGTGAATAGGAAAATAATGGAGTGAGCCAGGATTTACAGCACATCTTGGAAACATCTCAATAAATCCCAGGATCCTCTCTGCACCAAGGATCCTCTCTGTTTCAAGGAATCTGACGTAGAAATCGTGTTCTTAAAAATCTGCTGTTTCTCCAAATAATCAAAATTCTCCTTTTTTAATTATGCAAATTAAAGTTGCTGAGGAACAATTGCTTGATTAGACCAGTTGGTACTGACCTAATAAATTATTTTGAATATTTTTCACAGGAAATTGATTTAATTGAAGCTTTTGTTAGCCCCTGCAAATGCACTCGGTTCATGCCACAGCACCCAGGAATTTATAAATGGGCTCAGAATGTTGTTCAGGCACCAGAAAATAAACCTCCGAGCTATTTACTACCTCCATGATATATAAAGTTTGCAGTTTTGATTTTGTGTGATTATGTTCAGCAATGGTGACCTTTAGAGGCAACAATATTGAAGTGTAATGAGGAGATGTTTGATCACTGGTGTACAATGAGGAGTTGGCGTGACTTCTCCATTCCTTGCTGGAATCT
>CADDXX010000591.1:351969-355323 GCA_902810485.1 Alauda arvensis
ATAATGAACTGGTGTATCTCTGTGTTTATACAGGGTGTATTTCAAAATTATCATGAATTGGTGAATTCCTGTGTTTATGCAGGGTGTATTTCAAAAATCAGCATGAATTGGTGTATCCCTGTGTTTATACAGGGGGTATTTCAAAAGTTATCATAAATTGGTGAATCCCTGTGTCCATACAGGGTGTATTTCAAAATTATCATGATTTGGTGCATCCCTGTGTTTATACAGGGTGTATTTCAAAATTATCATGAATTGGTGAATCCCTGTGTTTATTGGTGAATCCCTGTGTTTATACAGGGTGCATTTCAAAAATCAGCATGAATTGGTGCATCCCTGTGTTCATACAGGGGGCATTTCCAGTCAGAATGCTCTGCCACACAGCAGAGTCCCCATCCCTGAGGGAGGTGAAAGCCCTGTGGATGTGGCACTTGGGGACAGGGGTCCGTGGTGGCCTTGGCTGTGCTGGAGCAACTCCTGGCCTTGGAGAGCTTTTCCAGCGCAGGGCACTGCGTGGTTCTGTGTGGAACTGGTGTCACAGGCAGTCCCTGCACTGTGCTGGCAGTGTTGGGGGRAGGCAGTGCAGGAGAACATCCCGGGCTTGGCCAAAGGGAGACAGCAGCTTCCCCAAAGGCAGTGGGGGCTGCGGGGCTGGGAGGGCACTGCTGACATTTCTTACAGTTCCTCTTTCCCTGGCACGCACTTCTCTGGGGCTTCCCAGTGCTTCTCCCTCCTTCCAGAGCTCAGCCCAGGCCAGGCTTCCCCACTCTCAAGGTGAGGACAGCTGCAGCCACTGGCGCAGCAGTTTGCACCTCTCACTGTGTGTAACCTCCACAGGCTTCCCCACTCTCGGTGTGAGGAGAGCAGCAGCCACAGGCACAGCAGTTTCCACCTCTCACTGTGTCTAACCTGCACAGGCTTCCCCACTCTCGGTGTGAGGACACCACAGGCACAGCAGTTTCCACCTCTCACCGTGTCAAACCAGCCCTGTCTCCCCATTCCCACCGTGCTGCCAGGCTGGCAGCTCTCCTCCTGCTCCTGGTTATCTGAGCACACCAAGCCCTGCTGCTCCAGAGGGGCCTCTCAGCTGATCCAAGTGGCTCCTGTGCACTTTGCTCTCCAAAGTGCAAATAACTGCCAAGAAGTAGAAAAAAAAAAAAAAAAACTCCTAAGGAAATAGGGGTGAAGAGCAAGTTTGGCAGGCAGAGCCCACCCCAGCAGGTTCCTGGGAAGGTGTCAGGTCGGACAGGGCTCGCAGCAGCCTGCTCTGGAGGGAGGTGTCCCTGCCCGTGGCAGGGATGGGATGAGATGAGCTTTAAGGTGTCTCCCRGCCCAAAGCCTGCTGTAATTCTCTGACTCTGTGATTCTGTGCCGTGTCTAAGTGACAGCTGACCCCGAGGAGCATCAACCCTTCTCATTAGGAATCAGAGGGATGTACCAAATGTCACCTTAATTTGGATAAAGCTATAGGCCAGGCAGARCTGGGCTGTCAGTCAGAATAAAGATGATGTGTTTGAAGCTGTGCACAAGTTCTCGTGCAGGGAAGGCCACGGAAGTGGCACCGAAGCCAGGGCTGCCTCCCACAGCCTTTCCACTGCATCTCTGTGGAAAATGAGACCTCCCTGATCAAATCCAGAGTTTTTCTGGTCTCAAACACTCAGAATGTTTGGGAAGTTTGTGGAAGGGTTTCTGATCCTGTTTTTTAGCAKCACCTGGGGTCCCACAGCCTCTCCTGAAGCTGTGTTGGAGCTGTGACCCACACCAGGCAGGAGGGGCAGCCAGTCACTTCTCCCCTGGGCAGGGTTTGGGAGCAGAGCTGTCACACACACCCCACCTTGCTTGGAGAGGAAAAGGAGGATATTTGGAAAATCCTGCACAGCACCGTGCCCCTTCAGCTCCCCAGCACTCACTCCCAAATTCCACCAGCTGCTGCAGGAACTGGAAAATCTCTCCAGCCTAAGAAACACAAACTGAACCAAATGGAACTAATGCTTGCTTTGCTTCAGAATGTTTTCAACCTGCCAGTTCCTGCTTTGTAACAGAGTCTGGAGGGGAGGAGGTCCATGGGGGACAGGACATTCCCATCACAGCTGGAGGGACACGCAGCCACAGCTCCTCCTGACACCCTCAGCACCTCCCAGGAAAACCCCCTGCTCTGCTTCCACAGCCTCACCTGGCCTAAAAACCGGGCCTCAACTTAAAAATGCAAACAAACCTACAACTTCTGAATGTACCCGGTTAATGAAGTCACTACATAAATTTAGCACATTATTTTTTGTTATTAATTGCTAACAGTGGAAAGTGCTAAATTCAGAATAACTCTCTGTTTCAAAGACCTAATTGCCAAGGACCTAGCCTTAATATTAACTAGGATAATTATTATGCAAAGCATACCCACCCAGAATGTTTGCATAGCTATCACAAGCGCTTTCATAAATGATGCTTTAATTAGTCTTAATTAGAATTTGTTTAAGTCAGCAGGGAATGCAGAGCCCGTGAAATGATGTATGTAATAAGCATCAGGCTCACTTTTTACTTGGGGAATAGAGCTGACAAAATCACATCACGTTAAATTGATTCAGTCAGAATTAAAATTCTTATGGTATTAATTAAATGGGGGATCTCATTAGCAGGCTGCAGGGTGACAGAGTGACTCTTTGGCGACCAGATGTGAAGAAGCAGCACGGAACAAGGGCAGAGCCAGGCCAGGGACCCGTCCTGTCTGGGCTGTGTGCTGGGCTCCGGATGCAGAGCAGAGCAGCCCCTGGAGCAGCACTGCTGCAGCCCCTGGAGCAGCACTGCTGCCCTTCCAGCCCTGCAGCTGCTCTGCATGGCCGGGCTCTGCAGGGAGGGGTGGCCCTGGGCCTGTCCTGCCTGGCTGGGCCCACAGCACAGCTGCACAAATCCTGTGGTGCTGCTGGCTCTGGGGCAGGACAGTCCTGGTGTTCTCCATGGTGTTCTCCATGCCCCCTGGTCCCCTCCATGGGGATGTTCCTGGGGTCTGTGGTGATCCCATTCCCAGGCCTGTCCCACTCTGCCAGGCTCCCCAAGGGCTGATGACATTTGCCTCAGTCAGCACCTGCTCTGTGAGTGCCAGGGGGCACGGGCAGCTCCCACCCACACCAGGGTCTGATCCCTCCATCCCAAATTTCAGTGTTTAAAACATAAACCTGGGACTGGAAAGGGAAACCTCAGCCCTGGGGCCAGTGAGGAACCAGCATTCCCAAGGGGAACACGGGGGTCCTCTACACCCAAGGATGGGATGGGATGGGATATTGGGATGGGATGGGATCAATGGGATGGGATGGGATATTGGGATGGGATCATTGGGGTGGGATGGGATCTATGAGATGG
>CADDXX010000591.1:355361-375642 GCA_902810485.1 Alauda arvensis
AGTGTTTAAAACATAAACCTGGGACTGGAAAGGGAAACCTCAGCCCTGGGGCCAGTGAGGAACCAGCATTCCCAAGGGGAACACGGGGGTCCTCTTCACCCAAGGATGGGATGGGATCCATGGGATGGGATGGGATATTGGGATGGGATCATTGGGATGGGATCATTGGGATGGGATGAGATCCCTGAGATGGGATCAATGGGATAGGATGGGATGGGACTCCTGTATTAAAGTCAGGACCTGCCAGTGCCACCATCAGGAGTCTATAAATATATATATGTATACAAAATATAAATACAAATATATAAATATAACCCTAACTATAAATATATACATGTATAAATAAATATAGATTATATACATATATGTTTGTATATTTATATATTTGTATCGTTATATATTTACTTATTTATATAAACATAAAAACAAAAAAGTGAAAATATTTTTAAATGTCTATTTATAGTTTGTGTCTGTGGTCTAGTGGAAGGTGTCCCTGGCCATGGCAGGGCTCTGGAACAAGATCAGCTTTAATACAGACATACATACATACATACATACATACATACATACATACATTCATACATATACATACGTGTTTGTGTGTGTGTGCATGTGTGTAGGTCCTGTGTGCATGCATACATGCATTATAGATAGAACGGAGTGTCCTAAGGTGACAACAGAACAGAACAGATCATTTGGGGACACAAGCACCATGAAGTCACCCTAGGACACACAGATATAGATAGAGATGATAATGGGCCACTGCCACCGGGCCACTGCCACCGTGCTGCTGCCACTGCCACCAGCTCCTGCTGCCACTGCCCCTGTCCTGATGGCACTGCCATGGTCCTGCTGCCACTGCCACCAGGCCATGGCCTCTGTGCTGCTGCCGCTGCCACCAGCTCCTGCTGGCACTGCCACTGTCCTGATGGCACTGCCCCCGTCCTGCTGGCACTATCCCTGTCCTGCTGGCACTGCCCCGTCTCCTCGTGGCCGGCAGTGTGCGGGGGGAGAGCGGGGATTCGCTGTGCACACCCACAGGAGCGGTTTCCCCGCAAAGMGGAGATGTCGGGATGAGCACATCCCATCCCCTCCCAGGACTCCCAAAGCTGGGATGTGAGGGGCTGCCTCGTCCCGCTGCCAGCCCCAGCAGCATCCCGGGATGCCCCCAGCCAGCCCGGGGTGCCCGGAGCGGGGCTCACACGGAGCTCCCTCTGCTCCCAGCAGCACAGCCAGCACCGAGCCCTTCTGCCTCTCTGCCCACCCTCAGCTCTGCCTGTTTTTTTTTCTCAGCAGATATTTTAGGACTTAGTTGAAATCAAATACAAGTTTTTTTAATCTAGTCTAAACCTACTAAAACATTCACTACTCTTACTGCCTAATACATTTATTCATGGCCTATATATATTCTCCACTATAACTAACCTCTTTTTTCATGTCTTCATTTTTAATAATATTGCTTATGTGAAAATTGCTGGATAAATTATTCAATTCTCTCCATAATCCAGTATATCTGCAGTAAAACTGCTAACCTGGCTCTGCCAATGCATTCATAATAATTTCGGTTATTTGTCTGTGTTCCTCCCCTCCCTCCCTTCCCTCCGTCCCCCCTTGGGCTCTCCCCCACCTTGGAGAAGTGTTTTGCATGGAGGAGAGCTGGTGCCATGTCCACACACGAGTCAACGTGGATTTCACATGGGATTTCATGCACACATTTATTTCACTGAGGGGTGGGCAGGATTATTAAATATTCCACAACCAYGAGTCCACAAAGTCTGGCCACAAAAATATCTGTTTTAGGGGGCAGCAGCCAGGGTCTGAGGTGAACCCCCAAGTTGTTTTGGTGCAGGTGATCCCCCTGATGAGGAACCGCTCTGGTGGGAGCCCCAAGGCTCTGCTCCCATGGGAGGATGCTGAGAGTGGAAGTGGAATTGGAAATGTCCAAGGCCAGGTTGGACAGAGCTTGGAACAACCCAGCATTGTGGAAAGGATCCCTGCCAGGGGCAGGGAGTGGAAGGAGAGGAGCTTTGAGCTCCTTTCCAGCCCATTCCATGTGATTCCTGTGGAAGCAGGCTCACACCAAATCCTGACTGCAGCAGGAAGAAGCAGCTCCCCGTGGTGTGTGCAGCTCCCCCTGCCACAGGGGAAGGAGCAYCCCCGTCTGCTGGGGTAGCAGGAGGGGAGACACGATTTGGGCACTCAAATATTAAAGTATTTCCATTTGTGATGCACGTGGCCCATCCTCATCACACAGGGTGAGCACTAAAACTGAGACCAAGCACTGCACCCCCTTTCCCCAGGGCTGGGCCTGCCCCCATCGTGCCCCAAATCCCCCTCAGCCCTCCCTCAGCACCCCCTCACCCAGAGGTGTCCAACTGCAGCAACAGAGCCTTTGGAATAAAAAAGGGGCAAATAAAATGCTGAGGCTCAGCCTGATCTAACTCAACCTTTTCAAATGGCTACACTAATTTTCGACATCTGAATTTAACTGTGTGTTTGCCCCCCAATAAACAGGACGAATAAACACTATATCATTTTTACACTTGAACTGTATTATGATTTTAATGCAGGCTCAGGTGAGATGAGGTCAGGGGATACAATTAAATGGATCTGGTACCATCTGGAGATTAGGGTCTCTTTAACCATGCTTGGGTGATTTATCCATCAGCAACTCATGTAGTGCTTCATAAAAAGTGGTATCTGTTAAAAAAAAAAAAAGATATTAAACTACAGCGTATTTTTAGAATTAGAGACTCAAACATTCTGTACTTGCAGGCAGGCAGTTTATTCCCTGAGCACTGGAACAGAGATCCCAGTGTGGGATAAATGCCCYGGTGCAGATTCGCTGTGTTTGTTTAAGCTGGGCTTTGTGCACAGGGAACACCCAGCAAAGCCCAGCCTGGGGCTCAGGGGATCCTGCCCTCCTCCTGCCCCCACAGCCCTGGAAGGGCAGCAAACACAACCTGGGAGCCTCTGAGCACCTTTTATCACAGGGCTGCATGGAACAGTCCCTGGCATTCACCACAATTTATTCCCTAATGAAACAAAATGGGTGCAAAATCAAATATTTAAAGTGTCAACCTCCAAAGCGAGCGAGTGGCTGAAACTGGGTTTAATAATTGATCCATCAACGTGCAGATCAAAGGTAAGGCCAAAATTAAACAATTATTTTCCAGAAATTATATTTGATTAAAAATTTCCTGAAAGAAAAACAATTCAGCCATTCTTGTGGACAGTAATTTATACAGTTTAGTGATCCTGCTGTCAATAATATACAAATAGCACTAATATATTACTATAATGCTTCATTTTCATTAAGACATCTGCCAAGTTCTCAAAAACCTTTTCCATTTGGGACTTGACTTATAATTGCACAATCCCTTGGGGGAGTTTCAATATTATTTTAATCAATTTTAACCACAATACACAATATGGATGATTACATTGCAATGTCATTTCCAAAGTTACTTTCCCCCATTACTCATTCGCACKGGGAGAGGACACTGGAAATGCTGGTGGAAGATATTCTGGTAGGAAACAAATGRCAGGGGCTCAGAATGAATTCCTGCCCCCTTCAGAGGAACAACAAGGCCAATAAATAGGAATTTACATGAAGTGAGGGTGCTCAGGGGGTGTTGGTGCTGCCCCAGAGCTGCTTTCTGCAGATCCTGCCTCGCCCCTTGCCCTTCCCAGCCGGCAGCACAGCTCATACCGAGGRGCTGGTGTGGATAAAGCACCGCTAATTCCTCCTCTGCTCCAGAGCAGCACATCCCTGCAGCCCAGAGAGGCTGGGCTCTCCTTCCCTGGGCTGTTCTGACAYGTTTGTGCCATCTTTATCTGCAGTGGAACAGTCTGGAACCCCTTCACTGGCTGCTCCTCCTGCCCCCAGCCCCGCGGTTTCCACATTCTCTGCATCCTGGACTTGCACTGTGGGACACGAGGGTCTGGAGAGGATTAGGGGTCCACAAAAAAAATCCACATAGAGGGGACCAGAAGTCCATAAGAGTCTGGGGAGAAGCAGGGGTCCACAAAGGTTTGGAGAGGAACAGGGGTTCACAAGGGTCTGGAGAAGAGCAGGGATCCCACAAGGGTCTGGAGAGGGACTGGGGTCCACAGGGGTCTGGAGAGGAACAGGGCTCCACAAGGGTCGGGAGAAGAGCAGGGATCCCCCAAGGATGTCCACAAACGTCTGGGGTGGACTGTGTGCCCCCCATGCAGGGTGGGGCTCAGAGAATGGAGGCCAAGGCAGGTGGAGGGGAGCATGGGCAGGGTTTGGGGGGGCAGTGGCAGGGGCAGGGGTGGCAGGGGCAGGGTTTGGGGTGGCAGTGGCACTGGCAGTAGCAGTGGCAGGCAGGGAAGGTGCCCGGCAGCGCCGCTCCCACACGAGCAGAGCCCGGAGCCGCCCGCCGGCGCGACCCCGCCGATATTACAGTGGTAATATTTCCACAAGCATGACCTCCTCTGCATCTGGGTCTGCAATATCCTCTGAGCAAACACGCTCTGCTCGCTGTCAGGCACGCTGCAGATATCTTCTTTCCCCAGCTGTGTAGAAAGGAGTGGAGCTGTTCCTTGGATAGGTGCTGTCACTCCAGCTGCGGGGTGTGACGCACACGCGGCACGGACGGGGAGGTGACAGCTGGGCTCGCATTGCTGCCACCGAGCTGGAGGTGGTTCCCTTGGGAATGCCGGGGTTCACCCCAGGAGCTGCCCCGTCCCTCGGGCAGGAGCTCTGCACATGTGCCCGGTGCCCGGAGGTGCAGSATGGCCACAAATGCACGAAAAAAATCCCCTTCTTTATGCAAAGTCAGGGTTTTGGGGCCAGCTCCCCTSCMAGGYGGAGCWGGTGGGATGGGATGGGATGTGCAGCTCGGGGTGCCCAGCCAGCCCCCAGAGGTCTCTGCCYGCCCCGGATCGCAGCGTTTACAGCACAAAAGGCAAAGTCTCAACCGCTCAATGAACACAGAGAACGCCTCCAGAGCCAGGCAGAACCACAGAGAAAAACCATTAAAAAGTCATTTCCACCAAAGGGCYGTTTCCATAAAGCATTTCCAAGCCCTACCTATGGCACTTTGATAATTCCTCGTTGTTTGTGAGGACGCGGCCCCCGAGCACTCAGCGCCCGGCGGATGCGATGTTTGGAGGTATCGGCAGGAAAATGCGGCGCTGCCGATTCTCCTGTGACCCCTGGGGCTGCTCCCCGGGCAGGGTGTGCCCCCAGAGCCCGGGGCTGGAGCCGCACAGAGGCAGAGACAGCACCGGCCCAGGGCTGTGAGTGACCAGGAGGGGTCACCAGCCCCTGCCACAGCCCCACCCTCACCCGGGCGCCCCTCAAAGGGTTAAAGAAGTTTTAGACTGCTCTGCTCCATGAGCCCTGCCAGCGGAACGCGTTCTGAATCCCTGTTTMAAAGACATGTAATTGCCTCCGATTCTTTATATTACCATAACTCTTCAAAAGTGATTGGTTTTAGGTTTATGGGAAAATATGCAAATGCCCAGGGAAGGACGCACGTTCCTCACTGTGGGTATAAAAGTGTTCACAGAGAATCCATCTGATTGGCTTTGATTGCTGAACAAAATCTAATTATTTGAGATCCACGTCCGGGCTTTTCTGGAGAGGCACGCTGAAGAGAAGAAATATTTGGGATGTGAGAGTGTTGTTTGCCTGCTCAGGTTTGTTTATTCACACGTATTTTGACAGGTCAGAATTTTGAATAACTGAAGCCAATGCTCACTCTGGGTTCAGAGCCAAAGGAGCTGATGTGGGTGCAGAGCAGTGCATCCCTGGCTGCAGCCCCGCACAGGGGAGTGAGCAGCACCTCCGGGGCCACGCTGACCCACGGGACCACCGAACCATGGACTGGGAGGGGTTGGGAGGCACCTCAGAGCCCAGCCCATCCCTCCCCCCGCCAGGGAAACCTCCAGMTTGCTCCMAGCCCYATCCAACCTGCTTGGACAGGGATCCAGGGGCAGCCACGGCTTCTCTGGACAACCACCACCCTCACAGCCAGCAATTCCTTCCCAATATCTCGTCTAAAYCTCCYCTCTGTCAGCTCAGCAGTTTTATCAGTGATTTTGGACATCCCCATGGGAATTCCCACGCTGGGCTGGGCACAGGTACCAATGCCAGGACATCTCCAYCCCCCAGCACCCAGCAGTGCCTCCACCACATCCCTGGTTTCTCACACAAGTCCAACCATGGCTCCAGGAGAAGCAGGAACTGATGGAGCTGAAGCTCTGGCTCCTCCCAGGCCGTTGTCAAGGAGTGTTTTGTCAGTCTTTTAAAGCAGCTTTGAATAATTAGAGTCCCACCCTCTCGTAATCTTCACCCTTTCCCAATTATCTACTCAATTATAATCCACAAAGTCTCTTGCATTAAATGAAACCATATGTTCTTCACAGTCACTTCCAGCAGGCACACGCCAGCCTGGCCTCCCCAGTACACAAACACTTCCTCCCCAAAACCCTCCCTGAAAAGCTCCTCTGCTGCAGCAGCTTTACACCAAACCCCTCACTCAGAGGTCCTGGAGGGTCCCGCACCACCTGAGTTAGCCAGGACTCAATTCCTGCAGCCACCAACCTTCTTTTTATATTTCTTTTTTTCAGTTCCACTGTTTGAGTTGGGAGTTGGATTTGGGTGGTTTTGACAGTGAGACAGTGMGGATCCAGAGCTCCGGGAGAGGCCAGTGCAGGTCTGCACCTCTGCCCAGTGTGTAAAAGTCACAGCTCACGGGTCACGGATGATTTTCCATCAGACCCCTCTGCCTGCCTGAGGGTGGTACCAGAGGCTCGGCGGAGGAAGGAGGAGCTCCTGCCCGGYCACACCAGGGTGGATGTTGGAGTCRGTGKCTCTTGGTCACTCCCCTTTCCCGGCCACTCCCCTTCCCATTTCCTTGGTGAGGAATTATCACAACCCCGACCATTTCTCCACGTCCATTAACAGGTTTTTCCGTGCCCTTGGACTGTCGGGAAGGAGCTGCCCACCCTTTAAGGAAATTGGTGGGTAATAATGAGGTGTAGAGCCCCTCCAATACACCCTGTTATCAAATACAAAGGAATTACTTATGCATGCTGCTCTGAGACCCACCATTAATTAGGAGTTTTACATATTAATCACAACACCAGTTTGCCTCTCCCTATGAAACGCTGAGTGATGCTGGGGGGGCAGTCTGGCGTGCTGCTCTGGGAGCAAGGCGTGCAAAAGCTCCAGAATTTTGGCTCAGCTGAAAGAAAATGGGCTCGGGTAAGGAATTAACTGGGCTGATTGTCCCACAAAAATCCAGGCAAAATCCTCCAGCMGCCCCGGTGAGGAGGAGACCAGAACTGCAGGAGGCAGAGCTGCTCTGGCCAGACCTCACCGTGCCTGTCCTCTGCAGTGCCAGTGGGACACGGGATTGCAGGAGGAGTTTCCCCATGGAAAGGGAGCTCAGGCCTTGGCAGTGCCCAGGGAGGTTTGGAGAGCCCATCCCTGGAGTGTCCCAGGAATTGCTGGAGGTGGCACTCAGAGCTCTGGGCTGGGGACAGGGTGGGCATTGGGCACAGATTGGACTGGATGGTCTGGGAGGCTTTCCAACCTCAGTGATCCTGGGATTCTGTGATGCTGTGATCCTGTCATTCTGTGATTCCATGATCCTGTGATCCTGTCATTCTGTGATCCTGTGACCTGCGATTCTCTGACAGGACCCTCCCCTGGTACCACTTGGAGGGTCACAGGCTGTGGGAGCCCTTCAGCTGCTCCCTGTGCCCCAGGCAGCTGCCAGGACCCTCAGGGCAGGTGTGAGATCCTGCAGCCGGGGTTTGCAGCAGCTGCAGAGGGCAGGGGTTTGCCTCTGCTTGTTCTTGTCTTGTCTTGTCCCTCCTTCCTGTGGCCCCAGCTCCTGTGAAACGTTGCTTCCCATGATCAAAGCCCTGTGCCTTCTCCTGATGAATTTTCTCTTTTCCTACTTGATTCCTTTTGTTTTCAAGTCCCCCATCCCTTTGGTAGCTCAATAAAATATTTTTTATCTGCTTGTTTCAGTGGGATGGGACCTTAAATCCCATCCCATCCCAGCCCAGCCATGGCAGGGACAGCTCCCACTGTCCCAGGGTGCTCCCAGTCCCAGTGTCCAACCTGGCCCTGGGCACTGCCAGGGATGCAGGGGCAGCCGCAGCTGCTCTGGGCACCCTGTGCCACCCTCCCAGCCAGGAATTCCTTCCCCATCTCCCCTCCATCTCTGCCCTCTGGCACTTCAGGTACCTGCTGTAAAGCTGGAGCCTGTTCAAAGAGACCCAAAGAGCCACAACAGGTTTCATCATCATTTTCTTCCCAAGGCAATTGCCAGGGAGGCAGAACAAAACACCCTGTATGTCAATAAAGATTTGCACTGTATCATCTGTGCCAAAAAAACTAACTCAATCTTCTGCACTTCAGTACAAATTAGAATTTATATGCAACTCCCCACTTCAGGTGGGCAATCCACAGAAATTAACCTCAGGAGAAAATTGCTTTTTTCTGGCTTAACACCGAGCTCATTATCATGTCAGGCAGAAGAGACAGTGGGGAAAATGCAAAATCATAGRCACAATACAGTGGTGCATCCACAGATTTCCAGCCAAGGAACCACTTATTAGGAGAACTATTTGAATTCCAAAGAGCCAGGCTCGTTCTTTAGGACAGAGTCAGTCCTAGGGGCCAACAAACTGAACMATGCCACAAAGCTGGAGTACCAAGTGTGGTGGAGAAGGTGTCCCCATGGTGTGAGGGGACACGGGGCTGTTTTCTGCAAATATCCCAAAGCACTTCACAGACTGGGCAGAGATCCCCATCCAGGGGAAAAGGAGCATTGGATGCATGAGTACAGCTCAGCGTTGTGTTATTCCATATTCCATAAAGCCACCAGCTTTAGGGGAAGGTGGCCCTGCCCATGGAACAAGGGGAGCCTCAAAGTCCCTCCCAACCCRAAGTGTGCTGAGATTTTGTGATTCTGTGATCCTCTCCTGGTCCAGCCTGGCCTGGAGCACTTCCAGGGGTGGGGAGTGTGTCACAACTGTCCTTAGGAGATGTGTTTGACCCCAAACCCCACAGGCTCCTGCAGCCCAGGCTGCAGGTCCAGATTCACCCTCCTGCTGCTCCTGCTGCTCCTGCCGCTCCTGCCAGCCACGTGGGATGGGACACTGAGAGGAAAGGGCCTTTTGCACCTGGACAGTAAAAGCAGAGGCTGAGATTCTGCTGTCCCAGCCTGTCCCCATCAGGGTTCAGCAGCCAGAGAGGCCCTGGGCTGGGCTGTGCCAGCCAGCTGTGACTCCCTGCTACGCGAGGGATGCCYGGAACCTTTCCGCGGGATGGAGAGTAACAAAAAACAGGTGGGAAGCTTGTCCTTCCCGGCKCTGGCTTCTCGCCAGCCCTGTTTACAGGCTGAGCACAGCCCGAGGGCCCGAGCCCCGGCGGGCACAGCCCGGGGACGCGCTGCTCTTCCCGGAGGCAGCGGAACAGCTCACCAGAGGGAAGGTGTCACATCCCCGATTCATCAGCGCTACCTGCGCCATCTGTGTCGAGCGCTTGCGGGGAAACCTCTCGGCAACTGCCATACAAATCAGGGGCAGCGCCAAGGTCACGCTGAAGGGAATTTGGGGACACGGGGAAGATGTTCGGCGGCGAGCAATAACAGCATCCCTGCGCGATCCCGCCGCATCCCGGCTGCTCCGCCCCAGCCTCCAGCAGCCCCGGCCCCGCTGGGAAATGTGTATTATGCCTGGGTTAATTTACTGATTAATCTCTAGTCAGTGGTTTGTGCTTTCCCCAGATGGCCAATTAAAATTTACAACTGGCAGAGCAGTGCCCTGTTGGCAGCCCCGCGCCGGCAGCGGCGGCAGAAGGCGAGGGCCCCGCTGCTGCCTTTCCTCCCTTTCATCGGAGGGGAGAGGGGCCCTGCCCTGTCACGGGCACGGCAGCAGCGATGGGGACCCCCCTTCCTCCCCCTGCACCCGGGGCTGCCCTCACCCCTCGCTTCCCCCCGTGCCAGCCCCATCACAGCTGCTGGCAGAGGCTGAAGTGCTGCCTGCCAAGGGCCACACCTGGTGCTGCCATACCTGGTGCTGCCATACCTGGTGCTGCCATACCTGTACAGGACAAATTGCTTTCTCAGCAGTAACAGGAGAAAACCCACAGAATATTGTCCTTTGGCACTGGACACAACTTGCACTGGAGCATCCACCCAGACAGGAGCTGCACAAGGAGAAAACGGATTTCCTGAGATTCTCTAGGCTGAAGTTTTATGTTTCCTTTGACAAATGTGATGGCTGGGCTGGAAAACTCCAAAGCAAATTAAAAATCAAACCTAATCCATTTCCTGAAGAGGCCAGACACAGCAATGATGATTGCAGACTCCTGGAATCCCAGAATTATTTGGGTTGGAAGGGATCTCAAAGCCCAGCCCATCTCACCCCCACCATGGCAGGGACACCTCCCACTGTGCCAGGCTGCTCCCAGCCCCAGTGTCCAACCTGGCCTTGGGCACTGCCAGGGATGCAGGGGCAGCCCCAGCTGCTCTGGGCACTCTCTGCCAGGGCCTCCCCACCCTCCCAGCCAGGAATTCCCTCCCAGTATTCCATCCACCCCTGCCCTCTACTAGGGGAAACCATTCCCCTTGTCTGGTCCCTCTGGACCCTTGTAAAATGAAGTGCACCAGCACAATTTGTTTTGTTCAACAACTGTTCTCAGAACTGCAGACRACACCCAGAGCAAAACAGAGGAAAAATAAATTGGGGGGAAAAAGCTGCTTCCACAGCAGGCATTCCAGGAAGATGTGGCAGTTCCCTGGTTCAGAGCAAAATTTCCCTGCTTCTGCTTCTTCTTCTTTTTTTTTTTTTTTTTTTTTTGAAGCCTTCATGAATATTGATGGTAAACATAATAACTGCAATACTCAGGAGTATATTCAGCCCATGCTGTACAATTCACATAATTCCCCTTAAATTAACGGGAGTCCCCCGAGTGCCCTGGGCACAGCCTGCACTCCCTGGGTGCCTAAAGCCAGCATCACCCCCCTGCCCAGCAGGGCAGCTCGGGGTCAGCCCGTGGGGGTGCTTTGTGTTCAAAACCCTTGTGTTTAAGGCTGAATCCAGCTTTCCAATGCAGTCAGAGCATTGTGTGACTGCACACCGGAGTTTGGATGATCAGTTCCCCTGGGATCAGCCTCTCCTCGCTCAGCCCTCGCTGCCGGGACTGGGGGRGCTGCAGCTGCACACCTGGGGCTCACCTGGCTCCTGCACAGCTCCCTGGGCTGGGGCAGCTCCCGAGGCAGGCTCAGAGCAGGGTGGGTCAGGGACGTGTGAATGTCAAGAGAGGGATAATAACAATGAGCCCCAGTAAAAAGGGGGCTGGAATTCAGGAGTGCCTTTGTCTCCTGAGTCCCTCGGGGTGTCCCATGGGACATGAGGGGAGCAGCATCCCTYGGAAAGCTGCAGCTGCTGGGCAAGGCCTGGATGCACCTGCAGGGAGAGTGAAGCTGCCCTGGCCAGCCTGGCATGGGCACAGCAGCTCCAGGTGCTGGGGAYGGGACTTYCTGYGGCTCRGACAGGAGCAAGGCTCCCAAYRCCCAGMTCAGGTTCTCCAGGAGYTCSCAGSTCTCAGGAGAGCCACAGCTTCTGTCTGTGACACAGCACAACGTCCCCAGAGTCCCCCAGGCCAGGCAGAGCTGCAGGCAGGCAGGGAGGTGCTCCTGGGTGTCAAATCATGGGGACAGAGGTGGGGGTGCCACCAAACCCAGGAGTGCCCTGCAGGGTCTGCCCCRGGGATCCATTCCTCCCCTAACGTGSCTTTCTGGGAGCTGGGTGTGCAGGATTCCTGCAAAATGGAAGTGCCAGGAAGGAGCAGAAGTGTGCAGACAGCATGGAAATACTCACATTTCAGAARGCTTTGCCAGAAATGGAGRSAAATCCTGCCCGACTCACCCTGGTYSTGCTGGAGGAGCCACCCAGGCTCTGGCACCATGGSGCTGCTCCACTGGGAGCCAGACCTGCTCCGGGCCCCATCCCACCTGGGAATCACGGGGATTTGGGGCTTTTCCCTCCTCGTTTTTTCAGTCGAGATAAAGATCTGCATTTTGGAACAGTCCCGCCCAAGTTAGAGGCGTGACCTGTGCGATTCCTGTCAATAGAGCCGGGCTGTGATCTTTAGAGGGGATTTTCTGCGGGTGAAGGACAAACATGACATTAGAGTTATCAAACTCCCCGTCTGACAGGAACATGTAAATTGTAAATGGTCGGGGGCACTGAGAGCAGCCGGTCTCTCTCCCAGGCACTTTTCCATGGCGTGGGGATGTGCTGGATGCTGCCGGGACCTCGTGCTGTGTGCCCAGGCAGGGACAGGGGTGGCTGTGCTGTCCCACCAGGGCCTGTCCCCACTGATGGCAGGACAGGGGGAAAGGACAGCAGCTCGGTCAGGACAGAGCTGATGGCCCGGCCCTGTGAGCCCTTCCATGGGCTGGGCACTGCTCCTCTGAGCCGTGAGGGGAGCAGGGCTGAGCCCCTGGCAGAGGCAGGGACTGACCCCAGCATTGAGGGGRGGTGGTGGCCACTTCCTCAGGGCTCGGGGCCACCAGCTCCTGCAGACAGCTGGGACATCCCAGCCTGRCTGCTCCTCACGCCGTGGGGCCGTCCCTGGCCGGTGGGAAAAGGACGGGAGCAGGCAGCAAGGCTCGGGGTGAGGGTGGCTGGGGGTCCTGGGTGGCCCTGACACCCCCAGCCCCTGCCCCAGCCCAGCTCGGCACCCCCAGGGCGGGGGCAGGGCTTGGGGTTTGGCCTGGGGGGGGACAGGAGCAGCCAAGGCACGCGTGGGCAGAAGGGGACAGCACTAAAGGGTGACAGCACTAAAGGGGTGACAGCACTAAAGGGGTGACAGCACTAAAGCAGTGCCAGCAGAGAGCCCAGAGCTGCTGTGGCCAGTGAAGCACTCCGAGCCCTGCCCAGACCCCTGTCCCCTCAGGGACATCGCCAAGGGTGCCAGCCAAGGCGAGTGTAATAAAAACCAGCCAGCACCGAGTGTGAAACCCCCGGGGAGCAGAGGAGCACCAGGACCCCAGGCACGCCCCGCTGTAAATCTGGGACCCTGGCTGGATTGATCCCAGCTGAGCACAAGCCTGACTGAGATGGATTTAGTCCTTGAACTGTAATTAAAACCGAGAATGAGCCGAGTGCAGAGTCCACGTGCTCRTGCAGATGCAGACACCTCGCCGTGCTCCGCCGGGAGCCGCTGCCCGGCGGGCGGAACATCAGCGCACAGCTGGCAGGAATTCTGCACAATCCCGGCCCCTGGGGAAACCCCCGCGGCATGTGCGGCTTTTGGGGACCGGAGATGCTCCCGGCTGCTGCCGCGGGAGTTCTGACACCCTCCCTGCTGCTCTGAGAGCTCCGGCAGCCCCTGAGGGCAGCGGGGCTGTGCCTGCGGAGGGCTGTTCGGTGGCACTGACAAAAATCAACCCCCGTCCCCCCTTCCTGTGATTCTCGTGCTCAGCAAAGCCAGGCGTGTCCCTGGGATTCCGGGAGGGGGAGGCTAACGGAGCCAACTCTCCAGTATGAGAGGCTTTTCCAGAGAATCGTTTGGGTCAGAGGTTTGGAGACTTTACCACAGAATGACTGAATTCTTTGGTTTGGAGGCTTTACCATGGAATCACTGAATTCTTTGGTTTGGAGGCTTTACCACAGAATCACTGAATTCTTTGGTTTGGAGGTTTTACCATGGAATCCCTGAACCGTTTGGGCTGGAAAAGCCCTCCAGGCCCATGGAGCCCAGGCTGTGAGGCAGCAGCACCGTGCTCACCCCTAACCCATCCCCCAGGTGCCACATCTGCCTGCCTTTTACACGAAATCTGCATCTCCTGTCCTGCCTCAGTTTCCCCAGCTGTCACATCAGCTTACCCGTGCTGATTGTTTATCAGCGTGCCGTTAATTACCCCTGATTGCCATTCACTCGGGTTTGGAAGGGTTTTTGGCAGGTGCTGGATATGCCACCATCCCTGCCCAGCCAGATGTGCTGGCACCACACGGCCCTGGCACCTCTGGGCTCAGCTGGGCTTGATGGAATAGTTCTTGCCCAGGATAGAAAAAAGGAAATCAGTTGAGGAGCAAACAAAGAGGAAGTGGGAGGTCAGGAGTTTGGTTATTCCGTGTGCCCCCAGGGTAAACTGAGGCACCAAGTGGGGCACAGGGGTCCCTTTCCATGAAAAATGTCACCCCACCATGCAAGGGGGGTGCTGCAGAGGGTGAATCACCCCCAGCACCCACAGAGCCAGTGAACGTCTTCATCTGCCATGTGCGAGCCATAAAAGGTTCAGAGAAGATTAAGGAATTTATAGCCTCAAAAGGAAAAAAAAAAGGTATAAAGTGTCACTTCTGTATATAAAAATGTTGGTGCCATCTTCAATGTATGTAGTTCTCCCCACAAAGAGGAATATGATTCTTTTATAAGTCTTGTAAACTCTCATATATATGTATATTACATATATGTATGTATTTTTATATTGTTGTCCATATATATATAATGTATGGAAATATACATGTGTATTTTCTATATTAATATCCATATATTTATTTTCTAGGTATACAGATATGTACATATATAGGTATTTTATATATTATGTGTATAGTAATATTTTTATATATAAAATATAGATATATAGATATAGGTATAGATTTAGATACAGATATATAGATAGAGATAAATATAGATATAGATATAGATATAGATAGAAATAGATTATATAAATAGATATAGATTAGATATAGATAGAAATAGAAATAGATGATATAGATATAGATTAGCTATAGATTTAGCTAGATATAAATGTATTTTCTCATGAACTACAAGGAAGGCCATCACGTTCTACCTTTTCCCAGCCCTGGCCCTTTATCAATGCTACTCACATTTAATTAGTAGACATTTCTCCTTCCTGAGCATATTTACTTGAATTCCTTGTTCCTACGGCAACCCAGCCACTGCCGCCGGAGCAGCCCAGCCCAGCCCAGCCTAAACCCGGAATGGAGATTAACGAGCAGCCTCGATGCTCGGATTGCACCGAGCCTGGCGAGGGCATCCTGACAAAGCAGGCTCGGCTCATCCCGCGGAGCCAGCTTTAGCAGAGCTGTGCTTATCCAGGGCTGCCTGTGCTGCCCAGCCCGGGGAGAGCCCCCCTTCTGTCCCAAATTCTCTGTAATTCGCTGCCAACTCAGGTAAAGGCGTTTAAATGTTTATTTTTATTGATCACACTTTGTTTTAATTTTAAACCAGCCAGCAGAGGAATGGCTGAGCAGTGTCCAAACCATCCCAGCCCAGCAGTGCTTCCCTCCCTGAGCTCTGGGCTCCAGGCACACCAAACACCCACATTTCCTGGTGGCTCTGCAGCTGCTGGAGCAGCAAATGTCCCTTCAGAGGGGACACACACACACAGACACACACAGACACACACAGACACACACAGACACACACAGACACACACAGACACACACAGACACACACAGACACACACAGACACACACAGACACTGCTGCTTCTGCTGCCATTCTCAGGCAGGGTGTCCTCAGCCAGCGTCACACTGCAGGCACATGCTGGAAGACTGATCTGAGATAAATATCCAACAATTCTTCTCCTTTTAGTTTATAAATGTCCCCTTTTTATATAATTCTTTACATTTGATAATCGATAAATAATAATATTTTTGACTGATAAAGGAAAATGCAATGCAAATTAAATAAAGAGGGAAGGGGTGTGTGTAAATTAGAGCAAGAAGCATCTCATTTAAACATGTCTAAATCTTACAGGATCCTGATGCTTTCCAAGGTAAAAGCACGGTGCAAATGCTCACACACCTTCTCTTTTCAGCCTGGTGTGGCAGCTGAACCCCGGAGCAGACAGCTCTGCTTCAGACACAGCCACGAGGCGTTCAATAAAATAAAGAAATAAAACAAATACAATTAGGAGCAGGGCAGCAGGCACTGGGAAGCATTCATTTCTACCTCCAGGAGGATTTCCTTGGAGGCTGCGTGCCTGAACTCACAGGGAACGTTCAGGCTGTGGGGTGGGCAGACAGCGTGGGGGGCTCTGGGTGTGCTGGGAGGGGGCAGTGAGAGACCCCCAGCAACAAGTCCAGCACTGGAGCCTCTGTGGGGCCGGCCCTGAGGAGTGTTTGGGTGTCCATCCCTGATCTGGGGTGTGAGCCGGGCCTACAGAGGTGTGAGCCAGGCCTAAGAGGTGTGAGCCAGGCCTACAGAGGTGTGAGCCGGGCCTACAGAGGTGTGAGCCGGGCCTACAGAGGTGTGAGCCGGGCCTACAGAGGTGTGAGCCAGGCCTAAGGGGTGTGAGCCAGGCCTACAGAAGTGTGAGCCGGGCTTACAGAGGTGTGAGCCGGGCTCACAGGACTGGGCTCTCCCTCCTCTCCATCCCTGCCTGGTGCCCCAGCCCTGCCCTGAGGCTGCTCCCCCCGTGGGGCTCAGAGCACAGCCCAGGCAGGGCAGTGCCTGCCCTGATCCTCCATTGGCACCAGTTTAGAGCCCCCAAAATCATCATCACGCTCACAAAAGTGACTCTGGGGTGCCATCAGCCACTGCAAACACCTCCACAGCCACCCCGTGTGAGGGGCAAGAAGGGATGGCATTTTTATGCATTATTCCTGTCTTCCCGAGCTTTTTCCTCCCCACAAATATTGGCCATGGCAGGAATTAATTAATCTCAGCAGCCCAGGAGTGGGGCAGGCTCCACAGCAGAGCATGCCCTGAACCCCACAATCCAGGATGTGCTCCCGGCCTTGTTCCAAGTGCCTTTTAATACCAAAGAACACAACAACTTAAATGCCATCCCCTGGTTTTATGAAAAAGCAATATAGGAGAGTAAATAGGGCAAATACCAACAAGGCAGGACACGCGAGTCGCATCGAACAATAAATTCAAATAACATCACTAAATCGAGGAGCCAGGCTCTGCCTCAGAGCTCCCTTCCCCAGGACTTTTCTGGAGAGCCGAGCACATGGAATAACCCATTCTCCTTGCCCATTAACAACAACAATCAAGTCTGGATTAAACCTCTTCAAATAATTCTCCAAGTAGAGATAAAGCATGAAAGAGAGAGAGAGAGGGAGAAAAGAATCCAGCGTATCCTTTCGCCACTGGTAATAAGCTTAGCCTGGAGCAGACTTGTTCAATAATTAGAGTTAAATTACCTCCTCTCCTAGCACCGCCTTGCCCAGCCTCACCTCTCCGAGCTGGGGTTGAGAGGAGAGGGATGGGTGTGGGGACACGCAGGAGCAGAGGTGACACCTCGCTCAGGGCGGGTGTGGTGGCTTTAGTGCAGAGCTGGTGATTCCTGGTCCCCAGGGAGCAGCCCCAGCACCCCAGGGATGCTCTTGCTGCACGCCCCRGCCTCACACACACCCTGGGACCTGCCAGAGCCCAGCCCAGGCCCCTGCTCGGAAACAGAAGGCACAAAAAAAAGGAATTGAGATTTGCAGATCTGATAATGAGCCAGTTAATGACATAAATGATACCTCAAGAACCTCACTAAACCATCCAGGTCCTACAATTTAATCTGTAATAAATACTCCTGCATCATTGCGAGATGGCTGCTCATAATGGCAAATGAAATATGCTGGTATGATAGGTACAATAAATCTGGATTTTCCTATGGTTCCCTCAGGCTAGAACAATATGTAACCAGAGTGCGCACTGTCAGGATGAGCAGATCTCAAAGCCATCATAAAATCTAAATGGGGACTAATTAGGAGGCCCTTCCCTTCTAGAGTTACTATTTCTATTGACATTTTCCATGCATGAGCCCCTCCATAACATCATAAGTCACCAAGATAAGAACTCCCTAGATTATAGGGAAAAAGCTTTAATGGAGAAGTTGAACTCAAAGGCGATGCATAAATTTTCCTTCTGATACCCCGGGAAGTCTGTGTTCAGTACTTTCTTTACAAACTTTCCTCCCCAGTGCCGCCTGCTGCTCTGTCCAGCCCCAGCTCCTGCCCTTTCCTGGGGGCAGCCCAAAGGCTCTGCCCTGGCACAGCCCAGTGCCTGCTGGAGGGCCAGGGGACAGCCAGGGGACAGCCAGGGGACAGCCAGGGGACAGCCAGGGGACCCCCACAGGTCCCCCAGGGACACGGGACAGGGCACCTGCACCTGCAGGGCAGCGTGCCAGGGGGACAGAGGAGCCTGGCACAGCCAGGATGGGCCCTGGGCAGGGCAGGGGCAGTGCCAGGGCTCCCTCCTCTTCCCTCCTCAGCCCCCACACCTCACCGGGCTCCTGCAGGGACAGCGGGCACAGAGTATCCCCACTGGTATCCCTGTGCCCACGGAATAACGGGAATATAGGGAGACAGGGGGACAGCGGAACAGAGGGACAGAGGGACAGGGGGACAGGGTGATGAGGGACAGGATGATGGGGGTACAGGGGGACAGGGTGACAGCAGAACAGGGGGACGGAGGGACAGGGGGACAGGGGGACAGGCACCGCAGCAGCAGGTGAACGTGCTGGGGCACAGACGTGTCCTGGCACTGCCTGCAGGGGCCTGGCTGAGCACAGAGCAGGATTTATTGCTGCTGGCAGCAGCCTGCACATTGCCTGTCCCTGTCACACTCCCCGGKGACTGTTCCTGCACGTGCCTGGCTGCAAAGGCATGGGCATGGAGCACGTCCTGCCTCCTGCACAGATCACCTCCAGCCTCCAGCCACAGGACTTAGGAATCATCCTGCCATCGTGACCACAGAAATCCAGAACCCCAGAAACCCAGAACCTCAGAATTCCAGAATCCCAGAAACCCAGAACCTCAGAATCCCAGAAACCCAGAAAACCAGAATCCCAGAACCCCAGGATCCCAGAACCCAGGATCCCAGAGTCCCAGAACCCCAGAAAACCAGAATCCCAGAATCCTGGAGTCCCAGAACCCCAGAATCCCAGAACCCCAGCCTGGGAGTGCCACCCTCTGCCTTGCTCCCACCCTCCCAGTTACACCCCACCGCGTTTCTGTGTGCTGGGGCAGCAGAGCAGGGCTGTTCTCCTCAGGGCTGTGCATCTCTGCAAACTGGGACTGCCGAGGGGGAGGTGTCCTTGCCCACGACACGGGGTGGAACAAGATGAGCTTTAAGGTCCCTTCCAACCCCAGCCATTCCAGGAGTCTGTGATTCCATGGAGCTGCAGGGAAAGATGGGAGTGTGACATATCATCAGTAAGTTATTCTTTTGTCGTCTTAATAAATACATTAGAAAAAATTCATGAGCTTTTACAAATATTTTCCTCCTAGTGTACATGAAAAATAAGAAAACATCTAGAAAAAAACCTGTAGCAAGGTAACTTGCATTGTCTGGAGCATGTAATGGCTCCTACTGTTGATCACATTTATTTTCACTTACACCTAATCACAGAATTATCAGGTCCCTTCTCACTCATGAATAATAATGCCAKAAAGGCTTCACAAATGTAGGGTTCAGGGCTGTCCCCCCACTGCTGGGGCTGGCAATCCCTTGTTTTTCCATGGATTTGGTGATGTGGGGTGAAGAGCCAGCCAGACTGCAATTCCACGGGAGCTTCAACCTCATCCCCATGCTGGAATTTTCACTTTTGATCTTCAAATGCACATTATATTCTTGGAAATTACTGACGTCGGTAAACAAGCATTCCCTCAACAACAGCATTCCTGGAGGATGAGTCTAAATACCCTTTCCTCAACTTTGTGTTTGCACAGAGTTATACAGGGGAAATGAGCCTTCGGAGAATTATTAGAGGGCAAACGAGAAGCAGCCAAGTTTATGAAAAACTAGCACAGGAATGACTGAGAGGATAGAGATCTATATCCTAAGTCAACTCCAGCTCCAGCTCATTTTTGTTTGAAGGAGAGGCACTGGCAGGTGTGATTTACTCTGTGTTTTCCAGCAGGGTGTTGTTGAGGAGGGCACCTGCTCCCTCATTCCCCAAAAGTGACTCACCAGGGGCCCTTGAGCTCCCAGTRRGAAGRGATGAGGGGGAGAGGTGGCACTGGAGGGGCACAGGTGTGGCTGGACCCCCGAGCTCACTGTGCTGCTCTTCCCTGCGCTCCCACCATCTCTTTTCCCTCCTCTCTGCCACAGGCACGGCAATAAATGCACAGCCCCACCCAAAGGCACAGCCCCACCCCACACTGCTCACCCCAAAGGCACAGCCCCACCCCACACTGCTCACCCCAAAGCCACAGCCCCACCCCACACTGCTCACCCAAAGCCACAGCCCCACCCCACACTGCTCACCCCAAAGCCACAGCTCCACCCCACACTGCTCACCCCAATG
>CADDXX010000591.1:400042-412150 GCA_902810485.1 Alauda arvensis
CCTCTGTTATTTCCAGCCTCAGCCGCTGCTCTGCTGCCCACRCAGGCTGAGAACAGACATCCCTTGTTCCAAATCCTTCCATCCTCRCTGTGCCTCCAGCTCCCTGCTTCCTGTGATGTGCTCACACCTTTTTCACTCCTCTAGTCCAAAAAGAAAAGTCCTGGCTGGTAAATGGAGTCAGGGACAGGAGCAGCAGCATTCCCATTCCCTRCTGGTGAGTTACTGGGGCCCTGGTGCAGAGACACATTTCTGACTGGCCCCTGGACCTGCTGCCCCGACCTGTGCCCAGCTGATCGCTCACCTGAGAGCACCTGAGCCCCATCCCCGCGGCAGAGCAGCTGGCTGAGCCCCGTGTTTGCTGTCCCTCTCCTTCCCATGCAGCCCAGGGCAGCCCTGGTGGGTGAGGGGGCCGCAGCTCCAGGGGCTCAAGGGTCACAGCAGCACTGGCTGCAGGGGGGTCCCCAGCACGGCCGGACCTGTCTCCCACTGTTTCTGCTGTAGGGCACCCCAGGACCCCGCTCAGCTCCTGGGGAGAGCACAGCAGCCTGCAGGGTGTGTGCCAGCCGGGTCTGCCACGGGAAAAGCCAGGCACGGCAGAGAGGCTGAAATTCCCTCCTGCATCCCAGGCCCGATTCCTGCTCCAGCCTGGACAGAGCATTCCAGTGGCAGGAGTAACACCGGGAATGCACACACAAAACCCATCATCATCATCCCTACAGCCTGCAGTGCTGCAAGGATCCAAGGAAAAACTCCTTTAGCCACCCACAAACCCATCCTGCAGTACTGACCGTTCTCACTGCCAGAGCTGAGGGGAGCTCCTCCCGAGGGTGCTCCACATAAACCAACTAACATTTTCCCTTCGTCCTTTATCTGTGTAATTATTTCCTTTCCTCCCTTCTCCTTCCTCTCTCAGCAGCCTTGGGAAGTGGCACTGGAGGTCCCATAAAACTCTAAGGCATGCGGCCTGAAGAGGGGAGGGCAGGTGGACTTCTACTTAAAGAGGGGGAATGTTCTTGCTAACGTCCCCGTAATCGTGCTGCGGGCAGCCAGGTGTGTCTGTTTGTCTGTTTGCTGGTGCCGTGTGCCCGAGCAGCAGCACAGCAGCTCAGCAGCAGTGCAGCAGCAGCAGCAGCACAGCAGCAGCAGCACAGCAGCTCAGCAGCAGTGCAGCAGCACAGCAGCAGCAGCAGTAGCAGCACAGCAGCAGCACAGCAGCTCAGCAGCAGTGCAGCAGCAGCAGCAGCAGTGCAGCAGTGCAGCAGCAGCACAGCAGCAGCAGCAGCAACAGCAGCAGCAGCAGCAGCAGCACAGCAGCGGCAGTACAGCAGCAGCGGCAGTGTGTACCTGCCGCTGGAGCGCTGCCGGAGCTGCAGAGATGCTGCCTGATTTCCCTCCGGATGCAGCCGGGAAAGATGTGAGGAATAGCTGAAATTCCTACCTCGGTGAATGAGCAGAAGGGGCTAATCCCCGCAAAGAGGCAGGATTTGGGATTCGCCTCTCGGGCTCTTTATCCAGTTGCACAGATGTGCGCAGCCCCGGCCGTGCCGAGCTCCGGCTGCGCTCGGATCCGAGGGCTCCGCTCCGGGACGGGTGTGGGGAAMCAGACCCGGTCTGGGTAATTAAATATTGTAACTGAGGCTCGGCATCGCTAATTACGTATTAAAATCCAGCGGCTATTTACATTTCTGCGCCTGGATTCCTACTGGAAGTTGATGGTTAATGTCACCACTTATGCAAACCTGATGGCATCTGCCTATAAACGGGGGGTTGTAAAAGCTGAGCACTTTACCTATAAATTCATCTCGCTAATAAGCAACGCGCTCGWGACTGAAAGTCAAAGAGTCTTTGGAAAGTAGTTGGGGGTTTTATTTCCTTTTAAAAAAATGTATCTGAGGGCGGCGAGGCGGGTTTGGAGAGCAGCGCGGGTGTCGGTGCCAGCGCCGAGCTCGGAGATGCCGGSCTGGGTGATAAATAGCGGCTCCTCAATTACAGCTTCGCCTGTTCCCCCAGTGACTTGTACCCGGCTTGATATACAGGCGCTGTGACTGCKCCTGCTTCCCAGCGCAAGGGAAATGCCCTTCATGAGCGTTATTAATTAGGCGGAGCTGTAATTGTGGGAAGGCTGAGGGAGTGGCGGGCGGCTCTGCCGTGCCCAGGTAGCACATCCCTGGCACTGCCACACGTTCATCTCCGGGACCTCGGGGTCACAGCCCCTTCCCAAACCGCTTCGGCTCTCTCTGGAAACGCCGATTCCCTGYGTCCTTAAAAGATTTTTCCCCGTTTATGGCGCGGCCCTTGTTTCCCTTTAATAAACCTGTAATKGTACATGCTCACGGGTATTTGCCGTGCCTCACGCCTTGACATCGCCTGCCTGAACCTCATCCAGGTTAAGAGAGGTCACGAGTCAGTAATGATTTCCCAAGAGCCCCAACCCAGGATCTATTTTTTTTATTTGGAATATCTTTTATTTAATTAAGCACTGAAGCAGGCAGGCGGTGTTCCCTGCACAACCTGCCAGTACAAGGAGTGTCTCCCTGAATTTCCAGCAGGAGGAATTCTCCTCCCCACTGAGCAAGGCGGGCAGTGCCCACCAAACCCCGCTCTGGGCTCCTGCTTCCTTTCCCCCTCTTTCCTTCTCTCTCTCTTTAATTATGAAAATCAAGGAACCCRTAATTCCCATGACAGCTGTGACTGCACACAGACTAAACCATAAACTGTGCAGCAAATGCTTGGTTTGTGGAAAATCATGTTCTCTGACATATGCTTCTCATTACGGGGTGGATTTGCAAAGGARCGGGGCTGCTTCCTCCTGCAGGTGCAAAGCAGAGCCCTGCATTTCCTGYGCCCTGCTCTGCACCTGCAGCACGAGGAGGGCCAAGGGCCGAGGCTGTGCCTTCCCTTTGCAGTGGAACCAGAGGAGCAATTCCTGCATCCCTGTGGCCGGCACGTGCACCCGAGGGAAGGCTGGGAATGCAGCTCTGTGCTGGGAATCACCTGGGGCAGTGAGAGRTGTCCCTGCCCATGGGGGRGTGGAACCCAAACCATCCTGGGATTCCTSCCGAGGGGCACTGGAGGGGCAGGTCCCCATCTCTGCACTCCTGGACCGGTGACAGGGCTTGAGGAGTGGCTGGACCTGAGTCAGGAGAGGTTCAGGGTGGATATCAGGAAAAGGTTCTTTCCCCAGAGGGTGGTCAGGCAGTGAAGAGGCTCCCCAGGGAATGGTCACAGCCCCAAGGCTGCCAGAGCCCCGGGAATGTTGGACAATGCCCTCAGGACAGGGTGGGACCATTGGACTGTCCTGTTCAGGACCAGGGGTTGGATCAATGATCCTATGGGTACCTCTCAGCTCAGCATATTCCCTGATTCTGAGGCCGTCCAGGAGTCTCAAGGTCCCTCAAGTCCCAGCACTGTCCTGTGAGGSCTGGGCTGCTGCAGTGGGACCTGTCCCTGGCATGTCACCGAAGAGCAGGGGCTGAGCAGTGACAACCCCACAGCCCAGCAGGGTCCCAGAGGGCAGGAGAGGGACCGGGGCAGGTTCACCTTCCTCTGAGCAGTGGGGTGGTGGCGGGCCTGGGGAGCTGATGGTCGGTGTCCCCACTGCTCCTGATTCCAGTCCCTGAGCAGGAGCAGCTCATCCCTCAGCCCCAGACCCCGCAGGTCCCGCTGCTCCCGCTGCTGGGCTCAGCCGCTGAGCCCTCCTCCTCTCCATCCCCTAGTAAAGAACACTTCCTCCCCCTCCTGGCTGCTCTAATTCCAGCCTTCCGCGGCGTTCATGTGCATTCCTGCTCTCCCATCCTCACACGTTTTCATTTCAGCTCCTTGCCCTCATCCCGCCTCCACCTGTCTCCACCCAAAATCCCTTCTGTCAGAAAAAGTCACAGAACTTCAGCAGCAGCAGGTTGCAAACAGAACAGAGAATTTCGTGTCGGTCCAAAGGGGGTTGGCCAATCCATCGGGCAGGAAAAGGAGAGTTTCTGTTTCCTGGGGAGCAATCAGCCTCACTGAAGGAAGCCCTCCATGGASATTTCACAGCTCAGCCCAGACAAGTGCTCTGGGGTGGTGCAATCTGCCTTCGTCCCGAGCCATCCTCCTCCTCCTCACACCCTTCTCCCACGCTGAGCAGCAATCCATGCCCCCAGGGAGGGCAGCCAGGGGGGCAGTGGCTGTGCCAGCATTGTCCCCTCCCCAAAATCAGTGTCACGGACCCCGAGCACTGCCACAACCAGCTTCCTGCAGGGTGCTCTCACTGGCAGCATGCTTTGGAGCACGTGGGGATCTCCCCTTTCAGTGTGGATGCTGATAATTCTGTCGAGAAATTTGTTACAAAAGAAAAAACCTGCCCAATGCAACGGCCCTGTCTGTGGCAGCACCAGCAGAGCAAGTCTAACCTCAGCCTCCCCTCTTGGGACTGCACAGCTGATCCTCATCCCTGCATTTTGTCMCCTGAGAGCTGGGAAAATTTGGATTAGAAATAAAGAAAAAATAAAAGGAAGCTTTAGATGCACAGAGGAATGTTTTCTTGTGTTTATTACACAACTGTTCCTGAGCTGTGAGAGTGCCATTAGGTATTAACTAGACAGGTATTAGCAATAGCCCATGTCASTGCTTTAAAGGAAATCAATAGCCAACATAAATGCAAAATCAAAAGGTTCTTCCCCTGACGGTGTCATCTTGCCAGCACTGAGCAAAKAAACCCCAAAGCACCTTTCAACTGCTCCCCTGTCCCTTCAGCAGGCTGGAAATGCCTGCATGTCCCGGGACATGTTCATGTCAGAGATCTGTGAGGGTCAGAGAKCCTTGAGGGCCAGAGATCTGTGTGGGTCAGGGATCCCAGAAGATCAGGTGTATCTGTGGCTCAAGGCTCTCTGTGCTCAGAGATCCCTGTGGCTCAGGTATCCCTGTGGGTCACACCCCTGTGGCTCAGGGCTCCCTGTGGCTCAGATCCCTGTGGCTCAGGTATCCCTGTGGGTCACACCCCTGTGCTCAGGGCTCCCTGTGCTCAGAGCCCTCAGGCAGCTGGCAGTGGCACGCTGCCCTCGGTCCATGGTGGCCGGACAGGGGCAGGGCCAGCTGTCCCCCAGAGGTGCTGGCCGTGCCCCCTGGCCACGGGCACACGGAGCAGCACAGCCCTTGGGCTGGTCCCTGTGCCCTGCACTGCCGCGGGGAGGTTTTGCTGAGCTTGTCCCTAASGATGAGGGGCTGTCCTGGTGTCACACGGGAGCAGGACAGCTCCTCCCCGCTGTGCAGAGGGGTGACACTGGAACCCCAGAAAGGACAAACCTTTACCTGCTGCAGGTGTTACAGCAGCTGTGGGCAGGGAGGGCACAGCCACGTGAGGAGCATCCCCATGGGAGCACATCCCAGGGAGCACCATCCAGGGCAGGGAGGGCAGAGCCACATGAGGAGTATCCCCATGGGAGCACATCCTTGGGGAGCATTTACCCAGGGCAGGGAGGGCACATCACATGTGGATCATCCCCACGGGAGCACATCCCTGGGAACACCATCCAGGGCAGGGAGGGCACAGCCACGTGTGGATCATCCCCACAGGAGCACATCCCTGGGGACACCATCCAGGACACGGAGGGCACATCACATGTGGATCATCCCCACGGGAGCACATCCCTGGGAACACCATCCAGGACACGGAGGGGTGCCCGGCCAGTGCTGGCCGTGCCCAGCGTCCCCCCGAGCTGGGTGGGGACAGACCCTCGGGTGTGGCCCTGCCGCAGGGCCCGAGCCGGGAGCAGCTCCATATGTCTCATTATGCTCCCTGTTAGGAAATCACATTTCCTTTCAAGGCTGAGTYTCTCCAACCTCCCATTCCAGGCGTAACTTCAAGCGAAGGATGAAGATTATATTTTTAGGAAGCGTGATGGTTTGCTGGGGRAAAGCACACAGAACACGTAACATACCGAGGGAAGTTGCCTCATTAGACTAATTAACTTGTGCAGGCGAAGCCTCACACGCCAGCTCTGGAAGGAGCAGAGCCCCAGCTGCCACCCCTCCCTGAGGAGGGGAAGTGCCCGATGCTGCAGGAATGTTCTGGTTTTCATGGGCTTGCAGGAGCAAAGTCCAGGACCTGTGGYACTTGGAGCCAGCCCAGAGGAGGCCACAGAGATGCTCCAAGATGCTCTGCTCTGGAGCCAGCCTGGGAGAGCTGGGAATGTTCCCCTGGAGAAGGGAAGGCTCCAGGCAGAGCTCAGAGCCCCTGGCAGGGCCTGAAGGGGCTCCAGGAGAGCTGGAGAGGGGCTGGGGACAAGGGATGGAGGGACAGGACACAGGGAATGGCTCCCACTGCCAGAGGGCAGGGMTGGAYGGGATCYTGAGCAGGAACTTCTCCATAGGAGGGGTGCAGCCCCTCCTGTGCCGTGGCTGCCAAGGTGGGAGCCCTTCCCCAGCTCTGTGCCACCTTCCCTTGCTGCACAGCCCGCTCCCTTCCAGCCACCAGCCCTATAATTCAATGTCAAGGGGGCTTATGTAATATTTAGGTGTGTATTACACTAAATTAATCTTAACATGAAAAATCTTTTGATTACATAGTGTGTTTTTGTCATTGATTGATTAATTCATTTATTCATATAGTAATGCTATGTCCAACTTCTATTTATATTCAGTTGTAAGARAAAGTTCCTATTCATGTCAGGGGAGATGAATTAAAATAGTTATCACTGGTATTTGCCAGCCGACTGTTTCAGAAGGTCCCTCTGCAATCTGTACTCTCATTCCTGAGCAAGCTGCTGCCAGGAATCCCTGCAAATTCCCATCCTCCCCGAGGAGCTGAAGAGTCTGGAGGTGCTGATGCTTTCCTGGGATCAGGGCTGGGGAGCCCCCAGTGCCCGGGGAGCAGGGGCTGGCACAGCYCCAGGGAGAGGGGAAGGACACAGGGAGCGTGGCACAGTGTGACAGAGGGGACCCTGGCACTGCCACCCCCTGCCATGGCCGTGCCACCCCCCCTTGGGACTGCAGCCACTCCTGGGGAGCAGCAAGGCAGGGCTGAGCCGTGGGAAAGGCTCTGCTGTCACAGCCTGAGGCTGCCCTGATGTGTGAAAGATTCCTCTTWATTTAAAATTAATGCTTAATTAATTGTGATTCTTCCACGGGCCCTGCCATTGAGGCAGAGCRTCCAAGGGCCCTGCAAGGCTGTCACCACTGTGCCATGTGTCCCCTCAGCCCCACCCTCTCCTTCCCAGCCACGGAGAGTGTGGGGAGTGGCCTGCTCCATGGGATAGCCACCCTCCATCCACAGCAAAGCCTCAGAGGGACAGCCTATGTCCCTTGTCCCCAGCCACTGTCCCTTGTCCCCAGCTGCTGTCYCTCATTSMCASCYKCTKTCCCTYRTYCCCAGCYRYTGTCCCTYRTTCYCAGCCACTGYCCCTYRTYSCCACCTGCTGTCCCTTGTCCCCASCYRCYRTCCCTCACCCTGTGTGCGCAGCCCCAAGGCTCAGCAGCCACAGCAGCCCCTGCCTTGTTCCCCAAGGCTCCCCAGGCTGGAATTACCACCAAGACGTTCTGTTCCTCTCACAGCCAACAACAAAGGCACGGGGAAGTGGCTGTGTACACACAGAATGCACCTTCTGCTATTTATCCGTGTTTTCCTAAATTAAAGGGAGTATGAAACCTGTGAGAAATCTACTTGGAAACATTCCCCTTTTGGGTAGGAAAACACTTCAATCCAAGTGATATTAGCTGGGAGAGAAGAGGAGCAGGAGAGGAGAAGGAGAGGAGAGGAACCATGGAGCAGCTCCATGCCCTTGGTGGCTCAGTGGCAGCCTGACCCTGGGTGCCCGATGGGACAGCAGCCCCCAGCCCCTGGGCACACGGGGCCCACAGTGCCCTCTGCACTAGGAACATTCCGGAAAGCAGCAYCCAAACCAGCTGGGATGCTGGGAAAGGAGCAGAGGTGTTGTAGGGCTGGAAACCCAGAGGGCTGGGGGGTTATGGAACCCGGAATACTCTGGCAGCATCAGGGAATTCCAGAGGGACTCCAGAAGTGAAACGTTTCTTTCTTCCCTCAAACTGAAGGCCCTGGAAGAGCAGCAAACACCGGGCCGGTGGCACAGGCACCCGTTTATTATGTGGAGATAATTAAAGACAATTAACACCTGGAACAACATCCTGGGGTGTGAACGAGCCCGGTGGGGAAGGGCAGGGGCTTCCTCCGAGGCAGTGCCACCCGAGCCTGCCGCATCCAGGGGCGGCTGAGGTGGGGATGGGGCCGGGCCGTGCCCAGTGCGGGGCTCCGGGGGCGCCGGTGGGCATCTGCTCATTAGCACCTGCTGATTAATTAACCCCACAGTTAAAGCCTCCCCGGGCTGGTCTCGCTGCTCTCCCAGGGCTGGGGGATCCAGACCTCTCCTCTGGTGCCCAGTGCCAGCCCAGGGCTGGTCCCAGCTCCATCCTGGCACAGCAGCTGGGGGCACTGGGCAGTGCAGGGGGGCACTGGGCAGTGCAGGGGGCTGGAGCTGATCTCTGCCCCCCTCCCTGAGCTTGTGCTGCCCCACAGACCCGCAGAGCAGAGTGGGGAGCCTGGCAGGGCTGCCTGCAGGTGAGCACTGCTGCCTGAGCCGCAGGGACCCCGGCTGTGCTGGGCTGGGGGCACAGGGGCTGCAGCAGGGGCAGGGCAGCAGGGGCTGCAGCAGGGGCAGGGCAGCAGGGGCAGGGCAGCAGGGGCAGGGCAGCGCTGCTGGTGGTGCCTGAAGTTTTAGTGTTTATGTGTTTCAGACTCTGTGCTCCCTCGGGTGCAGCTCTGAGCTCACATTCAGTGTTTGTGAACTCTCTGCACACAGCAGGGACACAAAACAAATCCTTGTCCTGCTGAACACCAAGACCTCACAGCCTGGAGCTGGAACTGGACAATTAAACCCCAGTGWGCAAATGGACCAAAACTTATAAAAGTGTCAGACCTTGTGACCAGTAGTCCATTTTTTGTGACCATTTCCAGCCGACCTTGTGTGCAGCCCTGCCCAGGCTCTTGTCCTGCCCAAGCTGTGCCCTAAAGGCCTTTCAGTAAATCTCTGCTTTATTCTCTGGCCCTGCCCAGTCCCTGTCCCAGCTCAGCCTCCCCAAGGCATCACTGGCAGTTCCTGGGGCGCAGCTCCAGGGCAGTGCAGGGTGCCCAGGAGCCAGGGCAGCACTCCCAGGGCACGATGTGCTCTGGAATTCCCGCCCTGGGCACGCTGCTCCTCGGCTCTGCCCCCGCTGCAGCCTTCGGGACGAGCGGGATCTGTGCCCTTCCCTCCCCATCCCGGTGTGACTGAGCGGATTCTTATGCCAGGATCAGTGCAATTCCCAGCCCCATCCCGGTCTGACTGACAGGATTTCTGTGCCCTTCCCTCCCCATCCCGGTGTGACTGAGCGGATTCCTGTGCCGGGATCAGTGCAATTCCCTCCCCATCCCGGTGTGACTGAGCGGCCAGAGCTGGATCCCAGCAGATTCCTGTGCCAGGATCAGTGCAATTCCCAGCCCCATCCCGGTGTGACTGAGCGGCCAGAGCTGGATCCCAGCGGATTTTTGTGCCGGGAAATGGAAGCGGCTAACGAGGGTTGGACACCCCCTGAGCTGCTGCTCTCCCACACCTGGCTCGGAGCAGGGCTGCAGGGCTCCCTCAGGAAGCCGGCACAGCGGGGTTTGCTCTCATGCACTCGTTCTGTTCATTCACCTGAATATTTCACATTCCAGGTGTGGGGAATCCTCATTCCCGTGCCGATCCCCCTGCAGCCAGGCAGGTGCATTTCCTGATCTCTGGTCACCATCGGAAAATCCAATCACTTGCCCTGTGTGCTTGCAGCTGCTTAGGGGCTGACCCAGTGTGCACTTGAGCATGGATTTCAGGTCTGGGCAGCTGAGAAACAGCTTATAAACCCCCTGGCCTTTACAGAATTAAATGCAAGCCCCCTGTGCTGGTGCAATGTTCGTGTTGCAGGGTCAAGCATTTAGAAGTCAGGAAATTCCATAACTTAAGGTTACTGCAGCGATGCCAAGCTGAGGCATCCCCCATTCCATGTGTCTTTTTTGTATACCTAATGATAAATACKAATAATTCAGCAAGAAAATAAACGATATTAAAATGCCATAGTACTTCAGACTACTGGAACAAAGGGAATTGTGGCAGGAAATCCCCTGTGTGTGTGCCCAGAACCCTTGGAAGTGTCCTTGCTTTGCCTGGCAGGCTGTGAGTGGGTCCCTGAGCTGTGACAGARCAGCGTGGCTGGGGCTGAGGTGAATAAAGCCTGAAAAAAACAAAGCCTGAAGTTTTGCATGGGGGAAAAGCTCTGTTCCTGGTGCCAGAAGCTGCTGGGGCTCCGAGCTGGCAGTGGCAGGGGGGGCACCCAATCTCTGCCCTGTGGTTGTGAACCAAACCTGCTCCAGGCAGGRAAAGGCTCTGCCCTCCCTCTGCCAGCCCTCAAACATCAGCAGGACTCTGATGCTGCTGCTGCTTCAGAGGTTCTGGTTKGTGTTTGCTTGTTTCAAGCAGGAAAAATATTTGTTTCTTTTATTATCTTTAAAATAGACCAAAAAAGTGGGATTTTTCCCCTGGAAAGCAGAGGAACAAAAGGCATGTGACCTTTGGGAATGGGCCACACATGGATTGGTTTGACCAAAGAGAGACTTGGAGTGACCTGATCTAATGGAAGGTGTCCCTGCCCATGGCAGGGGGCTGGACCAGATGATCCTTAAGGTCCCTCCCAGCCYAAACCATTCCATGATTCCGTGATTTTGGTCATTTGCTGACTCYTCCATGCAAGAAAGAGGCAAATCTCATTATAAGGGATAAACCAAAATCCTGCTGGGGTGAAYGCCCCTCCCCAGGGCAGGACGTGCTGCCTGCCATGGCTGTGGAGCTGGCTGCTGTGCTCAGCCTCCAGAGCAGAGCTGCACATGTTCCTCCTGCCCAGCTGCTGCAGCCGCTGCGCTCCCATTGCAAAATAATATTTTTTCAAATGAACCAGCAGAAAACAGCTTTACATTTTTGTTATCCCTTCCAGCACAAAATAAAAAATGCCTGTGCTGCCAGTACCTGATTCAATCAAGTGGAGCACGTTGGATACCCACGGGCTACACACACTGCAAAGAGCTGACTTGTGTTTTAATTAATAATGCGATCCCGCRTCTCCAGACCCGGCCCCTGGCAACGCTCCTGCCTTGCTTCATTATTTGCTGTAAACAATTTCCAAGCGATGTGCAGACAACCCTATTCTTTAATTTCTGCTAATTCATAACACCAGCAAAAGGCAGGATTTTTTTTCTTGTGCATTAAAGCACAAATCCCTCCTCATGGGGGATTTCAGACYAAAACACTCCAGCACTGTTCAGAGGGGTCCCGTGGGGCCTGGCAGGTGGGGATGGCAGGAGGTGGCTTGGGGGCAGCCCCAGTGTGGGATGCAGGAGTCACTTCTCTCTCTGAGAGGTGAGTTCAGACTCCAGGGTGCAAAGGGAATGGGATGTTAATCAACCAGAAGGGTTCTCACTCTGCCAGTTCTCTGCCCACCCCATGGGAGCTCAGTGAGTGGCCAGGGGGGCTCAGTGGCCGGGGTTAAACCCCCTCACCTGCCACTCACGTGTGCTTGGTTCTGTCCAGCCCTGCTGCTCACCTGGGAAGCACCCACCTGGCCTGCCCCAGTGCAGCACAAACCCCACTGCTGGGGCCATGGGGACACACCTGCAGCTGGGCAGGAAGGTGGCACACACGGGCAGAGTGCACAGCTTGCACACGGGCAGGTACAGCAGCACAGCTGCACACGGGCAGGTACAGCAGCACTGCTTGCACAAGGGCAGGTACAGCAGCACAGCCGCACAYGGGCAGGTACAGCAGCACAGCTGCACACGGGCAGGTACAGCAGCACAGCTGCACACGGGCAGGTACAGCAGCACAGCTGCACACGGGCAGGTACAGCAGCACTGCTCTCTCTGGGATCCCCCTGCCATTGTCACACAACCACCACGGCTGGAAGAGCAGCTGGGAGATCATCTGATCCAACCCTGCACAGCTTTGCTGTCTGAATTCACCTGACCCTTTCCTCCTGTGCATTCAGCTCTGGAAGCTCCAGGACCAGTCTCCCAAATGCCCACACCAATGCAGAAATGGCTGCACTTGCTGTTTTCCC
>CADDXX010000591.1:427900-445632 GCA_902810485.1 Alauda arvensis
ATGCACAGAGTCCTGTCCATGGATGCAACACTCGCCCCAAGAGACCCCCGAGCTCCCGGCCAGTTTGGACACCCTGTTGCTGTCCCTGCTGATAAACAAGAAGAAGCCAAAAGCAGATGGAAGGAAGGAAACTTTAATGTCTACCTCAGCGATCTGATCCCTGTGGATCGAGCCATTCCAGACACCAGGCCAGCCGGGTAAGATCTGCTCCCCCTGCACAAACCCCCGTGCTGCTCCCTGGGAATGGGCTCCGGGGCTCTGGGGGGGTTCCTGGGGGCACACCGAGCCCTCCACTTCAGCTCAGGCTTCTCTGTGCCTCAGAACCTTCACCAGCTGTGTCAGGGGCAGCTCTGAGCATTCAGAATTCCTGCACTGGCTCCTGGAGCCTGCACCCCTCGGTGTGTGAGGGCAGCAGGAGCCCCTGCCCCGAGGGGCTCTCACACCTCAGACTGCCGTGGCCCTTCCCTCGAGGGGGAGACACCAAAGGGACCCTCCTGGCCAGGGACCCTCTGTGGCTCCACAGAGCCCWGCAGGGACGAGCTGGGTGCTGGCACCCTCCAGCAGGCACAGACTGAGGAGGCACTCCGGGGGACCCTGCTCTGTGGGCACAGGCAGGGGGGGATGTGCAGTTTGGGTTTGGAAAACTGTCCCAGTCACAGCTGTCCTCATGAAACCTGTCACTGACCGGCACAGCTCAGCACTGCACTTCAAAAGTCACTCCCTGCCAGCAGAGAGGAGCAGGACAAGGCAAGGGCAGAGGCTGGGGAGCCCCATCCTGAGCTGCTGTGCCAGGCAGGCTCAGCAGTGCTGCGCTGGTGCTTGGACTYGATGATCTTAAAGCTCTTTTCCAAACYAAAATCCTTAAATCAAGGAGGCTGATACAATAAGGTTTAAAAAGCCATTCTGTGGYTGTGACAGCTGCAGGCAGGGCAGGGAAGGTGCCAGCTCAGCTGAGTGCCAGGTTCAGCTCTTGCACTCAGCCCTTCTTACAAACACCTCTGAGCCCCAGAGGGCAGAGACCCTCCCATGTCCCTGTTCCCACGGGAACCACAGGAATGCTGGGCTGGCAATGTCYTGGTGTGGACACAAAGCCCCGGGGCTGCAGAGCAGGAAGCACCTCCGGGGAGTGGCTCACCTGCCCGGGAGGAGAGGCTTTGCTGTCCCAGGGAACACCTTGGCCAAACAGGGCCCATCCCTGGGGGTGCGAGCTGCTCCRAGAGRSATGAAGAGGGACTTTGGGCAAGGGCWGGAGTGCCAGGACAAGGAGCAGAGGTTTCCCACTGCCAGGGGCAGGGTCAGGTGGGATATTGGGAGGGAATTGTTCCCTGTGAGGGTGGGGAGGCCCTGGCACAGGGTGCCAGAGAAGCTGGGGCTGCCCCTGGGAGTTTGAGGCCAGGCTGAATGGGGTTCTGAGCAAGCTGGTTTAGTGCAAGGTCCCTGCCCATGGGAGCAGCTGGAAGGAGATGGGCTCTAAAATCCCTTCCCACCCAAATTATTCCAGGATTCTATGGCAGAGGACAAAGGGGGCATGGCCCAGTTCTGCTCAGCATTGCCCAGCAAGGTGAGGCAGGACTGTGTCCAAAATGGACTTTTTGGTGTTTCCTGCCCACTGACCTCCCTGAGACAGGGAGACACATCTCAAAGATCGTGACACAGAGCAGTTCTGGGGTGAATTTCAGTTAGCCACAGCACTTCTGATTAACTGTGAAGCCCTGAAATACCTCTRAATTTCCTCCAGAAGAGGTTCCCGTCAGAACCAAGTGAGCCCATCCTGTCCCAYGGGGCTGCCCATGAGAGGGGCCCTGGGGCTGTGTGTGGGGKTGYCCCCTCACCCCTCCCAGCACTGCAGGGCCTTCCCTCCACGTTTCACTCTGGGCATTTTCCCCTTCCCTACACGTTTTCCCGGGAACACCAAGCCTGCAGATCCTCAGGAGTGTGAGTGCCCATCACCTGTGAGCCCGTGTTGCTGTTGCAGGTGCTCTGAGCAGCAGGTCCAGGACGAGCTGCCCAGCACCAGCATCATCATGTGCTTTGTGGACGAGGTGTGGTCCACGCTGCTGCGCTCGGTGCACAGCGTGCTCGGCCGCTCCCCCCCGCACCTGCTGCACGAGCTCATCCTGGTGGATGACTGCAGCTCCAAGGGTAGGTGAACTGCTGCTGCYTCTGTGGAACTGCTGGCACTTGAGGGCAAAGTGCCATTTGTTCGCTGTAATTCAATTCTGAGTGGGAGAGAAATCACATTTCCTCTTTCTGCTGTATTGGAGTGCATCCCCGGCCTGCACTGGGGCTGGGGGGGATCAGAGCACGGGGCTGGCTGTGGGGGATGAAGGCAGAGGCTGCCAGAGGCTCCAGGAGCACCGGGGAGCTCGGTCCTGCCCAGCCCATTCATCTTTGGGGAGTCCTGGCTCAAGGGCTTGTGCAATGAGGAGATGCTCCCAGCCCTCAGTGTGCACTCCCAGGCAGGTKCCCCGTGTCCCCAGCGTGGGGGACACACTGTGGGGTGGCTCAGAGGACAGGCAGCTGCCCTGGGAGCAGTGGTGAGCCACACTCTGCACTGCACACTGGGCATTTCAGCTGTACCCAGCCCCTGCCTGGTGCTGCTTCCACTCTCTGCTGAGTTCAGCCCTTAAACCTGTAGGAATGCTGTCATTTCCCACTGCTGGTGCTGCAGGAAAGGTGCTGTCCCAGCTGGGCTCCAGAGCTCCCACCAGCACACMGGGAGCCGTGCCCAGGTGTGCACAGCCCAGACCTGAGGGCCTGGAGGCGCTTCCAGGGAAAATTGTGGCTGTGCTCCCTGTCAGCGGAGGCAGGGGCTCAGCCAGGACACCCTGTCCCCTCTGCAGAGTACCTGAAGGAGCAGCTGGACTCGTACATGGCACAGTTCCCCAAGGTGAGGATCCTGCGCCTCAGGGAGAGGCACGGCCTGATCCGGGCCCGGCTGGCGGGAGCCCAGATCGCCACAGGTAGGACAGGAGCTGTGTTCCAGCCCTGTGGGCACCCCAGAGTGCTGAGCATCCCTCCCCAGTGTCCCTCCCAATGCCCCCAGGGTGTCCTTTTCCCCGATTCCCGGCCCCAGCTCCTGCCCCGGCCCCAGCCGGGCTGTGTCAGCCCCGAAATGGCCAATTCTGTCAGGAGCTGCCCTGCCCGGCAGGGAAAACGCTCCTGGCTGTGCTGGGCAGGTGTGGGGAGCCAGGGAGGGCTGTCAGCACACCCTGAGCCCGCAGGGATGCTGCTCACAGGGGCTGGGCTGCAGCACCCAGSGCTGACCGTGCCCCACCCGTGCCGTGCCGCAGGAGCCGTGCTGACMTTCCTGGACTCACACGTGGAGTGCAACGTGGGCTGGCTGGAGCCTCTGCTGGCCCGGGTCCGCCTGCGCCGCTCCAAGGTGGCCTGTCCCGTCATCGAGGTCATCAGCGACAAGGACATGAGGTGGGGCAGCTCTCCCTGTGCCACTGGGCTTTGGGATAAAGCCTTTACCAGCCCCAGAGGCTCTGCAGGGGAAAGGAGGCGTCAGGGCAATCCAAGTCCCCTATCCCCACAGGGCTGGCGCAGCGAGGAGAGGCAGAGGGCTCTGAGCCCAGAGCAATCCCAGCAGGGCTCATTTCCAAGGTGCTGAAGGCAGTGCAGCTCCAAAGAGGGCTGGGATGTGCCTGGCCCTGCCTTCAGTGTGGATTTGGGCCCCCAGTGCCCCTGAGGGACAGGGGGACAAGGGACAGGGGAGCTCAGGGAGCCATGGGGAGCACGGGGCTGGCACCGGGGCACCACRGCCAAGGGATGGGCAGGGAAAGGAGAAACCAGGGGGGTTTGGGCATCAGCTGGGTTTCCAGAGTGTCCCCAGGCCTTGCAGGGGAGTGCCCATGGTAATTCCTGCAGGGCCAGACTGTGGGTGTGATTTCCAGGGGCTGCAGGGACCCCACAGTCCCTGGCAATCGCACAGTGCAGGTGTCCTGAGCAAAGCCTGGCTGCCAGGGACCAGCCCTGCTCCCTTACAGGCAGTGGGTCCGTGACTCCAGACCCCCTCACCAGCCTCCAGCAGCTTTCCACAGGGACACAGGATATTGGGGTACAGCAGAAATCACCTGGAGCTGTGGATGTGGCCCAGGCTCCTCACACACCATTTTTCACAACTTTTAGTACACAAAGAGGATTCCTGATGAAATTTGTWAAAATCCTGGTTTAATTACCTACAGATATTCATCTTCACTCATTAGGGGTGACATTTCAATCAGGAATGTGACTCAGAATTAGTCAGCCCAATCTTTTCTCTGTTTAGTTACATGACTGTGGACAACTTCCAGCGTGGGATTTTTACTTGGCCAATGAATTTTGGATGGAGGCAGATTCCACAAGAGGTCATTGAGAAAAATAAAATCAAGGAGACTGATATAATAAGGTAAAAAAAAAAAAACCAAATGTGAGAGCTTTGCAAACTAGCCTGTTCCTTTGGTAATAACTGAGCAGCAAAGGCTCCTTTGAGGCCATATGTTGTTCTTTTGTGTCCAGAACTGTGCTTTCCAGGGCAGCTGAGGCACAGGAATCCCCCCATCGGCTCGGGCAAAGCCCCCAGGCAGGAGAGCATTGCACTGCCTTTTCCCGTCCCTGCCCCGTGACAGCTCCCAGGCCAGGTGAWGCCACCCCGGTGCCCTCCCTGTCCCAGGCACTGACACMCGTGTGGCCTCTCTGTSCCCAGGTGCCCAGTCATGGCAGGTGGCCTCTTCTCCATCGATAAGAAGTACTTTTTTGAGCTGGGAATGTACGACCCAGGSCTGGATGTCTGGGGAGGGGAGAACATGGAGATTTCATTCAAGGTAGGTCACTGTCACACACCTGCAGCCCTGCCMGCCTGGCTGGGGGCTGGGGCTGCCCAGGGACAGCTCCCTGCTGCACACCCCCTTTCCCTGGGCCCCTGACCCCTGCTCGCCTCCTGGCCCACCCTCAGCTCGCGTCCCTGTCAGCGCCCTCTGCTCCTCAGGTCTGGATGTGCGGGGGAGAGATCGAGATCGTGCCGTGCTCCAGGGTSGGGCACATCTTCAGGAATGACAACCCCTACTCCTTCCCCAAAGACCGTGTGAGGACGGTGGAGAGGAACCTGGCCCGCGTGGCAGAGGTGTGGCTGGACGAGTACAAGGAGCTCTTCTACGGCCACGCCTATCACCTGCTGCTGGCCAGGGTGGACGTGGGGGACCTGAGCCAGCAGATCCAACTGCGGGAGAGGCTCCGCTGCAAGAGCTTCCGCTGGTACCTGGAGAACGTGTACCCGGATCTGGAGGCTCCCCTGGTTAAAGCCAGTGGGCTGGTGGGTACCCAAAGGCTYCTCTGTCCTCAGGGCGTGGCCGTGCCCTGGGCAGCATCCCCCACACTGCTGCTGCTGCTGGGCGGCTCCTGGCCTTTGGCAGCGCTCTGGAAATCTGAAACGGCACTGGGCTCTGGGTTCCAGAGCATTTCTGTAGAGAAATAGGGCACGGAGAGAAGGGATCCTGTCCCCCCAGAGAGCCAGGTGCGTGTTTGGAGGGTTGAGCTGGGCACTCGGCAGTGCCGGGACAGGATGGGCACAGGGCTGGGTGTGTCCCGGAGCTGGGTGTGTCCCGGAGCTGGGTGTGCCCCGGGGCTGGGTGTGTCCCAGGGTGGGTGTGTCCCGGGGCTGGGTGTGTCTCAGGACTGGGTGTGTCCTCGGGGTGAGAAATCCCTCCGTGGTGGGAAGTCCCGCACTGAAGGGGGTCCCGGGGAATCCCACTCTCGCTCCCTGCCCCGGCTCGGGGCTTGCACTGCACTGCGGGGTCTGTAGGGTCTGTAGGGCCGGGGTCTGTAGGTGCAGGGTCTGTAGGAACAGGGTTTGTGGATACAGGGTGTGTAGGTGCAGGGTGTGTAGTTTTTGCAGGGGCTGTAGTTCAGGGTCTGTAGTTATAGGGTCTGTAGGAACAGGGTTTGTGGATACAGGGTGTGTAGGTACAGGGTGTGTAGTTTTTGCAGGGTCTGTAGGTACAGGGTGTGTAGGAGCAGGGTGTGTAGTTTTTGCAGGCTCTGTAGTTACACGGTCTGTAGGTGCAGGGTGTGTAGGTACAGGGTCTGTAGGTACAGGCTGTGTAGGTACAGGCTGTGTAGATACAGGGTGTGTAGGTACCGGGTGTGTAGTTTCTGCAGGCTCTGTAGCACGGCTCCGCCGCCAGCAGAGCGCAGCAGCCGCTCGCGTTCCGGCGCTGCGGGGCCGGGAGGAGGCACCGGCCCCGCTCCGGGCACGGAGCCTGCGCCTCGCCGGGGGCAGCGGGCAGAGGAGGCTTTAAAGTCGTTTTGGATTCAATGCTGCCTCCACAAGCCGCTTGCTTGGCGCCTGGTGAGAGAAACCGGGTCAGGCTCCCCTTCTCCACCACAGAATTCCAGAATGGTTTAGGTGGAAAGGGACCATAAAGCTCRGCTTATTCCATCCCCTGCCAAGGGCTGGRGCACCTTTCACCAGACCACGTTGCTCCAAGCCCCGTCCAGCCTGGCCTGGACGCTCTCCTCTGCCTCCCTCAGTTGTGTGACAGCGTTAATGGGAGTCCCGTGATCCCAGCAGGCTCAGGGCTGTGTAACATCCTCTGCTCCTTCTCAGGAACTGATGTCCGTGTGTTTTGTCGCTGTTTCCCAGCTCGTTAACGCGGCCCTGGCAGGGTGCATCGCTGTGGAAGGCACCTCCCTGGCTTTTGAGAAGTGCGATGTGAACAACACGGTAAGGACAGCACGCACCCGGGTGTGTCACACTGCCTGGGTGTGTCACACTGCCCGGGTGTGTCACACTGCCTGGGTGTGACACGCTCGGTGTGAGGCTCCTGTGCCTCCCGAGGTGGCCCTGTCCCCTCCCCGGGCACTAACGCAGCCCCTCCCTCCCGGGGACACGGCCAGGGATGCGTGGGAGCAGCCAGGGGCAGGAATTGCCTGCTGGCACRGCCTTTAGCCAAGCAACAGTGCCAGAAACAGCAAATCCAGCMGTCAGGAAAGTCTGATAAAGCAGTGAGTGTGCACATGAAAACAGAGAAACATCAGCCTGAGGGGTGTGTGCAGGTGCTGAACATCCTCTGTGCCTTCCAGCCCTTCCAGCCTGGGCTCCAGGAGGGGCAGAGAAGGGCCCAGAGTGGCAGGACACAGGGAATGGCTTCCCACTGCCAGAGGGCAGGGATGGGTGGGATTTTGGGAAGGAATTCCTGCCTGGGAGGCTGGGGAGGCCCTGGCACAGGGTGCCCAGAGCAGCTGTGGGTCCCCAGCCAGCCCTGCCATGGAGCCTGATRGGGCCTTGTCCCTTCCTGCTGTGTCCCCACAGAACCAGAAGTTCAACTACACGTGGCTGAGGCTGATCCAGCACGGRGAGCTCTGCCTGGCCCCRGCWGGAGCCGTGGGAGCCGTGGGCCTGCGCCCCTGCCAGGCTGGGAGCCRCAGCCTGGCCTGGCTCCACAGGTCCCTGGCCACTGCCCGGCCAGGGCTGGTGAGTGACGGGTCAGGAGGGACCCCTGGGATGGGTCAGTGTGCCAGGAGAGCACTGACAGGGACAGCCTGGCACGGGGGGGACAGCCTGGCACTGGGGGACAGCCTGGCACGGGGGGACAGCCTGGCACAGGGGGGACAGCCTGGCACTGGGGGAGAGCCTGGCACGGGGGGACAGCCTGGCACAGGGGGACAGCCTGGCACAGGGGGGACAGCCTGGCATGGGGGGACAGCCTGCCACGGGGGGACAGCCTGGCACGGGGGTGATCCAGCCTCTGCTGCCTGCTTTGCCAAGGCCCCCTGCCCACCTGGAGAGGTGTTGGTGCCCTTCCACATCTCATTCCTTGTGCCCCTCTGCCAGGGCTGTGTCCATCCCAGCCCCTCACATCCCAGAGCCAGGGGCTGTGTCCATCCCAGCCCCTCACATCCCAGCACGGCTGGGGACACGGGGGGACATTGCAGGCACTGTCACTGTCACAGCAGCAGCCACAAGCAGCCTGGTCTCGCTCAGAACCTGTCAATAGCACTTAAAGGGAGATGAGTCAGCATCGATTGGCTCTCAGCTCACAGGGGCTCTCACAGACAGCGTTTGTGGAAAGGAGAAGAATGGATACTTACACTAATTACTGTGCTGCACAAAGAGTCATGGCTGTGCCTCTGTCAGCCTGGTGCAAGCAGTTCTCCAAAACGCTCTGAAATGGCAGAGTTGAATGTTGGGAAAAAAACACTCCTCACGTAACAAAGAAAAAATTGTAGTTGAATTGCACCTTCAATATAGAGACAATTTCCTGTTCCCCTTTGGTTTATTCAGCCTAAAGGGTTGAATGCCAGAATGCCACAGGCTCACCTTGGGTGCTTAGGGAAAAATACAGGAAAAATTTTATCCACTTTCTGAAAATGGTGAAATTGTCATTTCACTTTGTGAAAAATATTCCGAAATGCCCCGGGAGCTGTACAGGGCACGGGCAGGTCTTGTCTCCTGTTCCAGGCTGATTTCCCAGCTGAGGGTGGGATGGATTTGGTGCTGCTCTTGTACTGGTGCCAGGAGTCTGAGGAGGGCTCGGTGCTGCTGCCTCCAGGACTGCAGTGCTTTACCCTGTGCTGACATCAGGCACGGGGCTGCCCAAGGGTGTGAAGTGCAGTTCCTGTCAGGAGTGTTCCACCTCGGCGTTACTGAGCCACTCCCCAGAGCCGCTGCAGTGCGGGAGGGGCACAGAAATGTCCCAGGGGCAGCCCCTGCAGCGTCACCTGCCTGGCCACAGGGGTTACAGAGTTAATCCAAAAGAGTGGAAAGCAAAAGGATGGAGGTCACTCAGACCCTTCTTCCACTGCCCCAGCACCTGAGCTGCAGGGCTGAGTTACCTGACATCCTTTCCAGCACAGTAACTGTGCCAATCTCATCAGCCARCACACTGAAACACAGGAATCCGGCTCCTGCTGTGCATTCCCTGTGCAGGAAATCCCAATGAGTGACTCCCTCTGCATGGCAACTACAGAGCACAGGCAGTGAGAGAGCTCATCTCTGTGTTCCGAGAGGGGAAATAGAGCTGCTGCTGCTGCTGCTGCCGCTGCTGCTGCTGCTGCAGGGGCCATAAGCCTGAGCCCCCCAAAGCTGGGCCCCCCTAAGCCCCCCCTGTCTCTCCTGCAGACCCAGCACCTCATCTCCGAGCAGCGGCCCCTCCCGCGGCCGGCGTGCCTGGAAGTGGATCCCTCGTTCAGAGCCCTGAGGGTGAAGGGCTGTGACTCCTCCAACCCTTATCAGAAGTGGCAGTTTGGCAGCTACCACGCGGACTGAGGCAGCCCAGCTGTGCCAGGACTGCCCTGSTGGCACTGTGGGCTCGGCCAGGACATCTGATGGCAGCTCCCAGACGGGAAGGACATTTCCAAATGAGAGCTGCAATCTGTGATTTGATACCAGCACATCGAGGGATCTGAACACCGAGAGCAGCAGTCTGCTGTGACAGTGCCTGAACAGAGCAGCATCATTTTCCCTCACTGTGGGAGACTTTGGGAAAAACTCCTTTTCTGTATCATTTAATGGAAATATTTTTTGAAGTCCCCATCCTGCTGGAAGCAAACTTCCCTCAGTTCCCCCCGACAGCAGCATAAGCTACAGAAACCCTTCCAGGGCCCTGTCAGTCTGTAAGCAGCAAATTGGGCTGCTAATTCCTCCACAGGAACTGGAAGTTTGTTACCAATGCATCCAAAAAATCCTGGAGCTGGCCGCAGGATCCCTCCCCGTGGGACCTGCAGTGTGGGATGCTGCTCCCTGTGCCCTGCAGGGCTGCAGTGGGAGGCAGCTCCTCTCCTGCTGCCCCAGTGCCCTGTGCTGAGCTCAGGGGCCGCTCCAGCACAAGTCCTTGTGTCCCTGGGCTGAGCAGGGCACTCGGTGCTCACTGGGGAGCACAGCCCAGCCCCCAGTGCTGCCCCACACCCCCTCCTCTCCTCTGGGTCTGCACAAGGCCCTGGCATGGCACTGCCTCTGACGTGCTGGATCAGTGCTGACAGCATCTGACAGGCTCAGTCTGCCAAAATATTGAGTGGCCCRGCAGATTTTCCCAGTTGACTCCTGTTCCAGCTGTCTTGCTGATTTTCTGTCCCTCCTTCAGCACGGCTAGCCCGCAGTCACCATCAGAAAAATGACACAGACGTTGTTTGGGCAGTCAGCTCGTATCAGGAGCATGGATTTCATCGGATTCTGTTTGCTGACATTCAATCACTTGTCACCGAGCAGGCAGCAGGCAGTCATATGTCACGGTCACATCCCATCGCCAGCGCTGTCACTCGCCCGCCGCCGCCCCGCTCGTGTAAATGCTCACTTCCCTGTTGGATCTTTGCTCGGAGACCGGAGGGTGCCTGGGGGCTGCTGGCAGTGAGCTGGGGCCCTGCTGCTCGGCACTGGGAGCGTTCCGAGGCACCAGTCAGCCCAGTCTTCCAGAAACGAGAGCATTTTTCCGGCAGCGCCGGAGCCGCTCCCGGGGACCCCGGGCTGGGCAGCGCGCCCCGGGCTGCGGGAGCGGCGGGGCCGGGCAGCGAGCAACCACGGGGGGAAACCACACAGGGGATGGGGACAGGAGCCCCTGGTGTCCCCGGAGTTCGGCTGTTAAAATTTWAAAAAAAGAATAAATGGTAATAGATGGAGCTGCTCGCTCCGAGCACGGAGTGTTCAATCTGAGCGGCTCGGGCCCTCTCTGGGACCCTCCCGAGTCAGTGCCAGGCTGAGCGGCAAAGCATCACCCTGCAAAGCACCGATTGCCCTCATTTCTGGCCGGGCTGGCTCCTCGTTCGGTGCAGGGAAGGGTGACAGCTGAGCAGGTGTGTGACAGCTGTCACCAGCTCTCCACAGGGCTCCTCCCGTACTCAGTGCCACCAGCCCGCGCCCGGCACGGCAGAAAGGGACAGAAAGGATTCTCGGGCTGTGGTTGTCATGCCCCGGTCAGCACCTGGCTGCAGGTGCCTCTGCTCCAAGGGACAGGCTCCCAGGTGTCCGTGTGTCCCCTGCCCTCCGTGCAGGCAGCTCCCTGTGTGCCCCGACCCTCGGTGATGGCCGGAGGCGCGGCACTCTGCCCTCATTCCTGAACCCCTGCTCTCACAGCACACCCGCACAGGGTCAGGCGGGGTGGGAAGGGCTCTCGGSCCCCCGAGCACCCCAGCAGTTTTATTTTTTCACTATTTTTGCCCCGGAACGCAGGAGAGGGCGCTGCGGGTCCCGGCTGAGCCCGCGCTGCTTGGGAAAGGAGCGAGCCCAAGAATTCTGAAAGGCTTGTGGAGCCTTTCCCACCAAAAGCTCCGGGAATGGCCACAAAGRCTGATAGAATCAGAGTGGTTTGGGTTAGAAGGGACCTTAAAGCTCATCCCGTTGCACCCCCTGCCGTGGGACACCTTTCACTGTCCCAGGGTGGCCCTGGCTGGGACCGCCAGAGCCGCGGCTCCCAGAGGGACGTGTCACCCCCGGGGCGGCTGCCAGCACGAACAGACCCGCAGTATAACTTGGTACAAGCACAGCTCAGAACTTCCCCGGGCCAAGGAGCAAATAAACAAGTGTGAATGGCACAATGAGGGCTGTGTCTGCTGGCACAATGCAGAATCGCCCTGTATTATTGTCACGTCCAATAAATAATTGCCTTTATGCAGAACAAGAAAAGTCAAAGCGATATTCAGTGCTGCTGGAGATGTAAAACTAATCCTTAAAAAGGCACTTAGGGCTGCAGGAGGCCACTGTATAACTCCATCCTTCCCTCCTCTCCCTTGCCAGCTGCTCTCAGCTCTCCCAGATGCTTTTTGGGGTGACAAGTGCAAAGCTAAGTTCCAACTCCAGGCAAATCTGACTGTAAAACAGCTTTAAAAGATTGCCACCACTGCGTGGTGGTTCCACAAAGGTCTTTCAAAACGGAGAAGGGTAATATCCAGATGAGACAAAAATAATGGATTAAAACKCACATGGTTTTGACAAAATAATCTTTAAAATTTTGCATTTCACTKAGGATGAAAATCGAGAAGACACCTAAGGGAGCCTGACCTGGTGGCATTGGGACAACAGATGTTCCTGGTGCTGGCCAGGCTCAGCAGCTGCACCCAGGCACAGGCAGGGAGGTGYCAGGTGAGCTGCTGCCCCCGGGGCCAGCCCTGACCCGGCTGTGCCTCTGGAGATGGCCCTGGCCACCCGTGCCACTGTCCCAAAGCCACCCCCAGGGCAGGGCAGGGCCACAGCCAGCCAGCACCAACAGCAGTGCCACAGCTGCCCCTGGGGCTGGCGGCATCCTCAGCACCGCGTGGGACAGACGGTGCTGGCACCAGCACAGACAGAGTGCAAAGCAGAGCAGGGGTGGCCAGCAGCCCCTTTGTGTCCCCTGCCCTGGCAGTGTCACCAGTGCCACCCTGCCAGCCCAGTACAGCACAGCTGGCAGCGTGGGGCAGCCCCAGGCAGCCCCTGCCTTCCGTGGCCTCTACAGGGTTATAAAGGCAGAGAGAAAACAAGAGGAGAGCCTCACCATCCACGGGGTGTGTATTTAGCAAACTGATTATTTATTTTCCTGCGCTATGGATGCCTCTGCCCCGTCAAAGCCGAGATGTTAAATTTCCACAGTGTATTATAAATCATATACAAAAAGAAGAAAAGCAGTGACCTTGTGTTGTGTGAAGAGACACGTTTTGGGGGAACAAAGAGAAGCCGAGCCCAGAGCAAAGGCTCGGTGCGTTAGGCATTCCCCTCTCAGTTCACAAGTGCATCATGGACTCGAACTCGTCGATGCGCTGTTTGGTGTTTCCTTTCCGGATCCTCCGGTAGGAGATTGTGTTGTATCTGGAGTAGCTGTGTCTGGAGATGTCGTTCTTCTTGCCCAGGCTGGGCTGCAGCGCCGCTTTCTCCAGCGGGGAGCCGCAGCCGGGGCTGCCCGGGGGCGAGGGCTGCTTGGCGCTGAGCGGCAACTGCAGGCGGGACTCCTCGCTGTTCTCCTTCTTCATCTCGATCACCTGCACCTCATCCTCCTCCGTGTCCTCCTCCTCCTCCTCCGCCTCCTCCTCCTCCTCCTGGGCCGCAGTGCCCCGGGGATCGGCGGGGCCGGGCCGGGGCTGCGCCACCTCCGCGCCGGSAGCGGCCACCGGGGCTGGGTCCGCTGGGTCCGCTATGTCCCCTGTGTCCCCCGGCCCTGTGCGACACGGGAGTGACATGGGATGGCACGGGGGTGTGGGTGAGGGGCCCGCCGGGAGAACACCAGCTCCTGCCCCCAAATTCGCCACCCCCCGGGGATGACACCGGGAGCCTCACACGGCCAGGCCGGGCCCCGACACCAGGGCTGCCTGGGGACACTCTGGGGACACTCTGGGGACACACCCTGCGCTCCTAAAGTCATTCCTCGCCCTTTTTACTGCCTCCCTCTGTGCGGGAAGGGAAGGGAAGGGAAGGGAAGGGAAGGGAAGGGAAGGGAGCCGTTCTGCGTGCAGTGCCCAGCTGTGCCCCATGGGACGTGTCCCTTCCTCAGCAGTGGCCACCCCGGCTGCCATGGCCATCTCCCATTTGCCCTGTTTGGCACGTCTCTCTGGTTAATGATGCTTTAGTGTCGCAACAAATGGTCTATTCAAGGTTTTGCCTGTGGGGTCCAGAGTATTAATTAGACTAAATTGGTTGGGTACTAAAAAGCTGCCTGCAGTTTCGAGATAAAGTGCCGTGGTGGCAGGGCGGGTGCGGGGGGCCCATAAGAGATCCTTTAACAGGTTTCATTGTGTGCTCCTAAAGCAGCACAGCTGGAATATGGATGTCAGCTCCAAGTGGGAAAGCCTCCCGCACTATTCACCTCCTCACAGCCGAGGCAGTTGCTATGAAATATTAATCTGCCCATGACAAATKATTGGATATTTTTCCTTTGGTTAATGGAAGCAGGTTCTGCTTGCAGGGCACAGCCCATGGCTCATTTAGAGCCCACTTCAAAGCTCAGGGCAGAGCATCAGCAGCAGCTCCCGGCGCAGCCATCCCTGTCCCACCACTGCCAAAGCCAAGGGGACGGGAGGAGCCCGGGGTGGGAGATGAGGRAAGGAATAAAGCCCAGAGCCCCCCTTGGAGAGACGTGGCTGCTCTGCAGTAACACCCCACAGAATGTTCCTCCTCTTGGAGAAGTGGCTGCAGTTTGCAGAGTGAATTCGACACGTTCACTTCTGTGAATACTCAGGAGGTTTTTAACTCACAACCAGGATGGGCAGTGACCCCTCTGCAGCCCTGCTCACCACAGGAGGTGGCTGAGGCTCCAGCCTCAGCTCATTTCCACCATTCTCACCCAGGAAYGAGCAGAGCAGGACCCAGGAGCAGGTGTTCAGGAGAGCGATTTCATGTGGATACTTTGGCATTGGGGGATTCAACACTTGGTGAATCAGGCAGGAAAATAATTTGGGTYTTGTGACCCCGGCAGCCTCAGGAGGTTCTCCTCTGAGCATGGAGCAGAAGATGCAGTACCTCCCAACCTCGTGAGGTTGCTGGGGACCTCCTGGCTAAAGACCCCACAAAGCTTGGCTGTCCCACGGCCAATGAGAGATGTAAAACCTCTGGAAGGAGGATATCAGCTRTGGTTTCTAAGGTGCAGCAACTCCCAGGTGAGAAATGAGTCRCTGCTCTCTGGAATAGAAGGGTCTGAACCAATTTAAAAAAACATAATAACCACCTGCATCCCTTTTCTCTTTGCTACACATCAGGGAAACCCCACATCAGATGGCATTTTCATTACCTTGCCCTGATCCCCGGCCACTGGTCCCTGTGTCCTGGATGTCCACTGCTCCCTGCTGTAGTGTCCCAACGCTCTCCTCTCGCTTTTCTTTRGGAAACACAAAGCACAGGACATGGGCTGAAGGAGCAATTAGTGATGGCACTCAGGTTTTGATGGCTGCAGATCGGCAGGTTTTCAGAGCAGATTTAGAACTGCGCATTTCTTTAGTTACGAGCTTTTCATTGCATCCCTCAAATGTGTCCCAGATTCCGAAATACTCCACTGTTACACCTACCACAGACTGGGAATTCTGACTAACACCGAGCACATCCCGTTATTCCTCAGGCTACAGATAAAACAGAACTTTTCTCTCCCAACATTAGAGACAGGCAGTACCRTACCTTGGCACGGCTTCTCTCCAGCAAAATTCTCAGCAGTGATGTTCTCTGCCGGTGAATTCTTGTTTTCCTCGGGGTTTTCCTTAGCAGGTGAAGTGTCCGGGCTCGTTTCCGCATTTGCGTACGGGACTGTCCCGACAGATTTCGCAATCTCTTCGATGGCACCGATGAGCTGGAGCGGCCCGTCCTGCGGGGGACCGCTCCCGTTGCACGCCTGGTGCATGGTGGCAGCCGGTGGCACCTCTTCTGTCATGCTGAYGGCCGTGCCGKGCCGTGCCGGGCCGTGCCCACTGACCGGGCCCTGCTCCTCAGGGCCCCTGCCCCGGGGTGGGGAGCTGCTCCTCACCCCTTCCCCCCGGGGTCCGCTCCCCTCGAGTGGCCCTGGCGCGTCCCCGGTGCCGAGGCACCGGCTGTGCCCGGGGCTCGCCAGCCCAATCAGCGCCTCCCCCGCCGCCCCGGCTCTGCCCGTTGCATAATTAAACGCACCATTATGATTTACATAAACAAACAATCTGAAGCAAGGAAGCTTTTGTGCTGGCGCGGAGAGCGGGGCCGTGGGCATGTCAGCCCCGCGGGAATAAACAGCAGTCTGTGCTCGGGSCACAATGGCCCTTTGTGTCCCCGCTGCTCACAGGGACACGCATTGTTCTGACCCCTAATCCCCGCAGGGTGAGCACCTTCCCCAGCGCCTGCCACCTAACCCGCTTAACATTCCCCAGAGCGCTGGTGCCGGGGAACCGCGCTGGGAGAGCCTGGCATGGGTGAACCTTGCCAGGGATAAATATCACCGTGGGTGAACCTTGCGTGGGTGAACCTCACCATGGATGAACCTCACGTGGATAAATATCACTGTGGATGAACCTCACAGTGAATGAACCTCACAGTGAATGAACCTCACAGTGAATGAACCTCATGTGGATAAACCTCGCATGGATGAACACCACCATGGATGAACCTCTCATGGATGAGCATCACCAGTGATGAATCTTGTGTGGATGAACCTCACATGGATAAATATCACTGTGGATGAACTGCGCATGGATGAACCTCGCCATGGATGAACCTTGCATGGATGAGCATCACCATGGATGAACCTCATTGCCAGTGAACCTCGCTGTGGATGAACCTCACGTGGAGGGACCTCATCATGGATGAACTTCACTATGGATTAACCTTGCCATGGACAAACCTCACCACGCATGAACCTCACTGTGGATGAACCTTGCCATGGATGAATCTTGAATGGATGAAACTTTCATGGATGAACCTCACCATGGATGAACCTTGCATGGATGAACCTCACCACAGATTAACCTCACCATGGATGAACCTTGTGTGGATGAACCTCACTATGGATAAACCTTGCATGGATGAACCACGTCCTGGGACACACTGAGCACATTTTGCCCTCTGTGGAGCAGCCCCAGCAGTGGGACAGGCACAGGCCTCACATACAGCACAGTGTCACGCTGTTCACCCAGCCACACACCCTGAACAGCCAGCACTGCTCAGAGGAGCCATGGCTCCCCTGGAACCCTGGAGGTGTCCCAGGCCAGGCTGGATGGGGCTTGGAACAGCCTGGGGTAGTGGGAGGTGATCCTGCCCATGGCAGGGGGTGGAACAGGGAGAGCTTTAGGGTCCCTTCCAGACATTCCATGGTTCTCTCAGTAGCTCTCAGGCAGACCTAAGGCTGGCAGGATYRAGASTGGAGCAGAGGGAAGCTGRAGAATCACCCGAGCAGCACTGGGGCATTTCTGACCACAGCTGAACTCAGCCCTGGTGCCCAAAGCCAGGTTTACATAACARTGTAATCTCCTGCTGTGAATGACATTCTGTGTTTGTACAATGCAACATTTCTGGTGTCTTTGGGCTTTAGGGTTTGGAAATCCTCTTGTCAAGTTCAGCCTCTGATTAGAAATGACCCAAAGACGTTGCACTGCTTCTGTTCATCTCTTGAGTTTGTGTCTTTAAATCAACAAGTTTTCATTATTGTTTTAAAATGAGTTTGGTGTGGTTGATTTGTAAAATCCATCCTTTGCTGGAAAACTGTCCAAGGAAAGTGAATGATAAGGTTTGAACAGGAGCTGAGAGCACAGAGGGGTTGGTGCCCTCAGGAGGAGAGGCTGAGTACMCAGCCAGGTCTGGTGACTGGAGAGGAGAAGTGTCCTTTGTATTATCACAAAATCACAGAACCATCTGGGCTGCCCCAGCACCCTCACAGGATTGCAGAAGGGAAAAGCAGCTGTGGGTTCTTCCCACCACAGGCAGCTGTTTGTACACAGCTGGGCAAAACCAAGGGCAGGGAAACGTTCAGATCCACGGGGTGGATTTCTGCCTCCTCAAGCTTTTTAAAAATGAAAAATCTTTATTCTRTCCAGTCTGCTGCAGCTGGACGTGGCACCACAAACAGCAGCTGCTCCGTGCCAGGAGCTCTGGGCTCACTCCTGGCTCTGTATGTGGAGAAACTGGGAACCCCCTTTGCCCTGAGGCACTCAGAGTCAGCTGCCCCCCAAAACCACGGGTGAACTTCTGCTCAGAGCCCTCAGAGCTGGGTGTGATCTGCTGCTGCCGCGGGGAACATGGCCCGGCAGCCCCGGGAAAGGAAATGCTGGGTGTGGCTGCASGAACCAGCCCAGMACAGCAGCAGGAGGGYACAGACCATCATCCCTGRSWKTGRGMMRGRRGG
>CADDXX010000591.1:445886-456617 GCA_902810485.1 Alauda arvensis
CCCTCCTACAATGGCACCTGRRYTTTYATAATCTAAACTACATTAACAATGTTTTTYTCYMAGTACCAATRACTGACCYATGTCAGACAGTGAAMTTTTACCAGAACCCAATCAAGAAAAGGCCMCMACCYCTGCAAAGATGGAGGGGAAGAAGAAGCAGGAAAAAGACAAAAGCACACCCKGATTCCTCCATCTTTGCCCCATTATATCTATWTAGTAAAATMTAAAAAWTCTATTTTTTCACCCTGTGAGSYAACAAAAATCATACCAAYCAAACYCAYGTGGGCTGCATCTCCTCTTTCAAGCRTGGCAGTGTTTTCTAGGGTGTTAGAWCAAAGGAATTGGGATTTTTKACTCTTTTGGCTCTGTCTTGAGACCCTTGGGGTCTCAAACACTCAAGGACCCCCAAAGGGGTACCCTGGTTTCCCACASCAGATRAGCAGTTAAGTCTCTTTAGAAGRTTCRTCAAAGTAATTGAAATGTTCAGTTTAAAATCCAGTTGCATTCATCAAGGACCAGCTGAGCTTTYCTCTGCAGAAAACTTGTGTTACCCCCTCAGCCCCTGCAGGATAAGCAGAGAAAAGGTTCCACTGGCTGTTGGGAACTCTCCAATCCCTCCAAAGCCCCTGTGATCAGTGAGAACAGCTCAGAGGGATCAGAGCACACGGAKCCAAACCCCMGGCCCTGSTGTCACTGTCCATGCTGTGCACACCCACCCTCTCCTGCCCCGCTCCCAGGAGCAGAGCAGCACCCACCCAAAGTGCTCTCTGCAAGGASAAATGCCATTTTTAAAAGCTGTTGCAGTTGCTTTTCTTTCTGAGCACTTTGGCTGGCCCGTGAGCTCCTTCCTCCCCCACAGGGGCACAGMAGAGCTCGGTGCCTGTCACCCACATCCTGTTTGTGATGGTGGCTGAGAACGTGTCATGCTGTCATCTCACCCTGCTGGGAGCTCTCACCCTGCTGGGAGGGCAYCACTTGTTCACACTCAGGTCTCTCTCGAGTCTGTGGGGTGATCAGGCTCCTGCAGCCTTTCCACACTCACAGCAAGTGCCTGTATCCCAAACTGTGGCAAATTAACCTTTCATACCAAAAGGAATCACACTTTTGGACTGCAAAGCTGCAATAATTTAGGGTCCCTTTCCCAGTGCTGGAGCTGTCCATTCCCTCCAGCTCCCCTGATCATCCTCCAGCTCTCCTGATCCTCCTCCAGCTCCCCTGATCATCTTCCAGCTCTCCTGATCATCCTCCAGCTCTCCTGACTGTTCTCCAGCTCCCCTGATTGTCCTCCAGCTCTCCTGATCATCCTCCAGCTCCCCTGACTGTCCTGAAGCTCCCCTGATTTCCCTCCAAGTCCCCTCAGTGCCCACATGTGCCATATTCYCAGCTCCTTAATCCTTCCCACAGAAATTACAGAGGCCAGTGCTGGCTCTTCTGCCTCWGTGATGTTCCTGAATCAGAGAAGTTTTGGGGACAGGCAGTTTCTGTTTGCAGCTCATCTGGGAGGGAAGCTGCTGGATTGAGCCTGCAGCCTCTGAGAAGCCCGAGGTACCCGAGGGCACAACTGCACAGGCTGCCCCAGCAACAGGCATGAGTCACACAAGGTCCTTGAATTATATTTAAAATGCTTCCAGTTGTATTTGAAAAACATCATGAGGCTGCTCAGGCTGAACAAACAGCCTGTTTCTRTGTACTGAGAGGAGTGGAAAATCTCTCTTTTTCTTCACATCTSTGCCCATGGTAATTAAACCCCACTTCACACGTGCTCTCGTGTGATCTCACTGCCTGAAGCCTCTGCTTCTGGAGAGGTGTGAGAGGTGTGGGGTGCTGGGAGCAGGGGGAACACGGCACAAGGGGCAGCTCCTGCAGGGGCACTGGTGGACAGGCACAGCACCCCGGGGGTGTCCCTGAGTGTCACCAGCCTGCCAGTGCCCTCAGGAGGRCAATCCTGCCCAGCCCTGCAGCACAGCCCTCTGCCTTCTTCCTCTCTTGCCTTGGAGAGGACAGMTCTGYGTCACACAGAGCTCTGGGCAGTGTCAGACASCACTGCCCTCCCCAGCACTGGCTCTGCAGGACAGCCTGGGGCCATGTGCRTGCTCAGGAGGGTCCTTCCCACTCCGGATCCCCGGCAATGAGACAGCTTGGCAAGACACGGAGTACCAGCAGCTGGCAGAGACTGCCCTGATCAAACCAGTGCTGCGTTATCAGACAGTCTGTGTAAGGGCTGCCAGGATGCAAACCTGCCATTGCAGAGCACCACTGCCACCAGCTCCAGGCTCCATCCTCCTCCCAACAGCACTCTGCAGCTGGCTTTAGTAGAAGCACTCATTTTATTACAGACCTTTGGAAGACACTGGCTCCGGTAACAGGAAATAAATAGCTATCAATTTCGCATTCAATTAAAATCTGTTATTAACAGTGAAGTTCRCTGAGGAAGTTCTGCAAAGGTTCGTCACATTTTGGAGTCACTCATTTTTCACGTTAATGAAGAGGTCCGCAGCGTGCTCTGATTAAAAATGAAAATAATTAAAACGCCAGAGCCGTGTGGATCTCATCAGTGCTGGTGCCTGGGGGAGTGCCCTGAGCTGCCCCCTGGAGAGCAGCAGAGCCCGGACACCGMGGGTGACACGGGTGACATCACACCCGACTTTCTTCCTCTTCCACAGCCCGCTGAAAGCCTGGGATGAATTTCAAAAGGTGCTTGCGGACACTGGGTCTCCTGCTCTTGCGCGGGAGGGTCCCGAAGCTGCTGGAGTAGGCGCTGCTGTGCCASAGCGGGGACACGGAGCCGCTGCTGTGCCACAGMGGGGACACGGAGCCGCTGCTGTGCCACAGCGGGGACACGGAGCCGCTGCTGGCCAGGCTGATGCTGCGGTGCCTGCGCAGGGAGCTCCTCCCGGCAGAGCCCTCCCCGTCCCGGGGGAACACACAATCATCATCCAGGCTGGACTGGCGGCTCAGGCTCTCTGCGGCAGAGTCCTCGAAGGCGCTGCCCTGGTAGAAGCTGTCCTCGCTGCCCACGGTCATGGAGCTCAGGCGGGAGCTGCTCTCGCTGGAGAAGCGGGGCTGGGCTGGCGAGAAGGGACCCGGCGAGCTGCAGCCATCGGCAGGGCCGGGCTCTCCCAGCTCCGCTGCGCCCAGCACAGCGTTGGCGTTCACCTCCCCTGGCAGCAGGAGCAGAGAGCAGCCGTGGTCAGCGGTGCCCGTGCCGGGAGCAGGATCCCTGATCCCTGTGCCCTGGCAGCGCCGTGCCCAGCCCCGGGCACAGGGAGCAGCTCCGGGCTGTGAGGGGCTCCCTGCACCCCGCTCCCCGGGCAGCCCATAAAAACCCAACCCAGCCCAGCCTCTTCCCCGCTAAGACCAAAATAAGGATGGGAAAAAAATATTTACCGCCCACACAAACTCACACCCCGGGACTGATGCAAAGAGCCCCGGGGGTGCAGGGGCCAAGCGGCAACCGAGTGCATCAGCCTGGGGACGGACAGAGGCGCTCCCAGGCCCTGCCCCTTGCCGGCATCGGGAGGGGACGGGAAGCAAAGGCACAGGACGGCAGAAGTGACGGTGCCCCACACCTACCGATGCCCCACACACGTTACCGATCCCCACACACGTTACCGATCCCCACACGTACCCATCCCCACACGTACATTGCAATGCCCCACATGTACCGATCCCCACACATACCCATGCCTCACACGTACCCGTCCCCACACATACACTGCAATGCCCCACACGTACCCATCCCCACACGTACCCATCCCCACATGTACCGATCCCCACACGTACCCATCCCCACACGTACCCATCCCCACACATACCCATCCCCACACGTACCGTGCAGCAGCTGCCGCTCCCGGGCCAGCAGCGCCCGCAGCTCCCCACATCGCTGCTGCAGCGTGGCCTGTGGGACACGGAACAGCCCTGTCACCCCWTGGAAACACACAGATCTCATCAGGAAAACAGTCTGGGAAAGTGCCATGGACACCCCCGCCCCCATCAGCAGGGAACCCACAGCAGCCACCTCCATKTGCCAGTGGAACACAATTAATGACATTACCTTGAGAGCCTGCAGCTTGGTCTCCAGCTCCATTTTCCTCAGGAACAAGGCCCCATTGAYRGTCTCTAACCTGTGGGAGCAGGAGATGCTGGCCCTGAAGCACAGAGGCTCTGCCCAGCCCAGCCCTTGGGGTTTCTGCCCCTCAGGCAGTGCAGGATCCTGYCCCCAGTGGGAGAGGATAGCTGCAGATATCAAACCAAACCCCATCCGAAGGAGAGGCACCCACCTCAGATAGTTCCCTGAGGACTTTATCAAGGCCACTATCTGCTTGTGGCCAAAGCCCTCGGTGCTCACGCCRTTGATGCTGCTGAGGATGTCACCTGCCAGGGACACGGGGTGAGCATCAGCAGCCCGAGCCCAGCTCCCACCTGCCCCAGAGAGCAGCAGCAGGCAGGCAGCAGGGCCAGGCCCCCTCAGCACAGAAGCCACGGGCAGGTACCTGTCTGAAGGCCAGAGAGATGGGCAGGGCTTTCCTCCTGGATTCTGCAGACACAAGTGCACACCTCCAGSGAGAAATCATTTTGGTGTGGAAACCTGATGGTCTGTTAACAGCAAAGGGACAGAGTTACCAGTCCTGGAGCCATGGAAGCCATGTGAAATTCAGTACTTGGTCAATGAGAAGGCTGTGATGAGCAGAGTGCATTACATGCAAGTGAGATCAAAATGCTATAAATGAGATGAAAATGCATTTGTGCAGCAGAAAACAATAGACACCTGACAGGTGCTTGTACACTGGGTTTGGGAAAAAACAAAAACAAAAACAAACAAACCTAATTTTAAAGCAAGCTGGTTATTCAGTATTAAAAACTCTGTAACTTTAACAAAGTTAATGTCAGCATGGGTGGGAATGGCTTTCTGGAAAGATGTCTCATGTTCAGGGGAACATGGCAAGGATGGGACCGGGGCTTCCCAAGGGATTGGCTCCTACTCATTGGGAATGCTGTGTGGAGTCAGCTGCTGCTTCCAGGCAGCTCAGTTTGCACAGGAAAAGACAGAATATTTAAACTTTTGCTCTTCTGGCCTCTGAAACTCATCATCCACACACATCCCCACACTCAAAGTGCTTTTTATCCTTGACTTGCACATTTAACTGAACATTAAGCAACTTTAATTACTCTGAATCCCTCGTGTGGTTGCGGGTGCTGACTCGAGTTTAGAAAGAAGCAAAGGCGGTGCCGCAGCCTGCCCGGATCCGGTGACAGCAGGAAACCTCTTCTGGCCACATGCAAATACCAGCTCTGCTTCCTGGAAACCGCCACTGCCACCTCAGCCCAGGGACAGCTCACGCTGCATTCCCGAATTTCCCAGCCAGTGGGGAACAAAGGGATGGAGGCCAGGGAYGTTCAGAGCTCATCTGGCCAAATCCCCCCGGGGCAGCGATTCCAGCCTTTGGTTCCAGCACTAAACTCGTGCTTAAACTGAGGGTGACGAGTGAAGCACGGGCTCCCTGCAGATGCTGACCTAAAGTTTCACATCATCTTATTGTGCTTTGCCTAAATTTACCTCACAGTGATGGAACTACAGCTTCTAAACATCCCCAGGAGCTGACAGATGCTGCCTTTCTGCAGCCCGGACTTCCTATGAAGGGCTCACACTGAATGTATGTTCAGGAAGAAAACGTGCCAAGAACAATTATTTTTAATCAGAATGCCACACATAATGAAAATCTGCCCTGACAATTTACACAAAAGCCCAATAATTGACTCAATTATTCTCCCTTCTGAAAGCTCTCCTCTGTTCAGGAGCTGAGTGCTGACCCCCTCATTAGCCAGAGACCCAAACTGGGCAGAGTTAAGCTTTTCCTAATACACTCATTTCACAGAAAATACTTTTTCCCTTTGTGTGCAGAGAGAGGAAAGCACTTTGAAGGTGCCCTGCTGCTGGCAGGCTGATCCCTCTGCTCCCAAACCACATCCCTTTATTCCTGGGATCATGTTTTAACTCTAGCCAGGAYTTTAGCAGGCCTGCTGAACAGAGTTACCTTTCTCACCAAAACCCACAAACACAAAATCCCCCACCAGCAGCACCCCTGGTAACATTCTGGTTCTCCTACTTGACGACTCAATGACTTTTACACCGAACAGAATCTCCCCCTATATGATTTAGCTGCTGCCCCAAAAGTCATGCTTAGCAGGTATTWATGGGCAAATATACCACTGGTGTACATCTTCTTCAGAAGTACATATCTCTGTGCATATTAAAGGGSGTAGCAAAAGGTAATTTTATAATAATTTTATATAAGGTAATTTTTAAAAAGAGTTTTTTGATCACTCTCATTTGAAAATATTCTCATATAAAATTCTCACAAAATTATTCACTTCTGGAGGAAAGAAGGCACTATCATTGCCTCTTACTTGGATTTGGATGGGATTTCTCCTGCATTCAACACTCTGACTTGTGAGAAGGCCAGAAATTCTCACCTGTGACCTGCACTAAGAAAAAAATCCTCAGAGAAGCATCCCTGTCTTGTATGAGTGCTGTGAGCTCCCCAAATCCCACAGGCTCTGACTGACACCCTCCTCTGCTCTGGCCTGCCTTCACCTGAGTTTGAGGGTGTGACACCTCACACTCTGCACCACATTTTGGTTTTAATGAATCGGCTTGTCATTTAAGCCTTACCTGGATTTCAAACCCAAAGGTCTCTTTGTCTTCTTTCAGTATAGCAACGAGGTGCCTGCAGGAGGAACACGCACAGTCCTGAGTGGTGTCCCCCCATTGCTCCTCCCTGTGCCATGGGGTGTCACTACACTGTCCCTCCCTGTGTCCATGGAGTGTCACCATGTCACCACGCCATGGAGTGTCACCATGCCATCCCTCCCTGTGTCCATGGGGTGTCACCACGCCATGGAGTGTCACCACGCCATGGAGTGTCACCATGCCATCCCTCCCTGTGTCCATGGGATGTCACCATGCCATGGAGTGTCACCATGCTGTCCCTCACTGTGCCCATGGAGTGTCACCACGCCATGGAGTGTCACCATGCCATCCCTCCCACGGTGGTGCTGCCTGTCCCCTCGCTCAAGCCCAAGGTCACAGCTGCACCTGCAGGTCCCAGGTGCTGGGYACCACTCCCTGCCTCACACCCCGATCCCACTGGGCTGGCACAATTCAGGGACACACATTTCATGCAGGATAAGCCAGGAGCAGGGACTCTGCAATCACAGAGTCACAGAATCATACCTCTGTGGCTTGGAGGAGTCTCCCGAGGAGCTGGATCTGGCTAAGGTGAGCTGTGACCAGAAACAGGAGAGGAAAGGCATCAGGAGGTTTGTGGTTCTTTGAGGCACACAGATAAAACCAGCAGTTTAGAGAAGAGCTAAAAACAGCCACCACCTCACACCAGTGTGGCCTCTGCCTGGGTCAAAAGAGAGCTTGAACTGTCTGACCAGGAGGAAAAGCATCCAGAGGTCAAATCCTCCTGTGAGATGCTCAGGGCCCAAATCACATCTCTGTTGTGCCAAGAGCTCATCTCACTTTTGTCCCTTTCCTCTACAAATCTGTGGGAGCCCCACACACCAAGAGCTCTGCACACCCAGGGCAGCCCCGCACACCCAGGGCAGCCCCGCACACCCAGGGCAGCTCTGCACACCCAGGGCAGCCCCGCACACCCAGGGCAGCCCTGCACACCAAGGGCAGCTCTGCACACCCAGGGCAGCCCCACAGCCACAGCAGCTGCTGCCAGCAGCGCTCACCTCTGGCTCTGGCCTTACCCTAGCCCCCAACACAAGTCCCAAGGAAAGGTTAAGTGCCTTTCCACAGCCCAACAAAGCCAAGCCTTGAGCGCACAGACGGTGCAGGTGATTTTTCTGGTTTTACTTCCAGATTATCACGTCTCACAGACACTTTCTGTCCAGGCTTCTTCACGTCAGACCAACAGTCCAGAGCTGGAACTGCTCAGCCAATGATTTACAGCCACAGCAGTAGGGTTCTGTGGGAATCCCGTGGGAATTGTGCTGCCCTGGGGGAAATCCCAGCGGCAGAGACAGCCCCAGCAGCCCCCACAGATTGTACAGAAACACTCCCAAATCCCCATGGAAGTGGCACATGGTGTCATTCCTGTCAGCGCTGCAGGCAGAGGGCAGCCAGGCCGCCTGGCTGAGGTAAATGTACATTTAAAGAAGCACCCAAAGAGCACAAACCCTCCCTGGCTCCCAGCACGGCTGGARATGGAGAGGAGCTCAGCCGGGGCCRGMCCCCACYGCCACCGCCCTTCACGGCCCGAGCATCACCCGCTCCTCGCAGAGCTCCCCACGCCACCAGCGCCGCCAAAATTCCGCTGCCATCCCCAAAACCAGCCCGGCTGACCGCGGCCACCCCACACCGGGAGCGGGCGGTGGCAGCAGCCCCTGCCCAGCCCGTACTGCCCAGCCCGTCCCTGCCCAGCCTGTCCCTGCCCAGCCCGTACCTGCCCAGCCCGTACCTGCCTGCGCCCCCGGGGCAGCGTCCCCACCGTGCTGGCCAGGTGCTGCATCCTCCTGCCGTCCGTGGGCACCTCCTGCTCCGTGCCCGGGGGGCCGCTGCTGCCGGGGCTGGGCTGCAGGAGCCTCCGCAGGGCCATGCCCAGGGCCAGGGCCAGGGGACAGCGGCTCAGGGAGAGCGCGGTGCCATGCCCAGGGACAGGGATCAGGGCTCAGGGAGAGCGCTGCGCCATGCCCGGGGCTCAGAGCTCGGGGCTCAGGGCTCAGGACGAGCTCTGTGCCATGCCCAGGGCTCAGGACTCGCTCTGTGCCATGCCCAGGGCTCGGGGCTCAGGGCTCGCTCCGTGCCATGCCCGGGGCTGCCACCCTCCCACAAGTGCGATAGCGGAAGGGCCCCACGTGATCTGTGGTTTAGGTGCGAGTTACACAAATCCCTCCGAGCACAGCCCCGGGCTGTGTGTGCCTCGTGCTCACACGGGAGTTAACAATCGGCCTTGGCAGTTACAGAAATCTGCTTAATTTTTCCATTCCTGCACACGGTTCTCACCGGCAGCTGCTGCTCTGCCAGGRTTTGTCCTTACAGCCCTGCCTGCCTCGGGCACTCACCTGACCTCGACCTGTTCGTACTCTGCCTTGCTCGGCATCCCTGGCATCCCTGGACTCGCCTTCTGGCAAAGATGGGGAAATAACACTGCCTTTGGCTGGTGGTGTCAGGGCAGCACCTGCAGCTGCAGGGGGAAACGGGAGCTGAAGGCCGGGAGCAGAAGCTGGAGGTGTGGCAGGGTGAGGGCAGGACAGTGCCCTCAGCACAGCACTCGTGTCTCCGTGGGGACCAAGGACTTCCCTGGCGCAGCAAAGCCCATGCAGAGTCTCCAGGACAGGGCACAAGGGGCTGCTGTGGCAGAGCTGGGACAGGCACGGTGCCAGGGAGAGCCCTGGCCAGGTGTCATCCCTGCACTTCCCTGGATGGCCAGAGCTCCAGGAAGGTTCATGACTCTGAGAACTTTGGGCCAGGTTGGTTTTTCTGCCCAGTTCATACCTGACCTGTTGCTATTTCAGCGAGGCTTTGAACATCCCTCAGATGTGCTGCTCCTGGGTGTGCTGGAGAAGCACAGGAAGCAGCCCTGGGTGTGGTGGGGTCACTGGGGTGGGTGTCTGTCCCTGCTGTCCCTCAGCCACAGGCCAGCAGTGCAGGAGGAAGGAGAGCAGTGGGCAAGCCCAGGGCAGAGCAGTTTGCCAGCCCTGCAGCCACAGCCAAGCCCTGAACAGCCACGGGGCAGGGCCCAGCCCCAGCCCCAGCCCTGCAGCCTGGCTGAGCCCTGTGTCCCAGCAGCAGTGGCACTGCTGGCTGTCAGTGACCCGCAGCTGCTGCCACCGGCTGGACACCCCCCAGACCCCTCTGAAACACTCGGTGGCAGCTGCTGTGGAGACCTGTGCACAAATACCAGGGACAGAAACTGCACAGGGCAGCCAGACTGGGACACGGTGAACCCTGGCTGGGGTGTGAGCCTGCAAAGGGGAAAAGCACGACCCCAGCTATCAAAACAGAGGAGTGATAAAAACATACAAGTTACGGCCGCTTTTCTGAGTAGAGACCTTTCATGCACCTTTAGGAAGCATTGCCACACTCRTGTGTGACGGTGCCCGCGGTCCGTGTCAGGACAGGGACCTCTCCTGGGGACAGGGCAGCGCTGCACACCGCAGCAGCACCACAGCAACGGGCTTCGGTGTCTGTCCTTCAGCTCCGAGTTCCCTGGGGGAACCCCTCCGGGTTAAGAGGGGGAAAAAAGATGTTGAAAGAGCCCAGCAGGCACGGGGGAACGCTCTCTCCCTTTTCCTGAGAAAACTCTCTGGCCCCGGGTGCCATCGGCTCGCTTGCCAAGGCTCACTGAGCAGCGCGGGGAGCGGCTGACTCAAAGCCTCTTCCCCTTTTCCTGCTCACCTCACCCCCGCTGAGAGCTTGAAAACAAAGCGCGTTTCGGTTCCTCCGGCAGCCCCTTCTGACGTTCCTGAAASCCGGTGACTCATCTGCAAACAAGCTGAGAGCAGAAATAAACACCTCTCATCAGAGCACAGAGCAGGCTGCGAGCGGCCCCAGCGGCCCCGTKCCCCTCCGCTGCCCTGCGCCCCTCTCCAGCCACCCCTCACCCCCGACAGGCACCCCACAAACCCTCCACCGAGGTGTCCCCACAGCTGCCAGCCCGGTGCTGGGTGGGTGCCGCAATGGGGGCACGGCATGAGGGGACAGGAGCATCCCCT
>CADDXX010000592.1:0-31193 GCA_902810485.1 Alauda arvensis
AATTTTACACCTATTGGACTGCATATTTAAAAATATAACTTATGATCGATCAAGTCATGATATGAAATTACTAGATCCATTCAAATCCATTAGTTTTACTGGGATTTTCTCAGTGGAAGAAAATAAAATCTATTGTACAATATTAAATTAAAAATATGGAGTCCCAACTACTACTTTTCATTCATTTTTATATACAATTATGGCCTTACAAAGGAAAAACAGAATAAGAAATAGATACAACGAATTTACAAGTGGGTAATTATGTGATATAGTGATTTTATCATACAGGTTTTGTATGGTCTGATAGATATTATTCCTGCATAATACTGTGGTATGATTTTTCAACTTTTTTTTGAAGTGTGACTAGATCTTGAATAACAATTGTAACTTATTCCAGAACTGTATATATTATTTTCCTGGACTACTGCTTGTTATTTTACTGACCTTGAGTTTGAAATAGCTCCTAGAGAGAAGTGACAATTACCTTACCTTCACACCTGCTGAATTTTTCATCTGCATTATCTTTCTAAAAGAATCATCACAAAGACCTAAGATAGCACTAGCTATTTGTACAAAGTTCACAGCAGAAGATCTGCTAATTCAGATGCACAGATGATCATTACCTTTTCCTCATACGAGGAATAAAAGAGGAGTGCAGTTCTTTTTTTCTAAAGGTGACGTTAAACCTTCTACTTTAAGGATAGTGGATCCTTATTTCACACTTTTTAAAAATCTGCTGTCCACTGTTTGCCATTTACTTTAACACCAGTTACTCCTTTGAGCACAGGTAGGAAGTGAAGCAGAAAATGTGTTGGCGTAAGAAAATGTTGAACAAGAATTTCCATGTCTATGCTGTTTGTATGTGCATTGCATCAGCGTTCTCCTTTTTATACTTTTCACAGACTTTGAATTGAATGCTGTTGCACTCATGGTCAGAATGCCTATTAAACAAAAAAAACAAAAACAGTGAACAAACAAAAGCTAATTTATTGGGATCTTTTGAATACTGTAATGGGAATTGAATTTCTGTGACAGGATGGTTGGTCACAGTCCAGAGGGTGATGGGAATCTTTGTTGCAAGAGTCCTTGCAATGACATCCAGCTGGATTGAGCAGGGCTCCTCGAATGGCTGATCTGCTCTGTTCTTGTGTGCAGCTGGGCTCCGCTCCCACATGACCCCCATTTGTGCTAAGCTTGGTGCAAAATATCTCTGAACCACTTCATTTATTTGAGGAAGATTGTCTTATGTGAACATATGCACCTGCAAGCACAGTTTATATTGGCTATTTACAAGAACTTTTTAATGTACCATTTCCATCAAGTTTATATTAGGAATGGCCTGTGACTGTCTCTGGCCACATTGTCCATCCAGGAAGTTAATCAACCACACAAATTGTATCTGTCAGTCGGTGCAGATGCAGCAGAAGCTGCTGGGGGAATCTTCATGACTGCCTGAATCTCAGCCAGTTTGTTGGCTCTTCTATGCAGACAAATGGGGAGCTCCTAGGTTATCCTACCAGAAATAGATAACCAAGGGCAGTGGATGCATGCACAGGCATCCCAATAACCTGCTGCTATTCCACAGCTATAGCCTAAAGTCTGTAGGTTTTGCCATAGGACTGTCTTCTTCAGCATGAGTGGTTTGAAACTTGAGTCAATGGCTGTCTTGATTTCGACACAAAAATCCCGTCTGTACAACATGAATAGAAATATTTATAATTTTATACTGTAACAGAGGAGATTAATATTAAAGAGATGCATCTACTAACATCTGCACATGAGTAAAAGGAAGGATTTATATGCGGATCCTTTCCTTGGAAGATATATAATTCAAGCAATCTGTCCTTTAACAACAAGCAACAGATCTGCTTGTCTACAAATCCCATTAATAATAAGCTTCAAAAAGCTTCCAATAAGCTTCAGACATACGAGTATGCACATGCATTTATTCATCCAAGGTTATAAAAATAGGTGTGCACAGAAGCAAATAAATAAAGTACTGAATTGAAAAAGGATTCAAAGATTGTAAGTTCCAATATCTTTTACTCTCACAGGCTGACTTACACTGATGTCATAAGCAGCTTTATTTCATATTTGTAGCTCCTCTCAACCATGGTATGTTGTAAATGCATGCTTAAGGGACTCAGAAGCAAAGTCTCAAAAGAACTCATCTTAAGTGCATTGAAGTAAAAGCTGAAAATGTACCAGGTTCCCAAATTCCTTTTGACTTCAGAAAGACAGTCATATAAAGTGCTCACAGCTTTGAGCAGCGAAGGCAAGGTCCAGGATGAAAACGGTAATCTCTGTGCAACTGTGAACTCTGTTGTGGTGATTGCCTCAGAATAAATGTATGAAGTTGTTTGTTAACACCATCACAGGTGTTATTTCTACAGGCTCCACTTGGAAGTTGGTAACATTTTTTGTGGATTATTTCCATTCTATGAATTCTCCATATTTTTAAAATAGAAATTTAAGGATGTGTTAAATAAGAAAAAATTTAAATATGCTCTTCTGGCTGAATGAACATCAGAAAGTTACATCATAAATTGTTTTGGTTATTGAATGCAATGGGTCTAATATTTCTGTGGATTAATAATTTTGGTGTGATGTACTAATATTACACCAACCATATGCTTTGTCATATGTGCTTTCCTAGTTGTCAGTTCAGTATTATTTCATTTTACATCTTTTTGTAGAACTGCTCATAGATTAACAAAGTTATAGTGGACTAAAAACCAAAAAAACAAACATCATTCTTTGGCTGTACAGTGCTCGAGCTGCAAGGGACAGGGGGATAGTATTTTCACCAAAATAATATGAACCTCATGAGTATCTAACATTCAACTATCACTTTTATGCATTTCAGTATTTAATTTTGAAAGTATTATACTTCTCTCCAAACATTGTTTGTTTTTCCTGTCTTGATGATTTCTTTGTTCTACTATCTTTGTTTCTAATGTAACTTTTTATTTGTCAGTCCTACAAATATGCTCACTGTTGTAAAAGAAACTTGCCTGCATATTTTACAAACTTATTTATTGCTGGTTACTACACATGAGTCTCTCTCACACTATGATTACAACATATATGACAGCAGCTGAAGCACTAAGTAAGAACAGATTAAAAAAGTTATTATGAAATGGAAGATGATGATTCCATGAACATAATGTACTGAATCCCACATGCACTTGTACTTCAGTTGTAGGTTTTAGAACTATTTAATAGGTAAGAGTGAGCATGTTTTTCTTTCAGATGCTCACACAGATAAATTGTTCACTTAATTTTGCTTTTTTCCTGACCAAATACAAACATCCTTATTATAGAGTGTGTAACTTCAGCCCTTCCGTGCTAAACTAGCACTGGGTGGTACATCAGTTAAGACCTTGATACCTACTTAGCCTGACATTTTGGTGCAAATATTTTCTTGTTGGCAATCTTTTTCCATGTATTTCTCTTAACAGTGACTCTCCATATTGATTGAATTCCCAAATCTTTCATTGTTTTAATTTTGTTTTTTGTACATTCTTATTTAATTTTCCACCTTACACAGCAATCTGCATGATTCTTTCCATATTTTTGAAAACAGAAAATCTTCACATGCAACTTCTATCAAAAGCTTTTTGTTTACTCATCTGTCCAGTTCAGATTTCCTGTTCATGTTACCATATTGCTTCTACTTATCTCCCTGATAGTAGCTATTAATCATTTAATGGTTGAATCAAAAGTCCAAGTCTAATATCCTTATCCTTTGTAGGGGGCTGATTTTTTTTCCTTACCTCAGATACTTAGTTCCCTTTGCTTGCTATTCCCCCAACCTCACTCAGAATAACGCTCTGCATCTGAAATAAATAAAAGTGTAAAATGTAAAGTTGCATGATTAGTTATCATCTCTCTGAAAATGTTTTTTGTTAAACCATGACCAAATGCCAATTTACCTGAGCATTAGTAGATGTGTTCTAACATCTTATTTATGTCATTGAATATTATCTTACTCCTCAAGATGTCCAGGTCAATTAAAATAAAATACGCATAGAGAATATATCCAGTGACTCTGAATAAATGATACAGGATATAACATCTGTAGAACATGCTGCCAATTATTAAAAAAAAATTGATAAATATTTGAGTAGCTAGAACTTGAAAATCATGAAAATTATTGTTAACATAATTTTTATTTTCAGATTAAGTTAAACCAAAACTTAAGATCTTTTTTTTCTTAAAATGGAGTTGGATATCTGTGATTAAATCCAAGAACATTTATCTTGTTGCAGTTATCTCTGTAAAACTGATTTTCCTTTTATTATTATTAATTAATGAATGGGTGAAATCTTTCACTGGTTCATTCATATAATTAGCTTATCAAAATTAGTGTCCTTGTACCTGTTTAACATAGTCCCAAGTGATTTAATGTTAAATTAGCAAATTATGTCTAAGGAGACTACTATCACAGTAAAGGAGACAAACGTTGTGCATACCTCAATGCTAAAATTAAAAAGTATGAAAAGGTGATGAGTACCATAGTGAGTGAGGTAAGTATAATATCTGAGAAAAACTTGCAGTTTTCAGGTTGAGATTAAAAAAATATCATCTAAATCAGACATAAGCCTTAAAAACAACACATATGCTAGATTTTAGTTCTGCATAAAGTTTGTGTTGACTCCTTCAGAGAGGTGTTTGTCATAATCTGCCCTCAAATGCAAAATTACCATTGATTTCATTAGGAATTTGAGCTGATGAAGGCCTTTAGAGTTTTGTTTATTGAATAATTATGTTTATTATAGTAGTTTAAATTGCAAGATAATGGCAAAACAAATTTTTATTTCTGTCATAGAAATTCTAGGGTTGTTTTGTAAAGCTGTAATGAGGTGGTAAATGTCCTTTCCCCAAGAGCTTCTCCTTTTTGGTCCCCCTCCCAAACAAGGGAACAAAATCTCAAACCCAAATCACCCAGCTCAGCCCTTCTCCCTCCCAGAACAACACAAACAAAAAGTTCATTATAGCTTCTGGATTTGACTGGCTTATGTACTCTTTTGTAAAATATACTGCTGACAGTCCTAATTTTCAACTCATTATCAGTTTTACACAGCCCAGCATGTTGAAAAATACTAAGTATGTTATGAAAAAAAATCTTCTTTCTTCTTAAGGAGGAATCATAATTGCACATTCTTACAATGTAAAAGGTTCTGTAACCACTCCATTCCTGGTGTAGCATTGATAGAGTACGTTTAATAAATCAGGTTTGTAGCTCATTCAGAAATGACAATCCTTGGGCTGTGTTATATTTTCAGCTGTATCTGTGTCATGCAGAGTTCTGTTCTGTACCTCAGTAATTGCCAGTTATAAGATATAAATAAAGGTTAGATAACAATGACACTTAAAGTGTGCACTTTAAAATGGTTTGACATCACAGCATTTAAATCACCAGTGTCTGGCAAGATGCCTCACAGCAGTATGTTGTCTTCTGCTGTCTTAAGTAGGATTAATAATTCTGCAATCAACTGCTCACAATTATGTTTAGTACTACAACACAGGTTGAGATCAAGGGCAAGTGTGTTATTTACCTTTGCTTACTCCAAAAACTGTTTTGCAAACAAAAATTTTGTGGTTGGGCATAACCCCGGACTTGCACTGCTGTTATTATGTATGGCAGTGAAACAAAAACCATGAGGCTTGATCTAGGGACCAAGCTGAAGTACAGATGTCCTCATGGTTGGGACCTGTCACTGGGGACTAAGCTAAAGACTAAGAGGGGCATGTAAACAGTAAATATTTATTTGCAGGGCACACTATGAGAGCAACTCTCTACTGCCCTTCATTTACGGGGACCTTATGGTTGTTCTTTCTGCTAGACAGACTCACCATGGACTGAGAAATACTATACAAGGTAAAACACACACACACACACAAAATATTTCATGCTTTGTGTAACATATTTAAGAGTTTTACCTCCTCTTGGAGAAATACATCACACTGTGTAGGCATTTATTAACTAGTAATTCAGATACCAAATTTTAGGCATCCAACTCCAAAATTATTTCTTTGTTTGAAATCATATATACATATACATATATATATATATATATATATACACACACAAAGTTTTAAACGGCAGACTGCACTTTCATCTCATTCAGCACAAAACCCAAAATAGGTGTTAGCCCACTGGTAAACACACAAGCTGCCACTGCTCATAAGGCCAATCTGATGATGAGGATGTTATCCAAGCTGGAATGGTGTCTGCTATAAAAGGGATATCAGCAATACTGTGCTTTCCACACTGCTGTGCCAGTATGTCTCAATCCTGACTTTGCTCAGTGATGGAGCACTGAAGCTGTTCTTACTTGCAGTGTTTAAATCAATTCTTATTAGAGATAGTGGGAATTTAGCAAGGTTTTACATTGTTACAAACTTTTACTGCTCATAGTTCATCGACTACACATGTGCTGCCAAGCACTAGCAGTGTTTAATGTTGCCCTGATACAGTTTTAAATAAAACATGTTTATTATCATAAGCAGAAACCAGGCTTTACAGAAGGTAGAACACAAGTGCCAGATATTAAAGAATGCTTTGTCACCTCACAGTAAAATGTCAGCAAGAGTATTTTTTCGTGAGATTGAAGACCTATTCAATGACAAGAATCTTGGTGATGCTTAGCAAGGACTTTTAGACCATGCACATTATTTAGGCACTTTTTTGGTACCTACAATTATCTGGTTTGAGATGGTAGGTGGTTTTGTGTGTTCTCTTCCCTCCCTATTCCTTTTCAATTTATTTCCCCAGAGAGTATGGGTTAGGCACAGCAGCTGGCTGTCACTGTGACTTGCTTTTTACTCAGCTGTGGAGCTGAGCTGAATAAGGAACAAGGAGAAAAAGTCAGCAAAGTTGTCCAAAGTCAGTCACTGCCACAGCTGAAACTGAAACATGGAATCATATTGACTCCCAGCCTAAATGTTTCAGGACTTGCCTGCTTCTAATTAATTCCTGTAAATTTTGGAAACTGTCTCGCTATTCTGTTACATTTCACTTATATTTCTACAGAGGAAGAGTGGTGGTAATCATGAAGAAACAAAAAACAGACAACCCATACTGTGAGCTAGATATTTTGAGCTACTCTATGCAGAAATTTCTATATTTTTTTATTTGTGACTGTGATTATTGTTTCAATTCAAGATTTGTGAATTCACTGGAAAACAGAAAGATAGGTCTAACATGGGAATGAAAGTATAGAATAGTGAACAGAGTGGAGTAAATGTTTAAATGTTTAAATGTTTTTCTCACTGAATGGTGATATATTTTAATGTATCTTGATTAATGCTATTTAAAGAATATTATTTTTTAGAATTCCAACCATACTTTTAATAAAAGACAAATAGATTTATTTTTATTGGCCCCAAGTGAAATGCTGATATTTCTTTACAATGAGTGAAAGTGTATAGCTATTTCATTTCTTGCTTTACTTTTCTAAAACTATCTATACTATCCACTGTGGTTTGGATATTATTACACTCTCCTTAAGATTTTTTTCTGTTTTGTTTGTTTTTATATAAAACCTATTTAGTCTTAGAATTGTAGGTAACATTTGCTCCAAGTAGCATAGCAACTATTCAGATATATGTAAATTTGTTGCATATGAGCTAGTCCCATACCTATATATGCTACATCTGAGTCAGTGCAGTGCTTTACATCAACTGAGYAATCAATAATCTTGCTGAGAAACCAGGCTGGGGATAAGTGATAATGTGAAAAAGTTCTTCCACAGCTGCTATGTTACTTCATGTAGGCATAACTGAATATTTGGAGATAACTTATGTCTTGCAGATGTATCATGGAATCTCTCATGAATAACAGAAGCAGTGAAGTAGGGATAGCACTGGGACTACCAGGATACACAAAAAGGAAAAAGATAATTTTAGAAGGTAATGGGAAAAAAAGGAACTTGCTAATGGAACATAGAGATACAGCTGTCAACAAAACCTGGAGGTGTGATTGTGGGCAATAACTGAAGTGAAATAGAGTCTCTAAGGATTATGTGAAGGGGTCACATAAAAAGTCATTCACCTTGTAAAGACAGCAGAATTGAATATATTTTTATCTTTTTAAATTTTAAAATATATTTGTATAAAAAGTTTAAAATATTTTTATTTGTTGAAAATTGTTACTTTAACTCAGACAATTGATACTGCTGCAGCATTCTGTGCAGCTTTAGGTGAAAGAAAACCAGAGAAATGACAAAGACCTTGAGCTTTCTTGTCCAGTGTAAAAGTATATCAAACAGTCTGAGGAAAAGCAGTTCCAACATGCCTTGTTCTATGATTTTCACAAGGAGCAAACTATGACTGATCTTTAATTCCCCAGGCTGTTCTTTTGGACTTTTTGGAAGACAGGCTCAATATGCACATTTCTCCTGTTTTTGGGAATACTCCCTCTGTCTTCATGACCTGCTAAGGGTGAGAGCAGCCAGATCTCCCAGCATCACTGGATATTGCTTTTTATTTCTACATACTTGTAGAGGTTCAACCCTCTCAAGTAATCCCTGACTCAGCTCTTATTCAATCTCAACCTTGCACCTTTTCACTGACCACAGGGGCCTCCAGAGCCCCCAGTGGTGAAGACTGAGCGGAAGAAGGGGTTTAATGACCTGAGTCTCATCTGTGTCCACTGTCACTTTGTCATCTGCAGCCCAGGTGTTGGCTGAATACTTTCAGAGCTCTGTTGGAGAAGAGATTAGAGCCTATAAAGAGCATATCCTGAGTGAACATGTATTGCAAAAACCACTTAAATGTCACATCTGCTGCTAGGCTATTGCATTGTGGCTAATTCAGTTATATCTCTGAATATATCTCAGTTATATCCAATCAATGCTGAAAACCAGCACTGTTAGTTTGAACCAAATGGTGGATAAAGTGTTTGTGATATCTCATAATGACTCTAATAGTGAGGACAAATCTTGCAAATGTAAAATGTCCATTAAGAAACACATACAAGGACATTGTACTCTGAGATATAGTTGCTGGGCAACAAAACAATGCCATATATAGATATGACCAGAAGATAACTTGAAGCAATCCTCAGAATGGAGAAGGAAGGAAAACACTCATTAGGGACTGTAGATAAAATTAGAGCAAAAAATAAAGTATCAACATACATATGGTATTATGCAAAATTAAGATTTTGTTATGGAAAAGGAATGAACAGAAAAAGCTCAAAAAAAAAAAAAATCAACCAAAGAAATAAAACCACACACGATGTCTTCAATATGCCAACTTCAACATCCCAACCCCAACTGGCATAGATAAAAACATAAATTCAGTACCATGAGAAAATGTTCAGATTAATTTGCACAAGACCTCCCAACAAAGCAAGGAAAAAGAATGATTAATCTTTGCCAGCTATTGAGGGCACTCTAGATGATTTACCAGATTAAACTGCTGACTGTGTGTATTTTTACATGCAAAGCATCAGTGTCATTGGAACAGCTTGGCAGTGTTTCACATGCCTCCTGACAAGTATTGTTGGGTACAAAGGGCTTTGGGTATGAGCAGAGCCTGCAAGTCAATAGTGACATAAAGTAAGCTGGGCTTTAAAGAGAAGTACAAGGATTATAACAGATAATTATAACAGATGATATTCTTACTAAAAAAAAGTTAAAGAAAAGGCAAGCCTTAACAGTGGTGTGGGGATATAACTGCTTTAAGCAACTTTTCTGAAAGCATTTTAGGTCAAACTGAAGCTGGGAAGACCTACTGCTGCCTTCTTCAGCTGTCATTTGATTCTGAAAAACTCCCTCAAGCTACTGAGGGCCATTAGAAATATATCCAGGCCATGGAAGTAAAAAAGGAGGCCAGAAATTTGCTATACAAAAATTGATCAAAAGCCTGAGAATATTCAAATAGCAGAAAAAGAGTAAAATGCAGAAAAAAAAAAGTAAAATACAGAAATAACTGAAAATCAGGAACCAATATTTAATGAAGTAATGAAATGTATATGTGGGTCACTGACCCTGAAGTACCATAATCCAGTAGCCCACAGTGTAATGAGACTGGGCTGGTTTTTAAGAACTTTGAGGAGCAGCATTTAGAAAAATTAATATGATAGCATTTTCTAGATAGAGACAAGTACAGATACCATTCAGGAAAGTAGCTCATGGTTGCATTCTTCAAAATGGAATAATTCAGCTTTCCTCAGCTCTGGGCTCAGGATGTTTGTGCAGGCAGATCCCAGGTCATTAAAAACCATCATGAAGCATCCACAGCCAAGTGCACCTGAGTGTGCACAGCACATGTTACTGGGATTTGAGCATTAGGGTGTGAGAACAAGGTGCTAGTCTGGGCAGCTATTCTGTATATTATACCTGCTTTCCTGCATGCAGCAGAAATGACATGGCTCTGTCAAAAAGGGGATAAAGTCTGTCTCTATGTGAAAAAAAATCCTGTAAGCTAGGAAATATTAGGAATGGAAATGAAAACAAACAACAAAATGTAATTAGGCCAATATCATAGTGGTATCCATAGAATCCATGATATTTCTTGAACATTATTGGTTGAACTTTCTCAAGAAGATGAAGCAACAGTGGAAATAGAAAATATTCTGGGTAGGCTGCAAGAGATCAGAAGCATAGATGACCAAATAAGATTTAAACTTGGAAAAAGTGCTCCATACAAAATCATGAATTATATACAGAAGCCAGTAGGGAACTATCCTTTTTTCTTACAAAAATTAAGGTAGTGAGTTGAATTACTTAATAATAGATTTATTAAAAAAATTAATAGTTGGGGGTTTTTTCATGTGATGCAATGTAATTTTGTAGAATTTATTCCTGCATGTTTTGGATTAGAAATAGATCAAGAAACAGAATAAAAAACTCAGCCTTTACTGTAAGTGAATTCCAAGTTATTGCATTCTGGACCTTTTAGTGCAGGATTGATTCATTTTCATACTTTTTCCATCTCTGATATTTTTCCTTCCAGCTGTTGCCATTAATCACATTCATCCACTTTGGATGCAACCACATCTCCTTACCACACATGCACTGATTGCAAGATTCAGGAATTTCAGAATAACCTGAATTTGGTTCAACAGAAAATGCAATTATTTAGCTCTTAGGGTTGGTTAAAATGAAAGAAACAAATGCCATAGCAACTTATTATAATGGAAAAAAAAAGTAAACCATGTGTAAGAAGAATGAGTGGGACTTGAACTTGCCAGAAACTTGATCTGAAAACAACCCCTATGCAAGCATATCAAAATTCATTCGTTTTCTTGCCTTTAATACTTGTACCAGAATATAAAAATCTAAATTATTATGATGGCAATATTAAAAATGGAGAAAAATCCTATGTGCAGAGTGACATGAACTCTTTTCTTAAAGTATGCTCTATCAGAAAAGACAGTACTGTATAATTCTTTTTTCTCATTTATATCTTTACAGACGCCAATTGACTCAAAAAATTACTCTGACTGAAGCTTTTGAGTGTTTCTGAGCCATGAACAAAAAGAGGATGCAGAGACTCATTTTACATGACTATTGTTGCTAGGGAGAGTGCTCCACTGGGATCCTTCCTAAGCTTGTTTGTCTCACTCAGCCTGGGATTTTCAAAGAGACAGTTCACTGACATAGCAGAAACTCAGAGTGCTTCAGGTTTTTTATGGTTTTTTTCATCATCTTTAATTCCGTAACTATGGAATTTCTAAACAATAGGTCAAATCCTCCGAGGATAGTAAATAGTTTTAAAGGATTTTTTGAAACATGCAGAGTTACAGCAATTCTGTAGCCCAAGACTGGCAGCCTGTTAGTGCCTACAGAGAGGTAAAAAATCCCAGTAAATTCAGAACCAGTCAATTACAGCTTAAGAGTCTGACCTGATTCCTGTCATGTTAATTCTCAAGTTTATTACTGACTTAAGGAAAATGAAAATCAGTCCTAACAAGTGTTAATCATTGCTCTTTCTGATTTTCTTACCCTTAATATTTTATATCCTGGTTTTTGGCCCATTTATAACTTCCTTCCTTCTTTCCTTCCTTCCTTCGTTGTATAATAACTTGATTCACACCACCACACCTTCATTATAAAAGATTTTTTCAGATTCTTGTATTATATTCTATGGCAGTGTGTTCTTTCAGGATTTTTTCCCTCTAGAAGCTGACATAAAATATGTTTTCTTGCTCTCAGAMTTGAAACATAAAAAACGTAGTGAACTTTTACATAAACGTAATTATACCAGTTGTAGGTGAAAGTTAACAAGCTTTTTTAACTGATAATCTAGTAAGAATGTTTTGTGTAATTGTAATAGAATATAAAAAGAGAAAATAGTCTGAAGTATTTATAAAATAACAACAAATGAATGCAAGGTGTTATCTAACAGCCTCATATAACATGAGTGTTCCAGTCTCTTCCAGTATCACCTGTGAATACATTCTTCTCTGCAGACCTAGGATGATTGGACAATAGTGTCCCCTTTATCTTATCTCAGGTTCCTGACACAGTCCAAAGTCCAGTTAGTTGGCCTGTTTGGGGATGGATGGGTGGACTTCAGTGGTCACAGATGAACAGCTGCTTCTTTGCAGTTTGCTACAGTGGGCAAAAGTCCTCTGATGATTTTAGTAATTTTCAAGTCATTAAGCATTTGAATGTATGCAGAATGTAGCACGGGAAATACGGAACACAGTTACAGAACTGTGGTCTTTCATCCAGATCCCATTATGCACAATTTAATAATATTTTATAAATACAAGAGRTGAAGAAGTTTTCTTTTGTACGAGGACTATGACTGGCATGCTGTTGTCATGACTCAACAGGAGACTTTTTTCAGACTCTCTAGCAAACCTCAATGCCTCAGAAATATTTGTGATTTTTATTTAGTATGATGGAAGGAACAAGAAGTGTTTTCTTTCATTTTCAGCTGACTGAAATGTTAAAAAGAATTTATACAAATCAGGCTTATGTCAGTCTCATTAAGACGTTAATTTTGCAGTCCGATTAATTGTAATATTTTAAAAATTTTTGAGCTATTTTTTCGACTATCACCAAGGCAAATTTTCTTTGAAGATATGTTTGAAAGATTTTTTTTCATGGCCTATAGCAGGCAGATTTGGGGTCTGGAGGTGACAATAAGGAATGTGTAACCAACTTCAGCAGCAAGAAATTCTTATCAATGGACAAAACAGCATTCAGAGGGAAGTGCACAGTTTATTTGTATAACATATATTCAAAATAATTTTGAGGAATTATATAGTATATTTGTTCTTCTTTTAATAACCTAAACAATTTTTTGGGGTTTTGGTTTGTCAAGTTTTTTGGGTGGATTTAATTTATTTTTATTTTTTCCCTTGGGCAGGTAGCCAAGTTTGATGTTTCCATTGTTAAGAAAAATTGCTAATGATACTTAATTATTTCATGTTCAGTCCTGTTGATTTTCATGAGCAAGTCAAATAGCCTTATCAAGTCAGAGAAATCAATTTGCACATTTTCTGTTTTCTAACCAGCCTTTTCAGTTTGTACAAGCACTAGTGCACATTTGTTTTGGTTTCCATCAGTCTTTCATTTCTTCTGACTCTCTGTTGCCTTTGGCATCCTTTCACATACAAGCACACACCATTACACAGGTAAAATATAAGTGCTAGAGCCTCCACATATTTTATACAGCTCTAAGGAACTTATTCTGAATTTCTCAGGTGTTTTATTGGACTCTGGTTTGGGACAGTGACTTCAATTTTTTCAGCCACTATCCACCTGTACGTTGCTCTAAATGCTCCCTCCATTTAAGCAGGCTGACAGGCAGATTCACTGATACCAGTGAGATAAGTCATTGCTCATTTAACACAGGCAAAAGGACCTGCAGCTTTCAGCTTTCTCCATTTTACCAGTGCCAGCTTCTACTATTACAAAACGTTGACATGTAGGCACTGAGGCTGGGCTCGTTAATACTGCTCAAGGAAGTACAGCATCTGTGCTTGTCAGACAGAAGGATAGAGCCTTGGGCTCCTTACTCATCACTGCCGTTTGGAGCAAGGGACTTGTAGCTGTAGCCAGGAACTATCCCTCTTCAGTGAAACATGGTACAAACGTAATTGAAATGGGAAGAGAAGTAGAAAGGGAATATTTGCTGTCCTCTAACATTTCTTCATGAGCAAAGCAAATCTGCCTTCCAGCTTTTTGTATCTAAGAAGTTTGGAAGGATTTTTACCTTTACTGTAGCTAAAGTATTTGCATAAAAGATTAATGTGGTTATTCCACAGCTGAAAAGCACAATTACTATTGATAAATTACATTTAAATCACATATTCTGGAAAGTGGATGTATGCATCTTATTTGAAAAACAATATTTTAATTTGATAATGTATCATGGTATGTTCACAGTTCTGAAGTTACCCTGCAGGTAAATGGACGAACCACAACTTATGCTTTAAACCACAGTTAGGGATACACACTCTGTATCCAGAGCTTGGGGTTGTTTCTTTCTGGATTCTGAGGTATTTATCCTGTTTTGCATTGGGTTTTGCATCCATGTTAATATTTTGGCAGCGGGTCACTCCAAGGGTGTCTTCTGTGGGGTGGGACCAAGGCTGACCATACTGGATGCATCCAACTGGTTCCAGCCAGTTCCAGCCATCTCTGCAGCAGATCCACCACAGGACAAAGCTGAACACATCAGTGGATAAATACAGGACAAAGCAGCAGTGTGAGAGGGAGAGGAAAAGGGGTGAGAAACAGCCCTGCAGACATTATTGTGAGAGTACAAGGAGAGGCAGTGGTGCTGCAGGTGCCAGAGCAGAGATTCCCCTGCAGCTTGTGGARCAGACCAGAGTAGAGCAGGTATCTCCCTGCAGAYAATGGAGACAAACATGCCAGAGTAGATGGCTTCTTCTGAAAAAATCTGCATGTCATGGAGAGCCTGTGCTGGAGCAGGTTCTCCTGACAGGAACTRCTGCTGGTAGAAAGCACACACTGGATTGGGTTTATCCTGGAGGACTGCAGCCTGTGGAGAGGACTGAGGCTGGAGCAGCTCTTAAAAGTAGCCCACGGGAAAGAATCACGTTGGAGCAGGGCAAAAGTTTGAGGAGGAAGACGTGTCAGGATGTTTTAATGGACTCAGTGCAATCTCCTATTTCCCATCCCCAATGCACTGCTCAGAGTGAGGGGAGATGGAWGAGTCAGGAATGAAGGAATTGCATTGAGAGTGGGAAAAGGAGCAGAGTCAGAGGTATTTARAAGTATTTAGATTTTTGTCTGTATTTCTCAATATCCAAATTTGTTTTACTTGATAAGGAATGAAACTAATTTTCCCCAAGTMAAGTCTGTTTTCCCTATGATGGTAATTAATAAATAATCTTCTTATCTTTATCTAGACCCACAAGCTCTTTCCTTTTCCCCCCCTGTGCTGTTGAGAAAAGAAGCTGAATTGGCATCTGGCATCAAGACAAGGTCAACTCACCTTGCTTGAAAGCATCTGAGTTCTTGCTTCTCTCACTGGGCTTCACTCTGTAAACAGTGGATGGAAGTAGGCACCTTTAGAAGGAAATGCATCTGACCTGTCTAAGAGTGAGCTGAAGCAAATGCTACCTTGATGTTACCTTGATTAGAAAGAGACCCGAGAGTGACTAGTTCAGTCTTAGATGCCAGGATTTTAGACATCTTATTTTCCACCTGTACTTCAGTCGTTTAAGTTCTGGATACCAGCTTTGATGTGCTGTCAGAGAACATAAAGTCATTAAATTTCAGACTTTACTGGCTTTGTTTCCTGCAAGGATCATTATCAGGAGAATAGTCATTCTTCTTTTTTTTGCATTTAATTTTCACACAGCTTTTTTTCTTTTTTTCTCTTTGCTTTTTTGTTTTATTTTTTTTTTTTTTTTTCTTATTTTCCTTTTATGCCAGAACAAAGAAGGATCAAAATGACAGTCAAAGATCTTTAGAAAAGTATTTATAAAATATTAAGAATTATATTGGATTTCATGTGTCTTTTGTCTATAKGGGCATTTCTCCACTCTCCTTGATCCCAGTAACACCATCCTTCTCATCAGCATGCAAAGGAAAAAAAGCATTTTTGAACCCTTTTTTAAGAAATTTTTTATTCTCTTTGGCTGTTTATCAACACTATTGTCATACAATAATTGAGTGTTGACAAGAATCTCATTTCTCAGTGGTCTCTAATGTAATCTGTATATTATATTACTGAACCYTACTCACTGCATCTGACATAGTTTGTATTTTGACTGATTTGCCATACAGCCTCTCTTTTGAGATTTAGATTGCCAGAAATGTAACAGAGAAATAGAAATAGGCTTCCTGTCAATCAAATTACAYAACACTGAAAAGGTCAGTTACACTGTATATTACTGTCTTTCAGAGATTATTCCAGGTATTAAAATTCTCTGATGTTTCATTTCACTGACAAAGACTGTAGTRAAAACAGGAAAAAGCACAGGATGGATCAGGCTTTGTGACCACAGTGTTTATGAGGGTGATAAAGGAAAAACAAACAAACAAAATCCAAGAAAACCTGACCYCTTCTCATTATACTGTGATTTCTAACGTGTGGAATTCTTCTGATTAGAAAATCTAAATAAAATTCCTTAGATCAGAACTGTCCGGGTAGCTCTAACTTAGAACATAGTAATTCTGTCTCAGAGGTAAAATAAGAAATKAATTGTGTGAGAAAATTAACAGATTGAAATGTTAGGTAAATTGCATCAGTTTCCTCCYGTAATTTACTGTGTGCTCTGAAAAATTCAAAGTGGATGTTCTAGCTACCACTTCATGGCAAGGTGAAATCAAATCTCGAAACCCCTTCCACASTGGATGAGTAGCAAAGCAGCATGTCAGGAAAGTTGTCATTTCTGGCCTCAGGGACCCATGTTGAAATCAATTTTTAAGTTCATTACTATTTTACTCTTTGGGACTTTCCCCAAACAAACTGTAGTTTGTGCCTCAATCATTACACACAAATAGTACCACAGCTTGACATTTTAACTCAAGAATGGTTTATTATCTTATTTCCCAACAGAAAATGATTACATAAAGGAATGGATAAATTACTTTTAATTTCTTTTGGATCACATATTTATGATTATGTTATGGAACAATTTGCCTCCAGCTTCTCCTCCTCATCTCAGATAAGTGGAAGTAACAGAAAAAGTAATAGAGGTTTAGGTTGTCTTTTCATGCAGCYGACTTTTGCGTAGTAAAAATTTACTTAGATGAAGCAGATCACCTAGGCTTAAAATATAACCATAATAGTTAAAAAAGAAAATAAAGAAAATAAATAGAGAAGATGGAAAGAAAGAARGAGTGGCAATGTAGGAAATGTAGATGTTTACACAAAATAACAAGGAGAGGTTATAAACCCTGAAGGGTTAAATATCACCACTTTCCTTTCAGAAAGTCRTTCTTCAGAGTATGTGCCCAGTATTATGCATGTTAATTGTAGAGTCTGGGATTTCTTTACCTAATAACTTGATTGGAAATGCTACATCTTAAAATAGATTTTTTTAATAAAAAATTGATCCCTCCTTTCTGACACTGCCCTGCCCCAAATTTATGGCCTTCAAACTATTTGTAACATTGAAGTAGAAATGATAATTTCAGATTAACAAAAAATAATAATCATTTTGAGAAGAGAATTACACAACATTTGGTCTAATTTTACTTTTGGAATAAATTTCATTAAGAGACTATAAAGTTTTGTTCAAGAAATTTGAGAACTCAGACCAAGTCYGAGACCAAGTTAAGTACTTTGATGAACAATGTGACAACATTTTACGCTAAACAGACAAATTCTAACAATGTGCAAATTTTAAAATCTATTTTTGTTGTGCTAACATTCATTGCCAGTAAAACTGTCATCGCTCCCATCTGTGACTAGGAATATTTTTTAAATTTTTTTATTCAATTATAGATAAACTTTTCAATGAAAGATTAATGGTAATGCATAGGCAAAGCATTGATAACATGGAGTAATTTTTACTGAAATTTAATATTTCTTAAGCTTTTCTGTCTCATTAATTCCTTTMCTTCCTTCCCCTTTGTTTTAGAAAAATTACTGAACATACTCAAATTACAGAAGCACCCATACATTTGGTTTACAAGGCACTTTGAGAAAGGGAAGTATTATGTTCATTAAATATAAAAAGCAGTAGTCAGTATTAGGCAATATTTCCCTCTAAGAGTTTTCAGGAGATGCAAAGCAAACTGAATTTTCTGGCATGTAACTCCTCTGAACTATGAACAGAGCCTATACCACTGTGTTCAGAAAGTATAAATTCTGAGTGTCTGGGGAAGGTGTTGTAAACTGTCGTGGTTTAACCCCAGCCAGCACCCAGGCCCCACACAGCCACTCACCCAGCCTCCCCAGTGGGATCAGGGAAAGAATCAGAAGAGYAAAGGTGAGAAAACTGACAGCCAGCCTAATAGCCTTTCTCAGTTCTCCTTCTCCAGAGCATCAATCACCTCTGAAAAAAAAAACAGAAATGAAAAAAAATAAGAGACCAGTACCCAGATAAACAAAACAAAACAAAATAAAAATTAGGGGAAGAGTTGGTTTTGGCTGCCCAGATTTATTAATATGATCATTCCCTTCATGCCAGAAGCCTGCCCAACTGATTGTTCATTTAATGAAATTAAGTCCTGTCTCAGAACTGCACTAATGACTCTGATCTATGCTTAAAATTAAAATCCTGTTGTCGCAAATGCTGTAAGTAAGCAGCTGGTATATTATTTGAAATAGACATTTGTAGTTTGCATGGGTTGTTCTTTATAAGGCAATAAGTCTGCATTTTAAAGTGTAAATCTAATATTTTTTTTAAATTAAACAAAACCAAAACAATCAGCAGTGTTTTGCAAGCTAGGTTGTGATTGGGTGTTAAAAACCAGTGCTGGGCTCTAAATTCTGCTAAGGTACATCTGTGAGTCCAGTGGTAAATCAAAWATCATAGATTATAATGCCAAAAGAGATACCAAATGTGACCTACAGTAAAAGCTAGGATTAGCACTCTCAAGTGATAATGTCAACTAGTGGAACAACCCATCTAATTTTTAATATTCTGTCTGATGCACAATTAGAACTCTCTATAAGCTACTCTGGTAGTTAATTTTCYCATAATTTAAATTTAAAAGTCCTATTATTGAGCTGAAATTTGCTTAGCCTCAGTTTTTAGACACTGTAAATTCTTAAACTTCTGTGGGCAGAGCATATTACTGAGTTTTATATTTATAATGAGAGATTTAGACTGGGATTAATCTAAAAAGATTTTAACAATGATACTCATTTGGAGGTGAAGAACCTTACATTTATGTGTGAATATGTCAGAGGTTGTAAGTGAGCCACATTTTCAAAAACTTCTTGGTTTAGGCAATGAAGTCAATAGCACTTGGAGGTCTTTTTCACTAGATGGACAGGAGGTTGAGCAAAATCTTATGGCTGTTTTCACTGAACTCTCCAGGTCCCTACTGGCAACAGCCAAGTTTTACCTTCACTGCACAAGCACTCACCAGTTTCAGGTATTTTAATTTGCACCTGAATTACAGTTTTGCTGCATACCTTTTGTCCTACTGAATGCTGGTAACTTAAATAATGTTCTGAAATCTGAAAAAAAAAATTATGCCTATCTTCTGTTATTAAATGTATCCAATAAGAACATAGAGATATCCAAAAAGATTCAAATCTCTGTTTAAGCTTAAGCAGTTCTCTGTTTCCTTTAAATTCTAAGAATGCCAAAAGTTAAGCAGATGGTTAAGTTCTGTGCTGGACTGAGGTAATTTTTTGTACTTCAGAACATATGTGGACTCATGATAAAATGGACTGACAATTAAATGATTGCTACTTAACTTTTGTGCATATGTTGTCTTCTGCTTTTGTTTAATCTACCTTTGTACTTTTCAGATCTCCAGGGCTGCCCATAGCATCTGCTCCACTGTCTGTATCTTGTATAGAAACCTGAAATATGCCTACTAATAAGCTTCCACACATAAACTGATAAACACATAGAGGTTCATGAACCTTTTAAAAGAGACAGAGAATCACTGTAAAGTTGAGCATCAACACTGATGAATGACCTTAAACTCTAATTTTGTTACTTTCTCTCTCCTAAATAGTTATAYAAGAGTTCTTTCTACTTCCCTGATTGAGGGAAGGAAGTGAGAGTTGGAGAGACTACAAGGTCAGGAAGGAAAAGGAGAAAGATTTGCTTGTTTGCTGATTTAATTAAGAAATGGATTTTATTTTAATTTTTTTTCTGAAGGTTGTGTTGCAGTCAAGCTGCATTTATGAGAAGAAAGAAATGGTGCCAAGGTCCTGCAACCTATATTATAAATATGGGTGAAAGCCAAATTATGCTTAGACAAGAAAGGGTACAAGGATAGAAGYAGAACTGATTCTCTTCTCCATATTCATTATTGAGATAGAGAAAAGAAGTTACACATTTATTTCCATTTATTTCAATAATTATAATATATCATAAAGGAGACAAGAAAGTCTTCATGTTGCTTTGACTAAATAATAGTTTGTCCAAATTTAAATGGATGTAAAGGACTTTATATTTCAACACTGATGCAGCAATGGGATTATGTATTAAATATATATATTCTTCTATTAAAAATTAAAAATGTATATTAATATATTWWAAMAMCTAAAACAATACAAAAATAATATKATATMTTTTTAAATTCTCAAAAATATTTATAAATAGGGAATTATCACTTACTGAATGTTATTCTTAGATGGATTCCAGAATTTCCTTTGATTCTAGCAATTTCTGTTATTTACATATTATAATCACTGCTAAAATATTCAGATGGTCCAATGTCTGGAGACTGATAAATAGTAAACCTGACACCAACATGGTGCCAGACATAGATTTGTAAATCAACAAATAATACATATTTTACTGTGGGCACCTATAATTCACTTACCTTAGGACCAATGGTATGGCACATTCCAGAATGTGAAGATTTTCAAAGTGTGTGGGGATAATAGTGGATAATAGGTTGGACATTGTCTTCTAAAACCTTGTCTTCAKCTAAAGAATATAGATATCTTCCTAAGTGAATACGAAGCAAAGTCTTACAGGATTGGGAACAGCTGCAAATCCAAGAGGTAGGGTCTGGACAGTGATGGTCTTGTGCTTGGCCCTAAATACCCCTTGGCCTTCCTCCCAGGCCCTTCTCCCAGGCTGGACTTCTGGTCATTTGGCTACTCAGGAGCTGGTTAGGGGAGTGTGGAGCACTGCCTCCAGTGTGCCATGATTGGCAGCTCTGCTGGGTTGGGATACAGGCTCTAGGGGTGGGGGCTGTGGGGCAGGGCACTGCCCCTACCTGCACACACATGCCCCCCAAAATGTCTCAAAACATCMRTCAGTCTTTCCAGTCTCTCACAAWGGTGAACCAGAARTTTTTGRGCTACAGAAGACACTACTGTGTTATATTTTTTTCTTTTCCCCAGGAGAGACAGGATGTCTTTCACTATTCTATCACCATCAATGTTCTGTCAATGGCAATACCCAGTTTTACCTGTTAATAATATAGAAGAGGGTGYTTAGTTGGAGAACAGATAATGGGTCTTATAATATTTAACAGCTRAATATGGCAGGGAGCTCTGGAGACCTCATAGTCCAGCCCATATTTGACCAAAAATGAGGTTTGAATGGGCTGTAAGTGAAGTCTAACAGAAAGATCAGCCGAGTTAGTTCCCCCTTGGAGCATTGGGCCTGCAATTGATAACTCAGCCTTAGGTCACCTAAGGTATCGCCTAAGGTAATTCCTTGAGGATGAAAACCCTTGTGTTGTTGAGTGAGGGGATCCTGGAGAATCTAAAACCTGTAGAATTTGTCAGTCAGTCRGGTACTATCAACTTTATCTGAGATCACAAATCTGTATTCAAATGTTGGCAGAGCTTTAACTGATCTCCTTGATTTATCTGGTTTAACTTATYTGTAAAATAAATCTCRTTTGAATATATTTTTCTTAGCTTTACGAGGACCAGAGATGGCAAACATAAGACTACTTTTAATCATCTGTAGCAGTCTACCAGAAACAAAAAGTGATGGGGATTTTCAAATGTCCTGAGTTTCAGGCACTTGTTGCACATTTTGCCTTTCAAATTCTGCCTTTAATTAATTTAAATGTATCTATAATTAATTCTAGCTTAATTAAGAGGTTCTGACCAGGATGGGGAAAAGATTAGAAAAACATCATTAGTTTGAAAATTACGGATGTCAACAAAGACAAATTTTTAATGTTCAAATTTAAAATTGCACTGAGTCTGATTATTTCTGCCTGGGCTTATTCATCTCATTTACATCAATGAATGAAGATGCATATTTGAATGAGTTTAATAAAATTCCTGTTGCATTACTGCACCACTTTTCTGTTACACTCCTGTGCTGAGAAATGTCAGTAAGCAATTGGAGCATGTACTGGGGAATGTATACCAGGATTGCATTTTGGGCCCATATCATGAAATGTGATTTCTCTTGCACACCAGAGGTACTTGCAGAGCAGGAACAAGAAATGTATAATGCTGTGTCAGARCTTCAGAACTAAGTACGGTTATTAGCATAATTCATCTTCCAGGATGTCAATTCTTCCAAAGGTTTTACCACTACTGCATTCTATCCATATGGGCCTGCAGCCAAAATCTCTTTTGGCCTTCTTTTCTTACAGTCACCTTTTATTAACCACTAAGATGATCCTAAATCTTATTCAAGAAATACCACCCCTGATACTGATGAAGGAAAAGCTCCTGTGGATAAGCATTTRTGTACTTCAACCACTGTTTCCTTTTTGTTTATTGTGAACTAGTAGATAAAGTAAATTTTATGCTGAACTGGGATTCACAGACAACATTTTTATATTAAATTGTCTTCTTAAAATAAAATGATCATAATCAATAATTGTTGGAAACATATCTCAGGCAGAGAGCCCTTTCAATCAATTATTGTCTTTTTTTTAGCTGCTGAAAGTTATATAATGTCTTTTACTGGTTCAAAAAGAGCAAAGAAAAGAGGAAACTGGTAACTGACTGCCTTCTGTGTCTTCCTATGTTAGAAGTCCTAGTCCATAWTCAGAGGCAGCTTTTCTTTTTTAATGTATCTAACATAGCTTTTTTAATATAAAAAAGAATAAAAGGAAAGGMCTGAATATTCTATTTCATTAAAAATTAAATCTGTTTCACTGGGTTTCTGTTAACCTAGCTATAGAAAWCATATGTTTCCATCATTTGTTTCAGAAGGTTTCAATTTGAGTTTTCCACTGGAGCAAGTGTTAAGAGCCAGCTATTAAAATGTTTAGAGAGATGCCTCTGCCTGAATTAAGGTGCAAATGAATTCATATGCCAAAGTCAATAGTATGGATGTTATGTAACAGGAAATGAGAGAGAGAGAGAGAGAGAGAGAGAGAGAGAGAGAGAGAGAGAGAGAGAGTAACAGATTAAGTAGAAAATATCACCACTCTGTGGATCCCAAGGGCACCCCATTGATCATCTCCATATGGTCTTCCTGGGCCAGGTGGGAATGCCCAGGTGTGAATTCCCCACCTCCCCTTGGCACTGTCTCTTGCAGACAGAGGCTACCAGACTGCAGATCGCTTGCAACATGCACAGAACTTTGCTGCAAAACTTCAGGAATGAGTCCAGGGGAGTACTTTGGGGGTCTTTGATGGTTTATGACACTCCCTAAGCTACCTCTCACGTGAATATCCCATGGATGTGGCCTTCCCAGGGTGGGGGGTTTCATAGCTGAGGCAGTTTGTGTAAGGGAGGATGGGTGTTCACTCCCTCTGACCAGTTTACACCACACAACCCAAAACTTTCCTCCTTTTTCCTTGTATGGGGAGGAGTGTGTGCAAACCCGGCCTCAGCAGAAAAGTCTGTGGACTATGGCCTTCCCTGCCCCAAACCCAGCAATGATGATTTTCAGAACTGGCTTTCCTGTGAATGTATTTTTCTTCCTCAGCTTTGTTAATTTCTCCCTAGACCTGAGGTAACTGGGCTATAGTGTCACCTATATCTTATCTCAAGATCCCCTAGGTGGCTTAACTCACAGTCCAAAGTTCCAGTCAGGCATATTCAGGTAGGAGTAGGATTTGGTGGTCACAGCTTCTTTATACAGTTTTGCYATAATGGCCTTCTCAATAATGTTTAAGCCATTGACCATAACATTTCAGTCTCTGACTGCCCCAAACTAACTACAGTCTTTAGTTTCTTTTGCTGACTACATGAATGTTTAAATATTACAGACTAAATTAAACTCTTTATCAAGAGGGATTGAGAGAATCACTTCTCAAAGGAGTGATATGAAGATGCACAGCACTCTTCAAAGAAGTGGCATGAATTCCTGCTAATCCCTTCAGACCCAAAAGAAAAGCAAAAGTTTTCTGCAATCTAGATAGGGATGCAAACCATTGAGCTGAAGAATCAAGAGGAAACCATAGTGTTCTTACTATGCTTTTTAATGAAACTACTTTCCTGCTACCACCCTTTTTCTAGAGAGARAAAATATTGTTATCTGAACTTATACAAGGTAACTATTTATTTGAAATTGATTGACATCTTTCTGTTAATATTAATGYTTTAATTTTAAAATCATTAATATTTTCCCATTGTGATTTTAAATTTAAAGAAAAATATTTGTTTAGATATGGCTCATTAAGAAGAGAAGATTAAAACACAAAAATAGAAATTGCCTAGAGTTGAGAATTCTGTTTTTTGATTTTTATTCCTGGCAGACAGAATTATSATCAGCTGAAGAGCAAACAAATGAAGCAACTTAATCTTCTGTTATCTACTGCTAAATTTTTTGAGATGAAAGTTGACTTATGTACACCCAAGAYTTCATGAATTTGGACACAAACCAGAGCACTTCATTAATCACTACTGTAGGGTTATGGTTAAAGTGCAGCTTGGATAGCCACATTTGTCTAACACTCTCAGCATCATCAGATTTTTCTGTTGTCACTTCCTGTCTCATATTGTAGTTTATAATGATATTTTGTGGCTATATTTTGTTTTGATTAATAGGGAATATAAGAATTACTTTTCTGCTCATTTTTTGGGTGGTTTTTTTTTGGGTGGGGGTGAAAATGTGAATTACAGTTATCCATTAAAAAAAAAAGTGCTTCTAAATTGAATCTAATTAATTAGAAATTAACAAAATTACTCATAAATGTCTGATCTACAGAGGACTGACTAACATTAGGTGTGGAATAGGCCCTAAGTCATTAATAAATGGAATTTATTTCTCAGTACTATTTTGGGATCTGGTTGCTGTTGTTGTTGGAGTTTTTGCACCTTTACACTCAATTATACTATACACTCAATAAAGCAAAAGTGAGATTATAAGAACAGCTGAAATAGAGAAATTTCTAGTAAGCCTGGTAATCAGGAAATGCATATAAATCAYGTCAAAACTGATAGGGTAACAAAAATACAAAACATTCTACAAAACAGAATCTAAACCATATGTACTTCTGCTACGTGAACTTAACTGTCACAATTTGAGTCTTTTATTCTATTAGAGATGAATTAGAATTATTTGGGCACTTTTACTCATTTCCTTATAATAAAAGTTCTTTCTGTCCAAGAATTAAAAAAGAGTTTAAAAATCTTTAGCATAGGAAAAAAATTCTCAGGATTGCAATCATTTAGAGAATAAAAAAAACCTGAAACCCTCTCCCAAAATTATATGATTAAAGAAGGTTAAAATTCTGCTCTTTAGAAAGGTACATGGAGAACAATATGAAATTCCTTCTAAATGTGTTGTGAAGASAGAACTTCTCTTTGAGTATGTCAAAATGAAGTCCAGTCAATCTGCTTATGGTGAAAGTCAGCACRTATGTAGTCACTTTGATTTATATTTTAGTACAACCTTATTCAGCTGCCAAAAAAATCAGTATGAATTCTTTGGTTGATTACCATGGGATCGGGATGGGAATATGAACAATTAAATTTTTTAGAAGAATGTTTCCAAATTGAATGGTACATTGTTTTGGATATTGTGGCAGAGGGCCTGGGATAACCAAAACCACAATCAAAACCAAACAATTAGAAAATAAAAAATTGCAGCCTATATAATATCTTAAGCAGAAAAGTTTATTTTGTTGTCTGAATAATTGTTTAAAATGTCTTCTTTTTTATTACATCTTCACATTTTTTCACTTTCGCTCACCTCAAATCAGTTACAGAGTAATACAAACATTTCCCTTTGTGCTCTTAGTGCACAGGTAAAAATTCCATTGATTACGAAAACCAATAAAACCTACAAGAGAAAGCCAGTAAACTCAATAAATTTTACAGTAGCCTTTTAAAATGCATCATCTACTTGCTTCTTCATACAGGCTGAGGCTGCTTCTTTTAGCATGGTCTGGTATGCTTTGTCTAGGTTAARAAAAAGAAATCTTGACTGTAGGGTTTTCCTCAAATTTCCAACAGAAAGACTAATTTTTATTACTAATACAATTGGGTATCCAGAAAGACATTGAATATTTTTGCTGATTGTTGGGGTTTATTATTTCCTGATTGTATTGGTTTGCTTCAAGCTACTCCCTTTTGCTGTTTGCCCTTGGTTCTGCCTGGTCCGCCTCCCTGATGTGCCCTCCCCTGGCACCTGCCYGTCTCCCCTGAGCCTCTCCCCTTGTTCCAGAAAGTTCCCTGAGCTCCTGTCCATCTCCCTTGTGCCCTCCCTGAGCACCTGTCTGTCTCCCTAACCTCTCCCCTGTTTCTGGAAAGTTCTGCTGGTTCCCCTTTGTGATTTGATGTTTAATGTTTGTCCCTCCCTTGGGTTCTCCCCATTGCTCCCAGTTGATGTCTATCCAGATTGTAACCACACCCCGATCCCTCCTGATTGGTTTGTTGTTACTGTCCCTCCCCCTGTTAAAAGGTGTTGCACACCCCAGAGAGGGGCTCCCTTTGGGCAGTCCCCTCTCAGGGTAATTTGCCAAGACCAATAAACCCTGAGGACTTAGCCCCCCCAAAGGAGGCAGCCTCTTTTTCCAACGGCAGCAGGAAGGTTTCTACCACTCTTGCACCCACCGGGGTCTGTGTGTGTCCTCGACCCACAGATCGTGGCAGGGTCRCCTCTGGGCWGAGCTKGCCCTAGAAGAGAGGGACCACCTGCAGCTGATAGTAAATGRCAAATACATTGTAGGCTCATGATTTGTAACAACGACTGACAATTGCAAGGGACATACAGCTGCCCCCAAATTGAGTTATTACTTTGGCAAATCCATATAGGTGTAGTTTTCTATCTGCAGAGCTAAGACTTGATGAAAAGATAAAAATTATCTCTTATTTTCTCTGTTGCKATAAAAATTGAGTTGCAGTTACTATATTTAACTTTGTGCACTCAGAATAAGCAAAGCTCTCTTTCTGGGCATGTTTTGCCAACATAAGAACTTTGAAATATCCTTCCTTCATCTGTGGAGAGTTGTGTCAATTATTATTATTAAACTTTCTAACATAAGCCAAGTGTTTGTTACCTATAAAATATTTAAATGGCATGTCATACAGTTTAGGTTTCCTTGGAGCCATTTGACTTCATATAGTCAGCACAACTCGCATTTATTTTTTGCTTAATAAAATTACATTTATAAACTGAGATTCTGAATTTTCTTTTTATCCTATGCTAAAACATCAAAMAGCACATTTATGATTTCTTTTGCAATTAATGAGAACATTTTTTTTCCAGTGGAGAGSAGAATCAAACTCTTTGTTATTTTCCATTTTCATGATTTTTTTCTCCTGGTGCTTCCTAAAAGAAGGCTGTAGGGAATTTTACCCTATAGCTGAGATAGCAGCTGTTGCCAGCTCTTGGTTTCCATCACTGCAAATTAAATAGTATTGGCAGTACTTGCTTATAAGCTCTTACTAGATTCATAAATTATTCTGTCACTAATGCCTAATATGTCCATTCTATTATTGTAATTTGGGACAATGATGACTTTCCTTGTCAAATCACAAAATTATAGGGACAGTAACAAGCAGGATCTGAGTGAAAACCAATGATAAAAATTAATATTACTGTATAATTTTTGCAAGGTCACAAAATAGTTACTTTCTTTTTCCCTGCTAATACCATTTTCTGTTTTTCCACATAGCTGTGGTTGCATAGGCAGATACATTTCTCTTTGTGGAAGTACTCCAGGTACCTCCTGATATGTGAATGTCTTWGCAACACCTAGGGCAGTTTAATGCTTTGTAAGACTTATTAGCCATCATGTACTGCTATTAATTTAGTATACTACTAGAACCAAGCCCATCAGCCTCCTAGAACAGGAATTTATCTCTTGTTCTAATGGAAAAATCCATATGTAGGTTTTATCTTGAGCCACTGCTAAGCKTCAGTATTCAAGTTGGTAATCTGAAGTATTTTTCTTCCTAACTGGAACACCACAAATTAAATATATGATAATAGATGACTCCACAGTGAATAATCATAATCTGGTATAGTTACACTACACAACTGAAGATGAATAGCAAGAGAGTCTCAGAAATATTCATTCAACACCATCCTACACCTCATCTCTTAATAATGCAAAAAAACTGTTAACTCTTTTAATCTTCAGGCTCTTAAAATAAAAGGACTAAATCACTTTCCCGTTTTTGAGAATCCATCAGGGTACGGGTGTTGGATGAATGAGACTTGGAGGTCTTTTTCACTGAGAGATGTGAATTTTCTCATGAGAAGGCTTGTGAAATGTGAAACTTTTGAGGTGTTGCCTCATCACTAATTATTTTATTAACTCTGTTACACACAAAAYATGAAAACATGGATGTATTCAGATGCTGAATTAACTTTCACCTCTATTTGTACTTTATTGCTAYATTAGAAGTACAAACCCCTCACGCTACAAAAGAGTTCTTCTTAGTTATCTTTATAATAAACAAATATAGAGTWTACTAGTATGTCACCAGGCTACCACATTGCTTTTTATAGGAGAACTACAGACAACAATTACATTTAATGTAATCCRGATTCCCATCAGGACATGGAGATTGCCTTCTTTCAGTAGTTATATGATAAGTTACCTCTGCATAATTCATGATTAGCATTGTACTTAGRGCTGTTTGAAAAGGCTTTAAGAACATAACCATTTCTGTTTATTTGGTTTTTAAATAATTGCTCCACGGTCATATTAAAAGAATCATGTTATGAATTTTAGACTGAGGCATGCACCTTATATAATCTTACCTGGAGTGATTTGGATTTTTGTTTTCTGTACATGAGATTTAGGTCATGATTAATCAATACAGTTTATTCAGTCTGTGGAAAAGTATATTGTCATACAGCACCAAGATTAGTTTAAACTGTTAAAAAACAAACACACAATGAACAACAAAAATGAGCCTTCTGTGCTGCTACCAAAATCAATTTCAATAGCAATCACGTTATAACAGTATGCCTGTAATGCAGTGAAAAGGTCAGTACAATTTCTTGCCTAGTTAGCAATGTAACTTTCAAGCTTCTCTGGGCAGGAGTTGTGATCTGGCAAAGTGTCTGGCTAAGTCATTTTCCCACAGACCTTGTGTTTGTCACATTGATCTCCAGAGCTGAACCATTTGTCTCTTGCATTCTTAACTTCACAGCATGCTTTCTTTTCTGTCTCGATTTCTTTTAGCAAGTTTGACAATAACTGTACACTTCTTATTAAGAATTAACATTGCAGGGCAGTGATAAAAAATGACTAATTTTCATGACACTATTTTTAAACATTCTACMCTTAAACCCTTTACACTTTTGTCACTGCAAGCACAGAATGTTATTGCTCTGTGGTTGCACCATCCCAAAAYCCCCAGAATGTTGTTTGAGCAGTCAGAAAAAAGAAATCTGAAATGTAATTGGGTGATATGCTGGTTTCTTATCATCTGATATCTCTGTTCTGCTATAGATGTCTGGGTGAAAATGGAATAAGTTAACTCCCAAATAATCACTTCAATAATCACTTCCTCTCCAAATGGAAAGGATCATCAGCATGATACAGAACACTTGCCAATGCAAGTATATTTTTCTATTTTGCCCTGAGGCAGATGAGTAAGAGCAGCTGTTACTTACAATACAAAAGTGTGGGGTTTTTTTTTATTATTCATTTAGGGTAATGTCTGAGTTTTTTACTGATTTAATTTTTGTTACCTCTAACAGATGTTTACCCAGTTAAAGTTTTTGGTTAAGTACTGGAAGAGCATCTGAATTCTGAGAGGTGTTACCCATTAAAATCAATTTCCACTGATTTCAGAGAAAACAGAGTAGGACTCTGGTTCATTAATGTAAAAGCTGGAGTGAGTGTAGATGAAACTTTATTTAGAAAATACTGCTTTTTATGAACAAATTTAATAAGTTTATGATGATGTTTCACAAATAAGAATTGATAGAATGTTGTACCATCTAGCTGTTAAATTTAATACTCATTCTTATTTTAGAGTAGTAGTTTTTATTCAGCTAGCTTATTTTTTTAAATTATGTGCCATATTTTACCTATGTGCCATATAAAACCTGCGTTCTTTCCTAAGAGTGYAGCCTCCAGTCACTGCCTACTAGTCATAGTAGTCCATGCTTTCCTAAGACACYGACACACAGAATGTCCAAATCTGCATTGTACATCAAAATTTTTATCCTGAAAGAACAGCAGACATTTAAAAAGACCTCTCAAAAAGAAATATTCTCACTTCTTTTCCTAAATATATTCAAATAAATTCTATGAAGGAAAACCAATGAAAACATTCAAAAGAAGGCTGACAGAAGGAAAAAAAAAAAGAATTTAATATAGTGAAAGGAAAATAAAATATGAGGAGAAATTAACAGTGTGTAAAAAATATCCCATATGCTTGAGTAGTAAAAACACTTGAATTTCTAACATTTTTTACCAGTTTGGTAGCATGTATCACAGTAATTTGCAGCAGAAACCATGGTTCTAAACCAGTTATAAACTTCAGTTATAAATATAACTCAATTTATTTTTTTGTAAAGTTTTACCTATTTAAAAGAAGATTGCAAAACTAGAAAATATTTATGAAGGAAAAAACCAGTTTCATCTCCTGGTTTCTGGAAAACTGGTCCTTGATTTTGTCCCACTGCTCTATGATTTGCAATTAAAAGTCATGTTACTGGATCCAGGATTTTTATATTACACTTCTGTTTCACTTCTTTTCCTTCAGCTTTTTACTATCTCCTGCTGTTTTGGAGAGAAAACTATCAGTTCTCCTGCTTATTC